>JAMLFY010000003.1:30692083-31134083 GCA_030441495.1 Dalbergia oliveri | reverse complement strand
TCACTTCCTTTCCAACCTCTACAGCCCCTACCAAAGACAGGTGGCTCCAGAAACCTACTCCACCACTACTTCCGCACTGTTCCGGAAAAGTCAACACCTTTTGAGGCCGAAGTGGCTTCACATGGTGACAAAGATGATTTCATGACTATTAATCAATTGATGGAAGCTATGTCAAGCTCCATAGAACCAGGGCCACAACCTGAGGAAGAAGGTTTGGATGGACTCAACTTCTTTGTAAATGAGCTTTTTACCACTCTTGGAATTGACTATTGAAGAACCATCTACATAGCCAATTATTGAAGAGCTAGCTGAGGAGGATAATGAACTAGAAATAGCTATCATTCTAATAGTTGCTCAAACTCCTCTTTCCATATGTATAACTCCCATGGAAGAGGAAGAGGATAGGACATTTGAAGCTAGTCCTACTCTTGATGTAGAAGCAGATTTCCGCCCGGTTTAGGTGCTTAACCTTATTCCTCCCTCTTCCATAAGCCTACTTTTGCTCCCCCCCCACCAATGTTGCTTATGTTCCATCCTCTTTACCTCCTACTACCTACATGTTGAAACAAGGTTGAATCACCAAAATCTGGGAAACCATACCCCTAGACATACTAGAGCCTTCTCCAAAAGTTGCTTCATCCACATATGCACCAATCCATTTGCCGCACTAGCCCTTATCAGATCCTTCAACCAGCTCTACCATATCCAACTACTTTTGCAAAATCGAGGACATGGCCTCCAGGTTAGATTGGGTTGAAACTTTCAGCATCATGCACGATGCGCAACTCCAAGTCATGAGGAAATAATGCGCAAATCCTTCAAAACACTCAGGAGATTCTCGAGAACTAAAGCGTTGGGGCTCATGATGGTGTTCCTGGTTTCCAGGACACCTTTTGCTGATGTCAAAGGGAAAAGAAAATAGATGAGGAAAATCTAGTGCTGTGGAACTTAAGGGAACTTATGCTAAGGGGGAGCTTTCAAAGTTTTTTTTAGCATGCATTTTTTTGTTTTACTTTGAACAATTATTTTTTTTTCATGCTTTAGCAATTGTTTCTTTTGTTCTTGAACAAATTTTTTTTTATGTGTATGGTATATATATCTGTTTCATTATACTTATTCAAGATATCAAGTGTCATGTTTTTATTAAGTTTTTATACATATATCTTTTTAACCTTTGATACATATCGAAGCCATGTCTTTCATGCTTAGTTTATCTTGTATCATGCTTGAGATGTATGCCTTTTATCTCTTAGCGTTCGCTTTGATGTGCTTTTTCTTCAGCACACTATGATATTTAGCTCATATGTGTGTCTTTGATTAGCACTAGCAAGTATTATTTAAGCACAAGCACCCTCTTTGCTTTGATATGTATATCTTTTTGTGCTTCAATATGTATGTCTTGATTTCACGCCTAAAATGTTTTTCAAGAAACATATATACTCTATCACACATATGAAATGTTCTCATAAGCTCTGGATAACTTGATCTAAATACAGTTGTGATTGGTTTCGTTGATCTTTAGAAACTTATTCCTACATGTTCCTATGCAACTTGATCAGTTGAGCCTTAGAACCTCTCATGTATGCAATGTTTATATGTTACAAGTGTTTTCATGCACAAAAATTGCATCATGTTTTGAAAATACACTTGGATAAAATGTGTTGAATAAGAAATCTAATAAGGAGAAAATATCACAAGTATTTGTTTTTATTCATGCTCATGTATTTTCAAGAGATTCCTAATGACAAAAATCAAGTTGCTTTCTATAAAAAAGGTTAAACAATTATATCCCCTTTGATAGTGTTCCACCTCTTTAGAAAAACTCTGAGAACTTCAAAACCTCATGGAAAATCCAAATAGCTCTGATTTAAGTCATTTAAGGCTATAAAATGTTTTTGACTCTATCCATATCATGCCTTAAGAAAAGGATCTTCTAAAAATCACATGTGATGATATTTTGAAAGAATAGTGTTTTTCATTATATATCCTATTATATTTCTTTCAACATCTCTTCAAAAGATTTTCTTCAAATTGGTTTCTTATCATCAAAAGGGGAAGATTGTAAGCTCCAAAACCCTTCAGAAATCATTAATACAGTACGTTTTGAATGACAATAGAACCAATCTAAGTAAAATATTTTGAAAAACGGATAATGTCTATCTTGAATTTCTTGAAGTAGCAAACAGGTTATATCGTTAGCATAATACGACTCCTATAGTGAAGATAATTTCACTTTACATGTGCAAACATAATTTATCGTTAAAAAAATGGAAACTAAATGGAAGTGAAAAGATATCGTGAAATAAGTGTACAAATGCCTACCTGTTTAAAAAAATCAACAAGTATAAGAAACCAAGGCATGGGTCTTCAAAAGTAACATTGGATTTTAGAAAGTACACTTGAAGTGAAGATATCTCTTCCTCCCTTAAGCCAATGTGTTCTACAACCTTCAATCATCATGATCACAATCCTTTTATCATCAACAAGTACTGATTGAAGACTAGAAGACCGAAGACATATCAAGGAATTGATATCGCACTTTAGAAATTGCACTTCACAGGAAATGTTGCACTCTTCTGGAAAAGGAAAGAAAATTTGAAATTCAAATTTGAAGTCAAAATCAGTTGTAGATTGGCATGTCATCTCTTTTATCAACTTGGTCAACCACTCCAGCTTCTAGAAGGAAGTGACGAGAACCTCATTCAAAAAGTAAAAAGAGATTGTGAAGGTAGTCTAGAAAACCACGTTTCACAATGGCTTCTGAAACAGCTCTGAGACAAGATGGGCTACTCCTCTAGACTACTTTTCCAAGACATAAACAGATGATCAACACTTGTCACTTGGACAACAGATCAAGGGCAATGGTCATAAAGTCAAACCATCTATAAATATAGATGCTGAGCTTTCCAAAGAGAGATCTTGACATCGTACAAGAGCTAAATAGTTACAAAATTTTCTCATCATCTTTTCTGTGAAGTTCATTACTTTTTTCTAATTAGTTTCCTTGTTCGTAAAAATCTTCTTTCTACATTCTTAATAGATAACACTTTCTTCCAAGGAAGAATCACTAGAAGAAGTCATTCAACTTTTTCCCAAATCTATTATTGTATATTTTACAGAAATTTAGTATAGGTTAGTTTGTGTGGCAAATCCAAACACAAACCTCTTGTAACCTCGATCCAGGAGTGATCGATGTGAGATAGCTTGAAAAGGCTAAGGCAAAACTAATTGCAACGCAACAATAAGGTATTCTTGCTGGTTACAGCTTAGCTTGGAGAGGCAAGTGAAAGACTATTCCGTTTAGCTTAAGAGGCTGGTTAAAGACTACTCAGGTTAGCTTGGAGAGGCTAGTACAAGACTACTCAAGTTTTAGCTTGGAGAGGCTGCTAACTAACTACTTAGGTTATGACAATAGAGGTTGCTATTGGTCACTGCGAAGAGCTTGCAAAGGCTACTGCAAAAACTATCCAACTTTCTTGGTTTGAGAAAGGTTTTACATTGGAACTCAACAGGTTGTTAGAACCGGTTATAGGTAGGGTGGGCCAAACCAGTACAAACAATATTTTCTTATCCCTTTTCTACTTCATATTCTTTGCTTTGTGCATTTTAATTTGTGTTTACCATATAACCTTTTTATATGCTTATTTGTCATATTCATAGTAGTTTAGAAAGTAGGTTTTTGAAGCAACTAATGTTATTTCCACTACACTTCAAGCTTAACTCTTGATAGTAATTTTTTGAAGCTTTCGAAATTAGAGGAAAGAAAGAACGATTCAACCCCCTTTTTTCGTGCACTTTTCACCCTATAAGAGTATCCCAAGAAAATTTATTCATTAGATTTAGAATCAAACTTTGCGAGTTTATCCTTAGTGTTAAGAATAAAACAAGATGAATCAAATATATGGAAATAAGATATGTTGGGTTTTCTACCCCCATAGCTCATAAGGAATTTTCTTGAGAATTATGCTTAGAAAGTTTCTATTTTGAATATAGCAAGAGGTATTTATAGCCTCTATCCAAAAACCTTTTGATAAACCACTTTATAAAAGCATAGTTTTGGCCATCTCTTGTAAGCTTATGTTTTCTTTCAAACCCCATTTTGTAGATGAGTTTTAGGTGTAGAGAACTCATAAGAGATGTCATGTTTTTCACAAAACTCTTCAAACATGATTTTCAAATTGTCCTCCATGATCTGATCTTATAGAGGTAATTTGAGAATCTTTTTCATTATAGACTCGTTTTGCAAAAACCTTGAATCTTTTAACCACCTTATCCTTAGAAGCTAGGAAGATAACCTATGTAAATCTAGAGAAATCATCCACTATGACAAGGAAATACTTTTTCCCAGGAAGACTTGCAGTCTTGGTTGGTCCAAAGAATCCATATGTAAAAGCTCAAGTGGCTTAGTTATTGAAACCACATATTTTTTGTGAAGAGAAGCTTTGGTCCGCTTACTTTCTCCTAGAAATCACAAGTTGAATCCTTGTCAAATCTAATCTTTAGCTTATTTAGCAGACCTTTAACAAGCTCTTTGTGAGATAGCTTAGAATAAGCTTCATACGAGCATGTCCAAGCTTCTTATGCCATAGCCACTTATGTCCAACCCTTCAAAAAGCGTTAATACAAAATATTTTGAGTGATAACACAACCAATTGAGAGAAAATATTTTTGAAGAACGACTAATGTTTCACTTGAGTTTCTTGATAAGCAAACATGTTCTTTCATTTGCATAACACGTTTATTGAAGTGAAAATAATTTCATTTTACATGTGCAAACATGATTTATCTTGTTTAAAAAGATAGGAACTAAATGGAAGTGAAAATTATATCATGAAATAAATGTATACATGCTTAACGGATTGAAGAAAATCATCGTGTACAAGAAACCGAGGCTTGGATCTTCAAAAAGTAGAACAAAACTTCAGAAAGTACACTTTAAGTGAAGACTTCAAACTAACTCTAAGGCAAATGTGTTCTACAATATTCAATCATCATGATCGCAATCATATCATCATCAAGAAGCTTAATTGAAGTCTAGAAGATCGAAGATATATCAAGGAACTAATAATGCACATCAGAAAGTTCATTTCACATGAAAAAGTGCACTTTACAAGAAAAGAGGGAAATTTGAATTTTAAATTTAAAGTCCAACCCAGTTGTAGACTAGCGTGTCATCTCTTCCGCCAACTTGGTCAACTACCTCAGCTTATAGAAGGAAGAGTTTAGAAATCTCGTTTAAAAGTAAAAAATACTTTTGAAGGTGACGTCAGAAACCTTTATCTCACAACGGCTATGAAAGTCTCCTGATAGACAACGAGCTACTTCTCTAGATTGCTTTTCTAAGACACAAATAGATGATCAACACATGTCACTTGGACAACTAATGACAGGCAGGCCATCTATAAATAGAGATGTTGTGCTTACAAAGAAAAGATCAGACGTTGCATAAGTGTTGAAACGCTAAAAAAATTTCTCCTAATCTCTTATAAAGTTCATTACATCTTGTAATCAATTTCTTTATCTAAAAATCTTCTTTCTACATTCTTAGTAGATCGTACATTCTTCTTAGGAAGAATCTTAGAAAGAAGTAATTCAAGTTTTTCCCATATCTATTATTGTACATCTTACGAAACTTGAGTGTAGGTTAGTTTGAGTGACAAACATAAACGCAAACCTTTGTATCCTCAATCCAGGAGCGATCGGTGTCATCAGCTTGGAGAGGTTAGTCAAAGACTACTTACAACACAATGGTAAAAGTGAACTAGTGGTGACGGTTTAGCTTGGAGAGACTGGTTAAAGACTACTCAGGTTGTGATAGCAAAGTGTACTTGCTAGTCATTGGTTTAGCTTGGAAAGGCTAGTCAAAGACTACTTGGTTTGTGACAATAGAGTTTGCTACTGGTCATGTAAGAGCTTGGAAAGGCTACTGGAAAAACTATCCAACTTTTCGGGTTGAGAAAGGTTTTTAGTGGAACTTAACAGTCATTGAGAACTGGATGTAGGTAGGTTGGCCAAACCAGGATAAAAAAATCTGGACAATTACTTCTTCTCCCTAACTCTTTTATAATCACCGTTTTGTATGCATCAAATTGTGTTTCTAAATATCCATCATTTACACGTTTTTATCATATTTGTTGAATTTCAGAAAGTAGCTTTCTAAAATAACTAATGCGTTTTTGCACTTCAAGCTCATAGCTTGATAGTATATTGTTTTAAGTTTTTCAGAAGTAAGAAGGAAAAAAAAGCAAAGCGATTCAACCCCCTTTTTCGTGCGTTTCTACTTACAAGTTTTTCTAGGAGGACGTTTCCTAACCTATTCTAGCTTTCTCCCACATGAAACACTTGTCAGGTAAGTGACCCTTTTATAGAAGAAGTACAAGAAACTTTGTTCTGTACTTTTGTAGATGAGATTGATTTTCCTTTCTCATCCGTCTCACTTTCATACCCCAATTCAGTTTTTTGAAAATAAGGCCTTTAACCACCAAGCATCTAATCAAAATTCTTAGAGCCATTTACCATTTTCTCCAAATCAAATTTGAGAAGTTTTTAAGTCCTCTCTAGTTCAAAAATTACTTTTTGAGCCTTTTGTTCTTTTCTTGTGACTTCAACTTTTAAGGTTTTGAGCTTTACGTTTAAAAACTTGTTTTCTCCATTTATTCCTTCCATCTTAAACTTTAGATTCTTAACATCTGACTTGGCATTTTCGAGCTCAAGAACCACTTTTTAATGGTTCTTTTTGAAGTTAAGATAATGAGATGAGAGAGTTTGAAAATTTTCGAGCAACTTATCATATAAGGCAAGCAATTCATCATAAGAGAGATCAGGTTCAGATGTTTTTACCTCAGGTTCTCCTTCTGAAGCATAGTTTGCCATAGAGCATAGGTTTGCAATATCTTCCAGTTCATCTTGGCTTTTTGAACCGTCTTTCTCCTCTTCTAACTTGCTTCAGGTAGCTAGCATTCCCTTTTTCTTTGAAAGAAACTTCTTTTGTGGACCTTTGAGCTTGGGACAGTTAGTTTTGAAGTGTCCCTTCTCTCCACAATTACAAGCAAGTAACGCTTTCCAGCTTTCCCTTGCCTTTCTGTCCCTTCCCCTAAGGTTGATGTATCTTCTCTTCTTTCTCTCTTCTCCAAGCCTTGTACATCTTTTTCATAAGCATGTAGATCTCATCTCTATCCTCTTCTTTGGACTCTTTATTAGATTCTTCTATGCCATCAGGTTTTAGCAACTTTCTTTGCTTTACCCTTATTCTGTTTCTGATATGATGACTTCAGGGCCATGGACTTGCTCTTCTTTATGGATTCACCATGAACTTTGGAGAGCACCATCTCATGGGTTTTGAGTGACCCAATGAGTGCGTCCAAGCCAAAAGTTTGAAGGTCTTTGGCTTTTGTGATGGCTGTAACCTTGGCAGCCATTTAGCAAGGAGGCTTCTTAGAATTTTTCTAACCATTTCAAAGTTGGAATATCTTTTGCTCAGTCCCTTCAGCTGTTTAAAATGTGCATGAACCTTGTGGTCATGTCATCAATACTTTCTTACTCAGTCATTTTAAACATTTCGTATTGATGGACCAACATACTAATCTTTGTATCCTTGACTTGATCAATACCTTTATGTAACATGTTAAGTCTATCCCAAGAATTCCTTGGCCATGTCACAAGCACTAATTTTATCGTATTCAACTTTGCTTTGTGCACACGTAAGTATGTACTTAGCTTTGGAGTTCAACTAAACTCTAGCTTTATGTTGCTCTCCACCTTCTAGGGACTTCTCTGAGGTTGACGTGCATCATCAATTCCAGGAACTTCTTCCAGGAGAACGTAGTCTTTTTTTTTTGTATGATCTCCCATAAGTCAAGACTTGTGTATTTAATGAACAACACCATTCTATCTCTCCAGGATGCATAATCTCTATCATCAAAGAATAATGGTCGTTTATAGAGTGTCATTTGCTATGTGAATGTTTGTGTTATTTATCCTTGGGATCTTTGTCCTTGGAGTGGTTAGATTGCTCAACCCCTTAGAAACCTAGCTCTAATAACAATTATAGGTAGAAAAGTGCATGAGAAGGGGAGAATCATACTTTCCTTTTTGTTTCCTTTCATTTCTAAAACTAAGACAAATACTATCAAGTGTATACATGAAGTGTAGTGAAAATAGCATTAGTACAAGTCAAAAAATGTAACACCCTGAATAATTAACCGATACACCTAGGTTATTTGATTAATTATTAGACTTTACTCTTTGCTTCAGTTCTTTCATCATACTTTGAAAATACTTAGTGAAATTACGAGCCATTTTTTTTTAAAACATAATTGAAAACGTGAGCCTAATATTGCTTAGGTTTTGTTAGACGAATCAAAATCTCAAAATTTGTAAAACTACAAAAAGAGGGGCAAAACGGTCATTTTACTTAAAAATTGCCCGAGACCACCGAGCTTAACCAATGGACAATCATAACTTAAAAACATGTTTTAAAACATTTTAGTGAGGTTCGGGCTTAGCGCACGTATTTGAATAACAGCCGCATGGCGTTTTGGTCATTTCGCGTTCCTGAGCTCAAAATTAGGATTCTTCTCCTCTATTAACACACATAACACAAACAATCCCTTATTATCATCAAAACATCCCCTTGAGGATGGGTGGGGCCCACATTTCCATTTTCTAGTAAAATAACCTCAGGGCATTTTGGTCATTTTACACGTACAGAAAATTCGGATTTGCAACTTCACACGAATTGCTCCTAACCTTTCTTCTAACGTTATATTCCTTTATTTGAGGATTGTTTGGTCTCAAATTTTATGTGAGAATTACCTAGAGTAATTCGGGTTCTAACGATAACAAAATTTGAGTTACAAAAAACAACTTTCTAATTATAACATAGTTGTAAAAACATGCAAAAAAGGTTTTCTAGAAAACATGATGAATATAAAAGGCACAAAGTAGTAGATAAAAGAGAGTTAGGGAAGGAAAGATCCTCAGAGGTTTTTATACTAGTTTGGCTACCCTTACATCAAATTCTCAACCACCGTTGAATTCCACTAAAACTTTTCTTAACCCAAGAAAGTTAGATAGCCTTTGTAGTAGCCTTCTCAAGCTTGAACCTTAACCAATAGGTCACTTTATTGTCACACCTAAGTAGTCTTTGACCAACTTCTCCAAGCTAACTTTGTGATTAGTAGCTCACTTACTTTCACCTTACAAGTAGTTTTGCTTAGCCTCTTCAAGCTAACTCACAATGATCACTACCGGATTAAGATACAAAGGTTTGTGTTTAGGTTGAAACATTCAAACTAACCAACACTCAAGTTTTCGTATGATAAACACTAACAGATCCAGAAAACTTGAATAACTTTTTTCTATCTATTCTTCCTAAGAAGAACGTATAATCTACTAAGAACATAGAAAGAAGATTTTTACAAGGAAGAAACTGAATTACAAGAGTAATAACTTTACAAAAGGCGAGGGAAATTTTCTCAATGTTTCAGCATTATCTGTCAAGATTTCTTGCTTTGTAAGCACAACATCTCCCTTTATACTTGATCTTGCATTTATGACCATTGCCCTTGATTGTTTTTCTAGTGACACGTGTTTATCTTCCTTTTGTGTCTTGGAAATGACTGAGAGGAGTAGCTCATTGTTAAGGGTTTGCAGGTCGTTATGTAATAGAGGTTTCTTAGTCCACCTTCAAAAACTACTTTTTACTTTTTGAATGAGGTTTCTAAGTTTTTCTTCTAGAAGCTTGGGGCAGTTGTCCAAGTTGGCAGAAGAGATGTCACATCAGCCCTTAACTAGGTTTGACTTTAAATTTGAATTTCAAAATTCCTTCCTTTCTTGTAAAGCACCGTTTACAGCTTAACGTGCTTTCAAGTGCCTTCACAATTTCTTGACTTTTCTTCAATCTTCTATTCTTCAATCGAGAGCTTGTTGTTGGTGATATGATTACAATCATGATGACTGATGATAATAGTACACACTTGTGAAGAGTTGCATTGAAATCTTCACTTGAATTGCACTTTCTAAAGTCACGTACTACTTTTGAAGATTCTGAGCCTTGATTTCTTATACTTGAGAGTTTTCTTTAATCCGTTGAGCATATATACATTCAATTCACAATATATTTTTCACTTTCACTAAGTTTCAATCTCTTCAAATGAGATTAAACATATTTGCACATGTCATTGTGAAAATATTCTTGTTTTAAGAAACATGTATGCTAACATAAAAACACCTCTTCGTTGCTTCAAGAAACTCAGGAAACGATTAAACTTTCTTCAAAATATTTGAAATTGGTAATCTTATCACTTAAAACATTTAGCATTGTAGTTTTTTAAGGTTTTGGAGCTAACACCTATTTCCTATTCCCCATGAGAATTTGAATCCATTCATGGGTATTAAAAAATTCCAAAAAAAGAAAAGTTTTTAAAATACTTTGAAATTCGAAGCATAAATATCCTTAATAAAAAATATTACTAATGTAATATAATCCAAAATAAAAATAAAAATATATACATAATGCAAATCCAATAAACATAATTGATAAAAATTGAAGTAGGCATTTAACTAATTTATATAAATTTTGCATTCATGGGTCTTCATGGGTGGTGACCTCATTCCGCGTCCCGTCCTTTGTAACAAATGGGGACTTTGCTCCGTCTCCATGAAGACTAAACCTATCATCAATATTCCCATCCCCAAGCAAGTAATCCACAACTCATTTTAGGAGAATTTTTTTTTCATCCCTACCCATTTACATATTTTTAGTAAGTTAAAATATTTAATTTATACAAATATATTTTCTAATTAACAAAAAATAATAAATAAATTTAATTTATGTGATTTCAATTGTACCTTATTTTCTTGTACATCATTTTAATAAATTAAAATATCAATTTTAAAATATATGTTATTATTAATGTGTTATAATTAGTAAAAAGAATCATAAATAATCTTAATTTATGTAGTTTTTTAACATCACATAAGGATTGTAGTTTTAATTCATTATCAACTTAAAAAACATATTACAATAGCTAGCTTTTTATAAAATTATATAATACTTACACATATTCAATAAAATTATCATTAATTATAATTTTTTTTGCAATAACATAGGGTGTGTTCGATAACTATTTTCCAAAATAGTTTTTGAGTTTAAAAAATAAAAAACTAAAAGAAGTTGTTTGGCAACTTGTTTTGCAAAAGTTAGTTTTAAAAATTAAAAAACAAAAACTCAGTTTTAAAAACTGAAAATCAAAAACAGATTAACATGTTTGTCAGTTTTCTTGTTTTAGAATGGATGGAAAACATGGCGGCATAATTGTAAATAAGTTGAGTTACTATTCTTTGATTCTTGTTGGAGGTTTCTGTATTTTATTTTGTTGGACTTCTTTTCACCATACAACCCATTCCTTCATTCACACCTTCAACTAAAGCAGGCATAAGAGAAGTTGCTCCTCATTAGCCATGAACGTGAGCTTCACTACCTAGGCCGCGCCCACACGACTCCTGACCTGCTCCCCAAATCCATCGAGTTGCACGTGACCCAACTCCGCCTCCGCCTTCACACATGACCCATGAGAGCAGTCCATCCCTCTCATTCTTTTCTCGCTTCTCTCTTGAATGTTTGAATATACCAAAACATTTCTCATTATTGTGGTTGTTGCTGCGTGTTGATCTTTGTTTTTATGATTAAGTGGGGTTTTGATATTTATTCATGGAAATGTTGTCCCTTATTGATCCAATGTATAAAGTGAAGGGGCCATCCAAAGTTTGACATATGAAGCCAAAAACAAGAAATAAAAAGCAACATGAGCAAGCTTTGCGAGTAGTTGTTTTGCTTTGCTTAGAGATGAGATAATAATAATAATAACAAATAGATTGATGAACCACAAATTTTTTAGAGATCACTTACAATTTTTTATTTCCCTATTTTGTAACACCCTTTTACCTATCATGTGTTACTCGAGTGTCAACATAATAATTAGAAGAGTATCACTTCCTTTCTATAATACATACTAGTCGAGAGCCAACATGATAAGGTAAATTAAACTCATAGGTTACAAAGAAAATAAAATGTATATATAAAAGTACTTCATACACAACTTGTACTTATACACATCACATTGTAAGTTAAGTCATTTCACTTCCAATACTACAGGAGATCAGTATCAAAAGACATATGCATCACCTAAACCTAGTCTGCTCAAACATTAAGGTCCAACAAAATCGTATATATATACAAACAGACCTAAAAACATCTAACAGTAAATCAAAAGTCCTAGCACTACGCTACTACTATATGCAAGTCAAAAGTCTCTAAAGATCTCATGTTCTCCTAAGGAAAGGCGTTGGCCATCGGTATGGATGTCCTCAGCCTACATTAGGACCTCCAAGTCTGAGGATGACGATGAGGAGGGTGCATCTACCGACTCATAATACCTCTAGGGAAGTCCCTATTTTTGCCTTCCCCTTTTAACCAACATAGTCTTGTCTCTATTTTCCCCTTATGTTAGGATATGCGCAATTGAATTTCTTACTTGCTCTTTTGTCACACATACTTAATCATCATCATTCAATTTTTCTCAAGGCATGCCCAAGTCACATATAAATGTTCATTCACAATGAATTTTTCATCGATTCCTTATAAATGAATCTCTAAATAATATAGCATGCATTGAGACTTCCCATACTTGTGGCAAAAGTCATTTTATTTCCATTCCAAGAATTTAGTTCATTTCCTACACATTAATAGAATTTTAAATCAAGTAGCAAGATTTATTTCATATATCAAACAATAGATTATATGTCCAAACAAATTCCCCATAACACCTCAATGTGTCCACAAGGTTCCATAAAAATTTCAGAGCAAAAATAGTTCTCTAACTATGTTAACAAAATTAGACAAATTCGGTGCTAGAAACCACTTAATCAGCTTAGAACCTAAAATTCATAATTTTTAACCCTAACAAATGATTGAATCAATTCAAAAGAAAAATCGCAGTTACACTTCAAGATGTTATCAACACTTTGTAAAAATTTCAAATGGAAAATTCAATCATTTGTTATAGTAGCAAAATTAGATAAATTCACAGTTAGAAGTTCAATAATCCAGGGAGCATGGATACCATTTCGGTTCTTGATTTTTTTAAGCATTAGAAGTAAAAAACAGAGCTCAAGAAAATTTGTAGAACTAGCCTAGGATATTAGCTTCAACATATATTTTAAATAGCTCATGAAGATACCCACAATTCCCTTAGAAAATTCGTGATCAGTGGTTGCCTATACAAAAATCGAAAATCTAGTGCGTGATTCAAAATCTCTTCTCACAAAAATGAATTTTCCACAATAACAAACTAACCCACCAAAGCAAATACATTTATTTATATGTGTAATCATACAATAGAACTAGAAAATATCAATTTTAAACCATCAAAATCTGCAAGAAATAGAATTTCATTAAACAAGACAACAAACCCTACTTTGCAAATCTTTAGAGCTTTATACTTCAAAGGTGTTCCAAGGGATTTTCTCTTCACTTTAAGGACTCCAAATCAAACCCCACACCTCCCTTAGGCAGTGAGGAAGGGATATATCAAAGTGAAGATTGGTGGAGAATTGAAACTTTAATCGGTTAGAATTGTAGGTGTTGAGGTGTAGATTAAGTTTAGTGAAGGAAGTTAGTAGTTTTAACAATTCTAGGCTATTTTTTTGGCATTTGAAATAAAGTTTGGAGCTCATGGACATGGAACTTGTTGGTTTCTCCTTGCCTTGCTACTTGGCTGAGAATGTCTCTTGGCTTCTTGGAGAAGATTAGTTGTATTTATCTTATACAATGTTGGAATATTATATAATATGAATAGATAATCATTAATCTAGGAAAAATGGGTGGCTAGGATTCAATCTTGTAATCAAAGATTGAATCTTAGCCATTCATTCTATATAAGTTGATAATCTCTTTCATTTTGTAGAGATTAAATTAGTTTTTTGTTAGAAATCGTATTTAAATTTCACCGAACGGCTAAATCATCGTAGCGGTAATCAAACATTGCCCAAAAATTAATTCTAGCTACAAAATTTTCATTTCTAACTATTTCTAACCTTATCCCTATGTTTTCGTAGTTTCTGACATTTTCTTCTCAAATTTAGGGTTTCTTCTTGATGGGCCCATCGGGCTGCAAAACCCTATTGACTATTTTTTTTGTTTATTCATAGAGTTGTTCTCATCATTAATATGTCTGCCAATTTAAGATTTTCATTAATAAAGTCCCAATTAATTTCGAAATAAACTTAGGGTGTTACATGTTTAGTTTGGATCACTCCTGTTTGTATGTGTTTCTCTTTTGTGCTTTTGTTATCAGTTTCGGTAATATATTGATAAACCATTGAAAAAATACCTTGTCCTACTTGGTTCTTTTCTTTATTTTATGTTCTTGTTAGACTAGATGTAAAATTTTCATTTTAACTATAGGGCGACTTTTCAGTTATGCTCCCCTTAATATCTTTTTATTTTTATATCCTTTTTGGCTGATTACAAATTTGTAATCACCATTGTAGATGAAAAATGAGAAAAAAGAGTCTTCAATTTGGCCCTCGTCATTTGTCAAAATCTTTATAGACATTATGGTTGATGAGATTAACAAGGGGAATGAGGAATAACGTATTTTCACCTAAGGTGTGGCAAACGATGTTGCATACTCTTAACCAAAGAATTGGGTGTGAATATGACATGAAACAAATAAGAAATTTAATAGGTTGAGGTAACAACATGGAATATTTTCTCACTTGCTGCAACAAACTGGATTTGGATGGGAAGCTAAAACTAATATTGTCACTACTACAAGAGAAGTTTGGTCAACCTACATTTGGGTATACAATATATAGAAGTTAGCATGTTTTTTCATATTTATACATATTTAGATTTAGCATATATAATTTTTTTAATTTCCTTATAGGCATTATCCCAATGCTGCACCATTTAAGAAGAAAGGTTTGGATAATTACAAACTATTAGGAGTGATTTTCAATAAAAGTAGTGCAATAAGGGTGCTTCATCACTTATCTACTCAAGATCCACCCAACACAGATGATGAAATTGAGCTTGACAATAAATTTTTGCATGACAAGGTTCATGTGAATCTAGATGATGATGATGAGGAAGATGGCCTAGAAATAGATAGAGTTACTCATAGTGGTAAAAGAATAATTAAAGTTCATAAACGCAACTCAAAGAGAAAGAGAGTGGGACCATTCATGTGGAAGATGTGTAACACCCGAAATTTTTTTAAATTTTTTTTTAGCTTTATTAATTAAAATCATGAATTTAATAGAATTAGTCATAATGAGAATGATTAAAAAAAATTATGAATAATGACCATGCAGGCCATGCAGGCTTCGAGATGACCTCAACCCCCAAAATTGGGATTTGGAGATGCCCAAGACTGAGAAAATATAGGATTCAGATTATGAAGGGTTAGAAATGAAAATTTTAGAGCCGAAATTTTATTTTGGGCAATATCTATTTTCCTGGGTATGGTACCCGTTAGTAAAATTTTGGTGTACAATTTCTTACACTGTATGGGACTTGCAATAAGTTGGACACTATAATAGACAAGTGTGTGGCTTAGGAAAAACCACACCATTGCCTTTTACACTAGCCAATAGGAGTCTTACAAAATTTCACATAATTATCTCTAAGGAAAATAATTTTATAATGAAAATTAAGGTATATGTTATAAAAAAATACCCAAAATCAAAATCTTACCATTTTCTCCATCAACAATTTCAGCTAGCAACTTCCCTTTATAGCCATCTTCATCTTCTCCCTCTAAAAACACAAGAATCCTAGTTAGAAATTTCAAATTTCACTCAAAAACCCCATAACCATAGCATGAACTATCACTTACCTCTTGTAATTCCTAAATCAAACACTTATAAAGAACCCTCACCTTACCTCACCAACAATTGTGGCTATTGTTCTTGCTATCTAAGAAGAGGATTTGTGTGGGTTAAATCAAAGATTGGGTGGAGCACTCTTGAAGGGAAGCCAAGAACAAGAGTTAGAGTGCCCAAAGCCAAGTAGGGTTTTCTATAACCTCTTTTCCTTCAAATTGATTCTGAAATTTATTTGAATGATTTGGCTTGAGATTTTCAGTTTTATTGAATGTTTAGGCATAGACATTAATGTATTTAATTTGGTGGAGTGTTTGGATGTTGTAGAAAACTTTTTTTCTCAAAAGTTGTGTGTTGTGTTGCTGAAACTTGGATTTCAAGCAAGTAGGTCAAATTTCATGATTTTTCTGACATAGTTGGAGATGTCATTTTGAGATAAAATTGTTATGTTATGAAGCTAACATATGAAAGTGTTTCCAGAAATTTTCTTGAGTCATTTTAAACATTTTTCCTATTTTTTAAAAATTGAAAATGAAAGGGTAAGGGTTTTTGCCAAGCCAGCCAAGTTTGTAGTACTGATTTTGTCTAATTTTGTTATCATATCAAATTATTGAATTTTGAGCTGAAATTTTTACATCACGTTGAGGGCATCTTAAAGTTCAAACCTAAATTTTTGTATGATTTTATCTATTCATCTAATAAGGTAGAAAAATTGACACTTCTGCTATTGGTTGAGATGTGTAGTTTCTGACCTTCAAAATTGTGGAATTTTGTTAATATATCTAGAGATCTTATTATGCTTTGAAATATTTACAGGGTCTCATTGATATATTGAATTATCTCTGAAAAATAGTTTTGCTTTGTTTTAATCATGTTTATTAATTTAACCATAATTTTCTTTAGAGTTGAAATTCTGGCAGCATGTTAAACTAGCTGAATTGATGATGAAATGATTATGACTTGATCCCATTTATGCTATATGAATTTAATGATGATGTTACACATACATAAATGTGAATGCTTATGATAAATGGTCCTATATGAAGAGAAGATTGGAGTCTTGAGTGATATATATGCTTGAAGCATGAAGAAACTCATAAATTGATGCTAATGCATATACAATTATGATACTTGTATATATGAGTTTAATGATGATGTATGTGCTAAGTAAAGATGAGATCTCCTTCGGTATGTCAAGCACAGAAAAATAAGAAAGATATGAGATCCTCTTAGATGTACCAAGGGCATGGAAAGATAAGAAAGATATGAGATCCCTTCGATATACTAAGTGCACAAAAAAAGAGCATAATGTATATAAGATCCCTTCAACATATCAAGGGCATGAGAAGATAGTTTCACTAAAAGGTCACTATATTTATCATATGCATATGCATATTTTATTAAATTATTTGTCTAGAATGAATTACTAAGATGTTGAATATTATGACATGTATATTAAGCAAGTGAATACTAAAAGGAACCCACTTCGAAAGGATGATTTTTAAACTTTAAAATGAATCTTTGATATTTGTGTATGATCACTTTTTTTTAATAAACCAAAGTGGTTGAGACGATGACGATGACGATGACATGGATTTTTATTATGCATAGAATTTTAGAATCTCACCACTATGTTGTTTGTATTCTAGTGTCATCTCCAAATTTCTCAAGAGAATGATAAGGTGGCTATTACAGAAGTTCAATACTTGAAGTCCCTAATCAATTCCATTTTACTGTGTATATATGATTATAAATAAATGAGAAGACATATGTACTATAAGGCTCATAGAGAAGCTTCTATTGTATTTGACTTATATTCAATAAATACGTTTCTTTGTTATATTTTTTAGTAGAATTATGAATTAGTTATTAGACAAATCAATCGAATATGTTATAGATATTTAAGAAATGTTCGCTAATTTATAAGTAACAACTCCTAAGTCTAATGTCATGGCTTAAGGATGATGTTATACTCGGGAAGGTGTTACAAGATGCACTTCAAGCATTCATTAAGTCATCTAAGTTGAAAGCAGAAACTATTGTTGAGGCATCTAAGAAGAAAGCCGAAGCTTCAATGGGTAGAGTGAAGAGGTATAGGGCAAAGAATGAAGAAGCCACTAGTTCTACAATTGCATCAATTGAGTACACTATGGCTAGATGTGTAACAGAAGCTTAATAAGATGGATGATGTCTTATATGACTCTTATATGAAGGCGGTGGAAAAATTCAAAGATGCTGATTATAGAGAAGCATTTTTAAATATGATTGGGGATAGGAGAAAAGCATGGTTGAACAAACTTGAGTGACTACTTTTATGTATATATATTTGTGTTGATGATACTTATTATGTATGTGTTTTTCAAATTTATGTGGTTGGTTTGTATTGACATATATAATATGTAATGGTTAATATTAGTACTTATTAAAATTCATGTTATGCTTAATGTTAGGTTCAATTGTGATGGAAATAGATAGTCATCCTTTAGGCAATTAAAGTATCTCAGTAGATACTTTTGAAAGATCTTAATCCTCATCTAACTCTAATGATGATGAATCTAAATTTGCTGAATTACTATTGCTAAATTTGATTGCTAATTATGAGTGCCAATTTTATAATAAAATTCCTATTAGAATGTCGACACTAAGTGGTCAAGAATTTGTTAGTGAGCTTTTGAAGGAATCTAGAATAGTTTGCTATGAATTATTGCATATGGAAAAGCATGTTATGTTGATTTGTGTGAAGAATTGAGAAGCAAAAATTATTTATAAGACTCAAGAGGTGTGTTTTAGAAGAACAAGTAGCAATGTTTTTATTCATTATAGGACATAATGTGCGTCATAGAGTAGTAGCAAATCGATTTCAACATTCTACCTAAACTATTTCTCACTATTTCAAGAATATTTTAAGAGCAATTTGTCGCTTAGGTAAAGAAATCATAAAGCAAGAGTCCACATAATTGCCTAAGCATATCCAAAATATTATCCATGGTTCAAGGTTAGTCCTTTTTCTTTTGTCACATATGATGCTTGGTGTTATTTTCTTTTGTCAAATTAAGATATTATGATAAATTTATATGTTTGTATTAGAATTGTATTGGCATGATTGATGGAACACACATAAGTGCATGGGCTCCAGCCAATAAGCAAACATCATGTAAACGTAGAAAGACAACCATCACACAAAATGTTATATGTATATGTGACTTAATATGCTATTCACATATATATATTTTGGTTGGGAAGGTAGTGCTCATGATTCAAAAGTTTTTTTGGATGCTCTTACTAATCAAAATGCCAATTTTCCTTGGCCTTCTGAAGGTGATATATTTTTATTTGATACCACAATTTTCAATGTGTTAAATTACTCTTTATTAATTATTATCTAATAATGTTGTCGGTATTCATGTTAATACTCATTCATTGCTTTAGGTTCATATTATCTTGTGGATTCTAGGTATCCGTGTACCTGAAGGCTTTTTCCCACCATATAGAGGTGAAAGATATCATGCACAGAGTTTTATGGATGAGGTTGGCACACTAGAACTGGTAAGGAATTATTTAATTTTAGACACTCCTCTTTAAGAATGACAATTGAGAGATGTTTTAGAGTCTTGAAAGTAGATTTCCCATTTTGAGGCGAATGTCACCATATAAGCCTTCTAAGCAACGCCTTATTGTCATAGTATGTTGTGTAATTCATAACTACGTGCGTATGTGGGGAATGTGGGACAGATTGTTTAGAGAATGGGAGGATAAGGATTCATCTATCATTGAAGATATGAATGACAATGTAAATTTAGATGTGAATTCCAATATGGACAACACAACAAGATTGACTAATGAAGCTGCAAGGGAAATTGCAAGATATTGTGACCAAATTGCAAATTGGATATGGCTACAAGAAAATCATGCATAGCTTATAAATGGATTTATAAATGTAAATTGACACCAAATTGTATTAAGACTATTTTTAAAATAGGAAGTTGTATTAAGACTTTATTTATTAAGTATGTATGAAAAATATTATCTATAAAACATAATAGTCAAAAGTTGTCATTTGTAGTAATGCAATTTGCCAAACTATTTTTGTTTTATTAATTTTAAAAGTTATTTTTAAAAAAATTATCCAAATAGGTTTCTGATTTTCACCATTATAAAAACTTTTTGAAGTTAAATTGCCAAGCAATTTTTTTTTTTTTTTAAAAAATGAATTTAAACTTGTTTTCTAAAATAGTTTTAAAAAATTTAAGAACAAAAACACTTCCAAACAAGCCCATCATTATGATAGTTTTGTTATCATTAGTTATACAATTATCATTAGTTATCAATATTTTCATGTTATAATTTTGATTGATATATTTTGCAGAATATTTTTGTTGTGTTAATGGAAGTGAGATATGAAGATATGATTGAAAAAAATTAATTAATAATTAGAAGATATGTTAAATTCAAAAACTTACTTTAAATAATAAGATTATGAAAATGGTAGGGCATAATTTTTATATGAATAACACATGGAAAACTTTACAAATAATGAGTTTTAAATATTAGTATTATAATAGATTGTAGGCTTTGCTTGTAATGGTGTTGGTTTTTGGCCGTCTTTAGGCTATTGCATTCAATTATTAATGAATGGGTTTCTATTGACCACAAAAAAAAAGAAAAGGAAAATCGTATATTATTTTATTAAAAAAATTCAAGCATTTGTTTAAAATACGCATGACTTGACCAATTTGACTAAACTATTTTTTTTCTCATCAAAATTGATCAAGTTAGACCACTTCACAAAGATTTCCAAGCATGGCCAATCTTTTGCACAACTCGAACAAGGAGTAATGATACTTGACACCTACCACAATAAAAAAGAAGAAAAAGACAAAAATAGTGGTCTTAATATAAAAATGTCACTTCTCTCTCTCTCTCTCTCTCTCTCTCACTCTCTTCTCTTAGCTTCCTCTCTTTTCTCTCTCAGCTCACATAGAAGAAGATTAACAACAATAAATATATATTTGTTTCCATTTTTCTGCAACAATCTTGTTTATAAGGTATGTGGGTTTCTCATTTTCACTGCTTGCCTTCTCTTTTATGTGTGATGTTTGTGTTCATGAGTTTCTTATTTATTTGTACGGTTCAAGCTAATTATGATTGTTGAAAAAAATGAATGGTTTATTATTTAATAAACCTCTAGAATGATTATAAAACTCACAAAGTGATGCTAAAAATGGTTTACAAGTTTTTTGCACTATGTTTACAATTTTAAGGATGAGTTTGTAAGTCTTGTAAACAAAGTGCAAATAATTTGTAAAACTTAGCATTGCTTGAAACATGTAAACCAAGTGTAAAAATTTGTGAAACAAGGGAATTAAACCTTGCTTAAGACTAAGTGTTCTTATGCAAACAAACTTGTCAACCAAGTTTCTTACACAAAGTGATTCCTCAAAGTTCTAAAGTGGCTAAATAATTGCAATTTGAGGCTAAA
Source organism: Dalbergia oliveri (assembly GCA_030441495.1). Classification (NCBI taxonomy): domain Eukaryota; kingdom Viridiplantae; phylum Streptophyta; class Magnoliopsida; order Fabales; family Fabaceae; genus Dalbergia; species Dalbergia oliveri. The sequence continues at coordinate 31,112,716 of JAMLFY010000003.1, read as the reverse complement.
TGATGTAAAGACAATCTACAATACAATGTAATTGGAAAGAGGTTTTGCCATTGGTTTACAAGTTTTTTGCCCTTAGTTTACAAGTTATAAGCACAAGTTTACAAGTCTTGTAAACCAAGTGCAAAAACTTATAAAACTAAGTATTGCTTAAAACTTATAAACCAAGTGCAAATTATAAGCTCTAGAACCCTTCAGAAAGCGTTAATATAGTATGTTTTGAATGACAATAGAACCAATTTAAGGAAAATATTTTGAAGAATGACTAATGTCTACCTTGAGTTTCTTGAAGTAGCAAACAGGTTATATCGTTAGCATAATGCGGCTCCTATAGCGAAGATAATTTCACTTTACATGTGCAAACATGATTTATCTCCTTTAAAGAGATGGAAACTAAATGGAAGTGATAATAGTATCATGAAATGAGCATACAAATGCCTAACGGGATGAAGAAATCAACAAGTACAAGAAACTAAGGCACAGGTCTTTAGAAAGTAGCATTAGACTTCAGAAAGTACACTTAAAGTGAAGATATCTCTTCATCCCTGAAGCCAATGTGTTCTACAACCTTTAATCATCATGATCACAATCTTTTTATCATCAACAAGTATTGATTGAAGACTAGAAAATCGAAGACATATCAAGGAATTGATACCACACCTCAGAAAGTGCACTTTATAGTAAAACGCTGCACTCTACTAGAAAAGGAGGGAAAATCTGAAATTCAAATTTGAAGCCAAAACCATTTACAGATTGGCATGTCATCTCTTTTGTCAACTTGGTTAACCACTCCAGCTTCTAGAAGGAAGTGTTCAGAAACCTCATTCAAAAAGTAAAAAGTAGTTTATGAAGTAGTCTCAGAAACCACTATTTCACAACAACTTATGTAATAGCTTTGACACAAGACAAGCTACTCTTCTAGATTGCTTTTCCAAGACACAAACAGATGATCAACACATGTCACTTGGACAACAGATCAAGGGCAATGGTCATAAAGGCAGACCATCTATAAATATAGATGCTAAGCTTTCAAAACATATCTTGACGTTGCACAAGAGCTAAATCATTGTAAAATTTTCTTCTTATCTTTTCTATAAAGTTCATTACTTCTTGTAATTAGTTTCCTTATTTGTAAAAATCTTCTTTCTACATTCTTAATAGAAAACACATTTTTTCAAGGAAGAATCACTAGAAAGAAGTCATTCAGTTTTTCCCAGGTCTGTTATTGTATATTTTATGGAAACTTGAGTATAAGTTAGTTTGAGTGGCAAACCCAAACACAAACCTCTTGTAACCTCGATCTAGTAGTGATTTGTGTGAAATAGCTTAGAGCGACTAAGGCAAAACTACTTGCAATGTGAAGGTAAGGGTTCTACTAGTCACAGGTAAGAGCTTGCGAAGGCTACTAAAGACTATCCAACTTTTCAGTTTGAGAAAGGCTTTTTAGTGGAACTCAAATGTGGTTGAGAACTGGATATAAGTAGATTTGGATGAACCAGGATAAAACTTCTATGTAGAATTCTCTTTCCTTTATCTCTCTGTTTTATTGCCTTGTAACTAATATTCTATGTTTTCTAGAAAACTTGATCTTACATACCTCTTTGCTTTTCTCTTAGTTAGAAAGATACTTTCTGAACACTAACATTGTTTCCTCTACACTACAAGTATATTACTTGATAGTTTTCCACTTAAGTTTTCAGAAAAGAAAAAGCAAGAAAGGCTAAGCACGATTCAACCCTCTTCTCATGTGCTTTTCTATCTACAAGTGGCATCAAGCTCAGGCCTCAAAAGGGTTGAACATTCAAACATCTTGAGAACAAAGATTCTAGGAGATATGGCATATAATATCCACATAGCAGAAGGACACTCCATAAACCAACCACCATTCTTTGATGGTGCGACTACGCATCCTGGAGAGATCGTATGGAGCTGTTCATAAAGTACACAAGCCTTGACTTGTGGGAGATTATACAAGAAGGAAACTATGCTCCTATGGAAGAAGTTCTAGGAACTAATGTTGCACCATTAGCCTTTAGAGAAGTTCCAAGGAGTAGATGGATAAAGCAACACAAAACTAGAGTTTAGCTAAATTCTAAAGCTAAATATCTACTCACGTGTGCACTAAGAAAAGCTGAATATGACAAAATAATTGCTTGTGACATGGCCAAGGAGATATGGACAGCTACACATGTTGCATGAGGAACTGATCAAGTCAAAGAAACAAAGATCAGCATGTTAGTCCATCAATATGAAATGTTTAAAATGAATGAACAAGAAAGCATTGATGACATGACTACTATGTTTATGCATATCATAAACCAGCTAAAGGGACTTGGCAAAAGATACTCTAACTTGAAAATGGTTAGAAAGATCTGAAGAAGCCTTCTTGCTAAATGCCACCTAAGGTCACAGCCATCACAGAAGCCAAAGACCTTCAAACTCTTGGCCTGGATGCACTCATTGGGTTTCTCAAAACTCATGAGGTAGTATTGTTAGAAATACATGATGAATCCATCAAAAAGGGAAGTCCATGGCCTTGAAATCATCTCATCATAAACAAATTAAAGCTAAGGTAGTAAAAGTTGCTAAAGCCTCTGATGATGAGGATCTAATGATGAGACAGAAGAAGAAGATAGAGATGAGTTCTCTATGCTAGAAAGGAAGATGTCCAAAACCTTGAAAGGCAAAATGAAAAGGAAAAGAGACATCAACTTTAAGAAGAACAAGCAGAGCAAGGGAGCATCACTTGCTACAATTGTGGTGAAAATGGACACTTTAAACCTAAGTGTCCCAAGCTCAAGGGTTCATAGAAGAAGTTGCACTCCAAGAAGAAAAGAATGCTAGCTACTTGGAATGACTCTGAAGGAGAGAAGGAAGGATTGGAGAGCCAGGATAAGCTGGAAGATATTGCAAATCTATGCTTCATGGCTGGTTATACTTCAAAAAGTGAACCTGAGATAAACAACTTTGACTCTGATCTTTCCTATGATGAATTTTGTTTCTTTATGAAGAGTTGCTTGTAGATTCTCAAACTCTTTCCTCTCACTATCTCAACATGAAGAAGAAACATCGAAAGGTTATTTTAGAACTTGAAATGGCTAAGTCAGAAGCTAAGCATCTAAGGCTAGAGAAGGAAGAGTTACAAGGAGAAAATAAAGTTACAAGGAGAAAATAAAGTTTTAAATGTTAAGCTCAATGCCTTAGAAACTAAAGTCTATGAAAGAAATAAGACAACTCTGAAAATTGTTTCTGAATTAGAAAGGGCTTCAAATCTTCTCAAATCTAACCTTGAAAAAATGGTGAATGGTTACAAAAATCTTGAACTAATGCTTGGAGGTCAGAGGCCATATTTTCAAAAGACTAGGTTAGGATATGAGGAGGAAATGAATGAGAAAGAAAAGGCAATTCAGCCAAAAAATTTAAAGAATAGAGGTTCTTGTACTTTTTATCATAAGAAGGGACACCCACTGGACAAATGTTTCATGCAGAAGAAACATATCAAAAAGGTTAGGAAACCTCCTTTGCTAAAGGCTAACCTAAGATGACCCAAAATGTTATGGGTACCTAAATAAAAAATTGTGTTTGTTGTAGGTACGTATGAGAATGCATGTTGAAGTAGACAACAAATGGTACATGGACAGTGGTTCTTCTAGACACATGTCCAGTAAGAGGTGGTTTAGAAACTTGAAGCTCAAAAATTCTAGATCAGTCAAGTTTGCTAATAGAGGTTATTCCTCAGTATCAAAAGCTTACAGAGTATACAACAAAAGTACTATTTGTGTTGAGGAGAATATTCATATCAAGTTTAAGGAGCTCAAGAAGGAATTTGCTAATGACTTTGAAGAACTAAATGAGAATGGAAAAACTAAATCTCAAGGTTTCTTTAGAAAGCAGATAAAAGCCAAACCTTCAGAAAGTAGACTCCAAAACGTAGACACTACAAAAAGCTTGCTCAAGACTCCAAAGCCATCAAAAAGTGACTTTTCTAAACATGAAAAAGAGTAGTCTGAAAATGAAAGTGAAACTGAAGAACATCCAGGACACATAATCTACAAGGGGGTTTCTAATTTAAAGGCAGTTTCTCAAAACAAAGTTTCGAGATTTTTCCAAGGGTATGAGAACTAGATCATCTCTCAAAATTATGGCGAACTATGTTTTCATCTCCACCATTAAGCCTGAATGCATTGAAGAAGCTTTGAATGATCAAAGTTGGGCGGATGCTATGCAAGAAGAACAAGTTTGATGAACCTGGCAAAGTGTTCAAAACAAAGCAAGATTGGTTGCACAAGGTTATAATCAACAAGAGGGAATTGATTATAATGAAACCTTTGCACCAGTAGCTAGGCTGGAAGCTATAAGAATGCTACTTGCTTTTGTTGCCTTCAAGAGATTCACTCTTTACTATATGGATGTTAAACTTGCCTTTTTAAATGGATTCCTTTCTAAGGAAGTTTATGTAAAGCGCCTCCTGGTTTTGAGAGTGAAAACCTTCCCAACCATGTCTTTAAACTTACAAAGGCACCATATGGTCTAAAACAAGCTCCTCGAGCTTGGTATGAAAGACTAAGTACTTTCTTGTTAAAGAATGATCAAAAGAGGTAATGTTGACACTACTCTTTTCACTCTTGAACAAGGTAATCACTTTCTAATAGTTCAAATGTATGTTAATGGCATCATATTTGGCACCACTAATCACTTTCTCTGAAAAGTTTTCAAATTAATACAGAGTGAATTTAAGATGAGCATGATGGGTGAACTCAAATTCTTCCTTGGTTTGCAAATAAAATAACAAAAAGAAATAACCTTGATCCATCAAGAGAAGTACACAAAGAAGCTTTTGAAAAAGTTCAACATGGATAAAGCCAAACCTATGAGTACCCCAATGCATCCATCTCAAATCATCGATACTAATGAGAATGGAAAAAGGTATCAAAAAGTAATTATAGAGGAATGATTGGATTCACTTTTGTATCTTACAGCAAGTAAACCAGACATTCAATTAAGTGTGGAGATTTGTGCTAGATTTCAATCTAACCTAAAGCAATCACACGTAAACATTATTAAAAGAATCTTTAGATATCCATCTGGTACTACTAATCTTGGTCTATGGTATAAGAAAAGTACATCTTGTGAGATTGTAGGATACAGTGATGTTGACTTCTGGAAGATAGAGTAGAAAGGAAGAGTACTAGTGGATGTTGTTGCTTTTGGAACAAGCCTCATTACTTGGTCATGCAAGAAGCAGAATACCATTGCTCTTTTTACTATTGAAGCTGAATATGTAGCCATTGCAAACTCCTGGCCCAATGTTATGGATAAGGAATCAACTAGAAGACTATCATCTTGAGGTACTCCAAAATCTCTATCTTCTGTGATAATACTAGTGCTATTAATCTCACTAAGAATCCTATCCAGCACTCTAGATGCAAGCACATTGATATTAAACATCATTTCATTCGGATCATGTTCAAAAGGAGATGTTGAGTTAATGTTTGGGAATACTAAGAACCAAGTGTCTAATATATTCACAAAACCATTAGCTGAAGATCGCTTTTGTGTTTAAAAAGGCTTTTGAACTTAAAAGTTTTTAAATATGCATAAGCATTCATGCACAAACATCTTTGAGATTCCTCTTCATTGCTCTAATTGAAGCCCATATGAAGACATCAGTTTAGAAGATCAATTTGCAAAAGATTTCAGAGATTAGAATCAGTTACAAGCTAGAAAGAAGGAGTGGAACCAATGATATACTTGGTTTAAGTGATCCAAATCAGCAAATATACAAGACGTGAAAAGGGTGTTACTTTGATGAGTTAGAAAGTGGAAGATAAGCTTAGAAAGTAAACTTGTGCAAAAAGTGGTTTCAAGCGTTAGAAACCTTTCCTTCTAAGAAGAATGAAAAAAAAGGCTAGATAATTCCTTTTTCTATGAGCTTTCTTTCTCTCACGTCATTTTACCTTTAGTTATTCACGTCCTATCACAAAAATAATCCATACTCTTTACACGTCACACTTTTTCCTTCATCTTCAACCTCATACCTCAGAGCCTCAACCATTTCATATTTTCTTGCTCACAAATCCTCTCTTAAATGCTTTCTCATTCTTTAAACCTTACATTCTAACCCTCTCAAACTCTACCTTTCTTTCATTCCAAGCAGTGACCTTTCATCATGTACAATGAACCTCATATGCAAGAGCTTTATGAAGATGGCTTTCTCAAAGGAAGATAGCCTCTCGAAAAAGATTGAACAACTACCTGTTAGACCAAGTCCCCATAATAAAGAAAGTATTTATGTTTCAAGGATGGGAAAACTTTCTAGACATCTCTGACAAGGTGTTCCCTGTATGGTAATGACTTTCTACTCCTTTCTCAAAGCAAAGGACAAGACTAGCCTTAAAACCACCATTTGAGACACCTATATGAAGATTGGGTTGTCCATTTTATCTATAGTGGTTAAGGCTCCCATTGTTGGAGTCAACCTTGGCACAAGACGAATGGTTCAAGTCTCTCGGGATGAGTGATAAGGAATGTTGAAGTGTCTCACAGACTCACCAAGATACCAGCCTGGCGACATTACCACAGTTATGCTAAGCTCGAGAATAAGAAAAGTATTTACTATAGTCCAATTCACTATTCTTCCCAACGAGGAAGTCCAGATGTTTTCTGGGCATGCATTGTATGTTACTTTTCTGCTTATTGTCTAAGAGAAAAGTAAATATGCTCAAAATGATTATGGATTACATGCTTAGTGATGTCACAAAGGAGGAGGAGAACCATAAGGGTTCCCTATAGGATGCTGCTAAAGAAGATTTCCAGGATATCAAATATCCCTTGTAGAAGAATGGTTCGAATACCTGACCCATAGACTATACAATACTCTCTTTTAAGACAATAAATAAGACCAAGTCTATATCGATGACAAGCTCTAGGAAGTAAAGCTCCAAGCTATAGATAGTAAAGAAAAGGCCAATCCTGAAGCAAAGAAGAAAGAGTAGAAGAAGGAGAGGACAAAGAGGAAGATTATCTTTCCTAAAAGTAACACTAAAAGCTCTGAAGAAATAGAGCAAGCTTCTGAGAAAACTATGCTGAGGAAGTTCTTCCTAAAACAATTCAGAAAGGCAACATGAGCTTAACAAAGAAGCGGAAGTTCGCAGAAACCCTAAAGGCTTCTGAACCATTAGAAAGTGAGGTGGAGTCCTCGGAAAGTGAGCTTCTTAAGGGCAGTGGATAAACTTCCTATTCAGAAAGAATTTTGAGTTGAAACATAGAAACTGCCAAAGCGGGTGAGAGGCACTCATTCTGAAAGACATGTGTGATATAGAACAGGCAAAAATTAATGCAAGAGATCCTGAATCCTCTAAGGATGATGAAGAGGCAGAATGAATCCTCTAGGGGCATAGAGTTTTCAAGAAAGAGGAGACTGGAGGAAGCAAGAAATATGGAAAGGGCTAAGGGATTCAAGGTTCAGGAGAAGAAGAAAACACTGTTCCTGAACCCTTTGTGGTAATTGAAGAATAACCTACTTAGCCTATGACCAACAGTTTGGGTTCACCTTCTTTCCAGCCTCTACTACCCCTACCAGAAGATAGGTGGCTCAGAAACTTGCTCCATCACTACTTCCACCACTATTCTAGAAAAGTCAACACCTTTTGAGGCTGAAGTGGCTTTACATGGTGACAAAGATGATTTCATGACTATTAATCAATTGATGAAAGTTATGTCAAGGTCCATGGAACTAGAGCCACAACCTGAGGAAAAAGGTTTGGATGAAATCAACTTCTTTGTAAATGAGCTCTTTTCCACTCTGAACTGACTATTGAAGAACCATTCATGGAGCCAATTATTGAAGAGCTAGCTAAGAAGGAAAATGAACTAGAAATAACTGTTATTCTAATGGTTCCTCAACCTCCTCCTTCCATACGTATAACTCCTGGTAAAGGAAGAGGATAGAACCTCCAAAGCTAATGCTACTCTTGATCACTTTTGCCTCGACTCAAGTGATTGACCTTGTTTTTGCTCCTTTTGTTAAGCCTACTTCTCCTACCATCAATGTTGCTTATGTTCCATCCTTTCCACCTCCTCCTGCTACACATATTGAAAGAGAGTGAATCGCCAAAGTTGGGGAAACCATACCCCTAGACATACTAGAGCCTTCTCCAAAAGCTACTCCATCCACATCCGCACCAATCTATTTGCCACACCAATCTATTAGCCTTGCAAAGATGTAAAACCTAACTTGTCTTTTTGTATGCCTCTAGGATTGTCATATTAGCCTATTGACATTTAAACAAGGGAATCCTAAAGCCATTATACACAAGGTCAATGACATCGATCAACTTTCCATAGTAAGGAACCTATCCAAAATTCATTTGGGTATCCCTACTATTTGAGTAACTCCTTGTTCCAAATGTGCCAAAAACTCCACTATTTTGAGTTTTTAATGCATTGACTCGAGCCAAAGCCAAAGTTTAACATTGTATGCGAGAACCTTATAGCTTGGTCATAAGGCCCTTGAGCAAACTGATAAGAATGTCTTTATCCAATTCAGGAAGATTGTTGAGATTACTATACTTGCAATCTATAAATACATATATATACTTGCATTATATTATATATATATTACAAAAATATGCAATATACATGCATATGAGGTACTTATAACTCACACGATCATAGAACCAACCAATAAACTCCCTATGAACCTTCTTGTCTATCTTGGTAGTGCTCCTCGCACTACTCCTTAGTTGTCTCTTCACAACATGTCTAAATTCCCTAAATATATACATCATATTAGATTCTAAAGTAGAAAATTTAGCAAATAATGCAAGCACAAGAATTACTCAAGATAAGGATCGACTCCTGGAGTTGATTAACATGTGCTATGAGTTTGCATATTCTCTATTGAGGCTAGAGTAAAATACAGACCCACCAATCGACTTTCCTATTCGGGGACATAATTTAATACTCGTGATTTAGGCTCTGTTGCATTATGCTCATTATCAACTCGACTAGGTCGATTCCATCTTGTCTCGATATTGTCTAGATACCTTGAACAAAATGTAAGAATCTCGTGTGCAAGATAACCTTCAGCCATAGAGCTATTACGTACATAGGATTTAAGTTGTCCAAAGTACCTATTAAGTCAAAACAACATAATTAATATAAATAACAATCCTATACAGCATTAATAAAATGACACTTATCCCTAACCTTTCTATAGGATATATCCATCTATAATGGACATGATCTCAAAGCTTTACTTCTTCAACAAGGTGAACAACCAAGTGAACCATAACTGGAAATAATGGAGGAAATAACATTTCCATGTGGCATAAAGTGAGTATGATTTGATCTTGCAATTTGTCTAAATCCTTAATCAATAACACTTTACCACATAAGCTCCTAAAGAATGAGCACAACTTCATCAATATTGCAAAAACCTCTTTAGGCAAACTTGTTTGCAAAGAGGTAGAAATTGCTCCATCAATATATGATTGTCATGACTTTTCAATATCTCGCTTATCTTAAAATTATCCACATCAATGCACCTAGAAATATTGCTTGAATAACCATCTGGAACACGATGTTCCTTAAAGTTGTTAGAAATCTCTTCTTCCCTTGATTAGTCATTGAAAAAATGGCTGAGGATACTTTCCATTTTCATCTGGCCAAAGGTCACATTCAGCCCATAGCTTTAAGGTCTCTTCGAGCATTAACATGATCTTTTGACTTTGCATTGTCATTTAGTAAAGTGTAGATCACATTATCGTAGACATTCTTCTCAATATGCATCACATCAAGATTGTGATGCAACAAGTTATGCTTCCAATATGGAAGCCAAAGAAAATGCTTTTCTTCTTCCATTGTTCAGTACCTTGTGTGGCTTGTCCACCACGTTTTCTTTTTCCCTTTCCTTCTATTGTAAGTTTTCAACCAAATGTGACATTAATGTCCTTGACTTGTTCAAGAATGTGAAGACCAGATAATTTCTTTAGTGGACTGCAAAATTCTTGCTCTCCATTAAATCTAGCCTTGTTCAATCTAAATTTGTGCCTCTGATCAAGAAAATGACGATGACCCATAAAATACCATTTCCTACTACGTGGAAGACGAAAAGGAATGGAGTCAAAGTTGCAAGATGGACAAGCAAGTCCAGTGTATGTATTCCACCCAAAGAGGTTCCAAGCCCAAGGAAGTCACTAATTGTCCACATCAAAGCTGCATGCATTTTGAATATCTCTCGCTTGAAAGAATCATACGCATCATATAACACTCTTAAAATTATTTAAAAATTAATTTGAGATTTATTAGTCATCATTTCAAAAATTTGAAGTTTTATCAACGATAAGATGGCCAACGGACATGTTAAAAAAAAATTTGGGTTAGGATGAATAGTGATCTTGTGGGCCAAGGAGCTAAACCTTAGAATGAATCAAGATGCCCAAAATGAGAAATTATAGGATTAAGATTAGAAATGGGTAGGAATAAATATTTTATACCTAGAATTAATTTTTGGGCAATGTTTAATTACCCGAGTAGAGTGTTTTACCCGTTCAATAAAATATTGATGTGTAGTTTCTTACACCGTATGAAACTTACATGTATTTTGCCACCTAACTAGACAAGTGTATGGCTAGGATTTGGCTACACCATTGTCTTTAACAAGATTTAATTACAACCACATAAAATTATTAATTTATATTACAAGATATATTATTTGTGGTGAAAAATTTATTACATATCTTATATAAATAAAAGAAAAACCAAAAATTCTCATTCTTCTTCTTCTCAAGTTTGGCTAGGCCTTATTTTTAGCATTCTCCATTCTTTTCTTCCTCAAGAACATCACAAATTTTCTAAGAACACTAAGCCACAATATCAAACATCCATATGTTTTGTCACAAACACAAACTTACCTATTGAAAACTTGAATCAACTCTCTCACAAATCCTCACCTCATCATATCAACCAACTTAGTTGTTGTTACTACTTTAGAAGAGGATTTGAGAGGTTTAGATCAAGAATTGGGTGTAGGAACTCTTAGAGAAGCCAATAACAAGAATTAGAGTTCCAAGAGCCAAGTAAGGCTTTATTATCACTTTGCTTTCAAAATTTACTCTAAATTTTCTGATTGATTGAGCTTGGAATTTCTAGTTTTATTGGCTCATATTACATAGATATTGATGTGTTTAAATTAGTGGAGTGTTTGGATGAGGTTAGAAATCATTTTCTCAAAATGAATTTTGGACTATGCTGTTGGATTTTTTGTTTTCCAATTGGCAGTGATTGTTCACGAATTTTCTGGCACAATTTTAGGAATTTTCATGAGCTAGAAAAAATATATGTTGAAGTTAATATCCTAGGCTAGTTCCAGAAATTTTCTTGAGCTGTTCTTTGGACTTTTACTGCCTGAAAAAATCATGAACTAAGACTATGTATGTGCTGCCTGATTTTCTAGTCTTGAAGCTGCAATTTGTCTAATTTTTTTACCATAGCAATGATTGAATTTTCCATTGAAATTTTTACAGAGTGTTGATAACATCTTGAAGTTCAAGATGATTTTTTTTTGGAATTGATTCAATCATTTTCTAGGGCTAAAAGTTATGAATTTTGGGTTCTAACTGGTTAAGTGGTTTCTGAACACCAAATTTGTCTAATTTTGTTAACATAGTTAGACAACTCTTTTTCTTCTGAAATTTTTACAAACCTTGTGGACACATTGAAGTGTCTTGATAATTTTTATACCCTTAAGTTGATTGTTTGATATGCAAATAAATTGTGCTATGAATATGTGAAATATGCTATTGTGCTGAAAATGAATTGATGCTTTGAATTGATGAAATAATGGTATCTTACACTAGTATGACATGAGCACCAGAATATGAATATGAATAATTGAGTAAGTGAACTTATTGATGAGGTTAGGCACACATAGATATGAATGCTTATTACAATTACTTATATGCGAAAGAAAAGCATAAGATTATGTTTCTTGGCTTGAGAAAATAAATCCAATTTGTTGGGGAAAGTAAACTTGACTACCAAGAAAAGCATAAGGTGTATAATTCTTGGCTAGAGAAAGTAAATCCGGTTTATCAGGAAAATAAACTTGACTACCCTTGAATTGAGTCAGGGAAAGTAAACTTGGCTAAGAATAGGTCTCTATGAGAATTGGAGAAAGTAAATCCAATGATCATGTATAGAATAGTTAATCTTGAAAATACAATCTATTACCCTAAAGTAGTTTTTTATTTTATGTGCTAAGTGAATAATTTTAGTATCAATATTGAAGCCAATGTGTTAAGTTGTGATTTAGCAATATAGGGTTTACATGATGTTGAGTAGTATAATATGTGATTGAATAATAAAACCTACCCACTTTGGAAGGATGATTTTAGAACTTTAAAATGAATATTTAATATGTATTGTATGATCACATTTTCTTGATAAACCGAAGTGGCTAGGACTATGACGATGACATTATGATTATGTATTTCAGGGATACTCACTGGAATTTCAGAATTCTTACCCCTACTTGTTTGTGTTTCCATGTCGTCTCCAAGTTGATTACAAAGAATAGTGAAGCAACTACAAGGAAGACTAAATTGTAATTTCTATAGTTTAGTTATGGGAACTCGTATCTATTGCACATAGTTTTATATATATATGTGTGTGTGTGTGTGTGTGTGTGTGTGTGTGTGTAAATGTAGTAAAGAACAGATATGAACTAAAGCTCATAGAAGAGCTTCCTTTTGTACTTTACTTGTATTAAATAAATACGTTGTTTCTTGCTATATATTTTGATAGAACCATGAGTTAGTTAATACACAATTTAACCGATTCTTTCTATAGATAATTAAGAAAGGTCCTCAAATCTATAAGTAACAACTCTCAAGTATGATGCCATGACTTGAAGATGAGGTTGTACTTGGAAGGATGTTACACATCCACACCATCATTCCATAACTCCTTCAACTCTTTGACTAAAGGCTGTAAGTACACATCTATATCATTTGTCGGCATTCTTTTACCAAGAATTATTATTGAAAGAATAAAAGAAGTATGCTTCATACATACCCAAGGAAGGGTGTTATAAGGAATGAAAACAATTGGCCAAGTGCTATAATTTACATTCATACTACCAAAGGGATTAAAACCATCGGTAGCTAATCCAAGACGAGCATTTCGTGGATCCTTTGTGAATGAAGTGTTTGTTAAATCAAACATCTTCCAAGCTTCTAAATCTCTAGGATGTCTCATCATGCCATCCTCCTTAGTATCCATAGCATGCCATATCATATCTTCAATAGTTTTTGAAGACAAAAACAATTGTTGGACAAAGTTTAAGTGGAAAGTAAGAAGAACTTTTGCAGGCACCTTTTTCCTTGTATTGCCTTCACTAGATGCTTAAGTCTCACCACTTAGATTTGCTAGAACTTTGTATATTTCCTTATCTTCATCTTCACCCTAATACAACATACAATTATTTAGGCATGCATGTATCTTTTCATAGTTCAAACCAAGCTTGGAGATAGTTTTCTTTGCCTCATAAAATGAGCTCTGGAATCTTGGCATGTTTAAATGCATCATGTAAGAGTTCTAACATCATTGTCATCACCTTATCGCTCATCCCACATAGGCATTTAATATGGTACAACTTAACCAGGAAAGAGAGTTTTGAATACTTTGTACACCCTACATACAAGGGTTGTTCTCCGTCTTTTGCTAACTCTTAAAACTCTACATCTTGACGTGGTTCTTGAGGTACGTGGTTCTTGAGGTATGTTCGATGTCTGTCTTTCAGCTCCGCCAATGTCTTCAATCGATGCCAATGGTACTTCACTTGCGTGGTGCCTATCAACCCGAAAGCATCTTCGATCATGTTGGAATGGAATCTTCATCATCCAAGCATCTGAATGAGATCCAAAGCATCACTATTTGATACATTACTAGTTTGCCCGATGCTGACTTCCCATGGCAAAACCAAATTATGTACCATTTCAAAAATTAAGTCAGATTAAGTGATCGTACACTACTTCCCTAGGTTGCCATTTTTTAAAACCACACCATGCACAAGGGCATATTGCTTTGCCATCAACTGAACTACGTTCAAAGGCAAAATCAATAAAATCCCTAACCCTTTGTTCATACTCAACTAAATTCCGCGGCTTTGTAATCCATGACTTATCCATTTTATCAATTTAGAATTGTCCTATCGAATTCGAAGAGAACATTACTCAATGGTATACTAGTATAAACTATTGTTACTTTAACAGGGAATGGGGCAATGGTGAATCTTATATCATATAACACAATAGTAAAATAATTAAAAGGAGATTAAAACAACATACCACTGCCTTTGTTGAATGCTACCTTTGCTACCACTCAAAAAATAAAACCCCAATCACTACAATAAAAGGAAAATTGAGTCAATCTTGTTTAGAAGAATAAATTGAAAGTACGTGTATCAACAAATTGAACAATCTATGTCCCCCAAAATTATAGATAGTATCATCCCCAAGTACCAACTACTATTATTTTATTTGTACAAAAAACTTCAAAGAAGCACGCAAAAATAAATAAAGACATTGAGATGATTGTTTTGTAAGTTATCAACCTTAACCAAACCTCAACTTTTAAGTGAACAACAAGCATATGTGACAACAAAAAGGGTATTATAACTATGAGCAACAGTCGAGCAACTAATTAACAATTCTAACAGATGATCAACACGTGTCACTTGGACAACGATCAAGGGCAACGTCACAAAGGCACCTTCTATAAATAGAGATGCTAAGCTTTCAAAAGGCGGAACTTAATGTTGCACAAGAGCTGAATTGCTGTAAAATTTTCTCCTCATCTTTTCTATGAAGTTCATTACTTCTTGTAATCACTTTCCTTGTTTGTAAAAATCTTCTTTCTACATTCTTAATATATAACACATTCTTCCAAGGAAAATCACTAGAAAGAAGTCATTCAAGTTTTTCCAGGTCTATTATTGTATATTTTATGGAAACTTGAGTGTAGGTTAGTTTGTGTAGCAAACCCAAACACAAACCTCTTGTGACCTCGATCCAGTGATCGATGTGAGATAGCTTGGAGAAGCTAAGGCAAAACTACTTGTAACACGACAATAAGGTGTTCTTACTGGTCACGATTTAGCTTGGAAATGGTGGTTAAAGACTACTCAGGTTAGCTTGTGAAAGCTAATACAAGATTACTCAGGTTTCAGCTTGGAGAGGCTGGTGAATAACTACTTAGTTTGTGATAGTCGAGGTTGCTATTGGTCACAGGTAATAGCTTGCGAAGGCTACTGCAAAGACTATTCAACTTTCTCAATTTGAGAAAGATTTTTTAGTGGAACTCAACTGTGGTTGAGAACTAGATGTAAGTTTTGAACCATATAAAACTTCTGTAGAATCTTCTTTCATCTCTTTCTTTTACCTTGTAACTAATATTCTGTGTTTTTTTTTTTTGTAAACTTGATCTTACATACCTCTTTGCTTTTCTCTTAGTTCAGAAAGATTTTTGATGGCACTAACGTTGTTTCTGCTACACTACGAGTATATTGCTTGATAGTTTTCCGCTTAAGTTTTCAAAAAGAGAAAAAGCAAGAAAGACTAAGCACTATTTAACCCCCTTCTTATGCTTTCTGTCTACACAAATAACTTGTAAACAAACAGCAAAAAACTTGTAAAGATGTGCTTAATATTTACAAACCAAGTACAATAAGTTTTGTAAACCAAGTTTTTTTTTGCACAAAGTAGTGCTACAAAGTTCTAAAGTAGTTGTAAATATTTGAAATTTGATTCTAAATATTGTGAAAATGGTTTACAAGAGTTTACAAGTTTTTTGTATTATGTTTACAAGTTTTAATCAAGAGTTTACAATAAGGCATTTGGTTTATAAGTTTTAAGCACTTCAAGTTTTCTATTCATAGTTTACAAGTTTTTAGCATGGGTTTACAAGCTTTTTGCACTTAATTTATAAGTTTTCAAAATAGGTTTTTAATGTTGTTTACACTTAGTTTTCAAGTTTTTAACACAAGTTTAGATTTTATCCACTAGTTTACAAGTTTTTCCTCAATGTTTACAAATTATATTTTGGTTTAGCACGGGTTTAACAATAGATTACTTTGATTTTGGTTACTTGAAATTGGGTACCACATTAAATTACTAATATTATTTGATGTAGATGATATCCTTTTTTTGTACTAGATACATAACCAAATGGTGCATTCAAAAGCAAAGAACAAAAAACAAATGGAAAAAAGACAAAACCCCAAGAAGGCAAGCAAAGATGTGAACATGATAGGATTGTTGTGGACAAAGGCATCATAATGCCAATGATTTATTTCAAAAGAATACATTAGTTGGTGATAATGATAAATCAACAGATAAGAGTGTATTGTGAAGTTATAAATAATGATAACAAAAAATTGAATTTTTCATTGGTTGTAATAAACTTGAAATGTACAAACAAATTAGTTAGTTTTTTATGCACGACTTCCCTCCCATGAGCATGCAAGTAACATGCAATTGAGTTGTCCATCCAACCTCTTTCTTGAATTTATGAATTTATTAGACCTAACACTCTTGTTACTTGAGCAATTTTTGTAAAATAATTTTATTTCTTCTTTTGAATTAAATATCATCCTAAAACACAGAGAGGTCACAATCCCCATCATTGTCATCAATCTGAACTTCAACATCAAAATTTGCATCAACAGTCATTGAATCCTCATACTTTACATATGGAGTGTGATACAAAACCTACATATATATAATATTTATCACTAAGTTTACAAGTTTTTAAATCAGTTTTCAAGAATTTAAAACCAGTTTACAAGTATCTTACATCAGGTATCAATTTTTTACCACCAATTTCATAGTATTTAGAGTTAGATTTCACATATTTACAATCATTTTAGAACTTTGTACCACCATTTTGTGGAAAAAACTTGATTTACAAAGCTTATTGCACTTGGTTTTTAAGTCTTAAGCACAAGTTTACAAGTTTTTTACACTTGATTTACAAGTTTTAAACAATGCTTAGTTTTACAAGTTTTTTAAACTTGGTTTACAAAACATGTAAACCTATGCTTAAAACTTGTAAACATGTGCTTAAAACTTGTAAACATAATGCAAAAAACTTGTAAACTAAGTGCATAAAACTTGTTAATCAATGATAAAAACCAATGGAAATTTTTTTTCCTAATATCTTGTAAATCATTTTCTCAATATTTAGAATCAAATTTCAAGTATTTACAACCACTTCAAACTTTGTAGCACCACTATGTGCAAAAATACTTGGTTTACAAAGCTTATTGCACCTGATTTGTAAGTCTTAAGCACATGTTTACAAGTTTTATGCCGTTTGTTTACAAGTTATTTGCACTTAGTTTATAAGTTTTAAACAATACTTAGTTCTATAAATTTTTGCATTTGGTTTACAAGACTTGTAAACATGTGCTTAAAACTTGTAAAAATAGTGCAAAAAACTTGTAAACCAAGAGCAAAAAACTTATAAACCAATGACAAAACTCCTCTCCAATTACATTGTATTGTAGATCGTGTTTACATCATTTAGTTTAGATTCCAACTATTTACAACCGAACCACTTTGCAAGAAACTTGGTTTACAAGTTTAAAGTTTGCAAGAACCACTTTGTAAGTCTTAAAGCAAGGGTTTACAAGTTTAATTCCCTTGATTTACAAGCTTTTTACCCTTGGTTTATAGAGTTTAAGCAATACTTTTTACAAATTATTTGCACTTCATATACAAGACTTATAAACCTATCTTTAAAACTTATAAACATAGTGCAAAAAGCTTACAAACCATTTCTAAAAACTTGTAAACCAATTAAAACAAGCATGTAAACTGTTTTTTAGTATTACTTATGAGTTTTAGAGTCATTCTACATGTTTATTAAACAATAAATTATTCATTCTTTATTTAACAATTATATTTAACTCAAACTGTAAATAAATAAGAAACTCATGAATACAAACATCATAAATACATTGAAAGAGAGGCAAGAAGTGAAAATAAGAAACTCACATACCTAATAAACGTGATTGTTACAAAAAACTTGAAACAGATGTATATTTATTATTGTTAATCTTCTTTTGTACAAGCTGAGAGAGAGAAAGTAGAAGCTAAGAGGAGAAACTGAAAGAGAAGGAGAGAAGAGAAGTGACATTTTTATATTGATACCACTATTTGTCTTTTTCTTCTTTTTTATATGGTGTAACCGTCGTGTAACAGTGATCTAGTGTTCACATATCATTACTTCTTCGAACAAGTTACTTCATGCTTCATGAGTTCAACTGCTTATCCAAGGGGTTTTACAACACTAGCATCATTGTATGAAAATTAAATCATACATCAAACGCCACAATTTTTAAATATAATTTCTAAATACGTCTATGACTTATCTCCCTTTGCGGATTATTTTAGAACAGGATCTATAAAACTCCATGTACAAAACAATTTTCGGTAATGAAAATGGTAAATATTCTATAAACTAGAGGCGGAGGGAATATAAGCAAAATGACGAAATACTAAAACAACGTTGACGGCTTATGTACAAGCGACTGCTAACTACTTACACCATATATTGATGGGACATCGCGTACATGAATCATGAATTGATGTTTATCAACATGGCAAACCTTCAGACTTCGTAATATGGAAATTTGAGTATCCATAATACGTGGCACCAGCGCACTTCTGTCACTGCCTAACCTCCAAAATTTATACCAACTGAAAAAAAGAAGGAAAGAGAAAGAAGAAAGTGATAATTATCTACTGAAACTGAAACTCATGACGTTACAAACACACGGTAGAGACTTCAGCTAGCTTGCGAGAATGGACAAAACAAGAAAAGAAACACGGATGTAATCAACAGAAGCAACAGACTAATGGGTATGAAAATATATTCTCTTTTTCGTCTTTTATCATGAATAATGATGACAGCGATGATATGGCAATGAAAATAATGGCAATGATCATGATTATTGATTTTTTAAGATCACTATTATTATTACTGCTATTGGTACTAGTTACATTGATAACTGAATTGTGACGGAATTGCATTGATCTGGTTTTTCTAGTTTTGAAATTACCTTTACCCGGCATTAGCATACTTTCACCTATGTATAACTGTGAACCTCACTCACATATGGATGGTGATTTGTATGAGAAAAATGGGAAAAAAGGGATAATTATTATTATTACTTTTATTTTTGTTTCTTTATATTATTATTGTTGTTGCTGCAGCAGCAGCAGCACCATTACTTAAATAAAGATAATGAAGAGCTAACTAAAAGTATAATTTTATTGAAGGTTTACATGTTGGTCCTTATAGTTTTGTAGTTTCATTCAATTTCGATCCTGGTTCTTTTAATATATTTCTTTTGGTACAACTCTGTATTTTTCTACCATCTAAGCTTTGATCATTTAGAAACTAAAATTAAAATAAAATAATGAGCACATAACTCTTTTAGTCCTAACATTTTAAAGTTGACATCAATTTAATCCTAAACAAATTTTTCACATTAATTTAAGTCCTAACACTTTTAAATTACAAATTCATCTTTCTCAAGCATTAGTGATTTCCATTATAATTCTTCTTAATCGACATGCCAATGCACCGCTATGTCACTTATTTATCTACTTGACTAATATAAGGAGACAATTTTCACCTTATCAACATAAAATTATTGATAAATTATGACAAAATTTACCAATGATCCTAACATAATTATGAAATTGATGTCAAAATTCAAAATATTAAGAGCAAATTGATATCAAAGATTTTTTCAGAACCAAATTGATGTTAAATCCTAAATGCTATGATTAAAAAAAATACAATTACTTTAAATTAATTCCATAAACAAAAGGATGAATTCTTTAGACAAAACTGTCAAATTGATCCCTCTTAAATTTTGCGTCGAATTTTGTGTTAGACAAATTGGTCCCTCAAAAAAACCAAAGAAGTCTTATCAATTAAAAAAGTCAAACAAATTAGTCTTTTCATACATGGATCAATTTGATCTTTTTTATAATTTTTTAGAAACTAATTTGTCCTAATTTTTTCTAGAGGAATCAATTTGTCCAATATTTTAAGTTGACAGACTTTTTTGGGTTTTTTTTTTTCTAGATGAACCCAATTTGTTCAATGTAAAATTTAAGAGGAACCAATTGGGTGTTTTTGTCATTCCTATATAAAAATAATAACTATAAGGACTAAAAAAAGTATAAAAAAAAGTGTGATTAAAAAGATTACAAATTTGTGATATTATAAAAAGTAAAACCTAAAAAAATAAAATTATAAATAGCAAAATCAAAATCAGGAAAAACTCTTGTCTAAATATTTATCAAACAATGTTAAGAAAGATAGAAAAGTTAAGAGGCGGAAAGATAATGCTTACAACTCTTATAATTGCTCCCGTATATAGGCCATCGATCTCAGCATGGAACCTAGCGTATCTCTAGAAACCTGGAATTTCACCTCAGTTTCCCCAGTACTTGTCTTTGTATCCTGGAGCTGAAAGAAGTAGAACAATAAAAATAGGCTAAAAGCCTCAGACACAATCTTATAGAACACAATGTTACATTTGCTCATGTTGCACTTTGTTACATGATGCAGCACACCTGTAGAGGGAGCTATGGAATTGAAATGAGAGAGCGAATACCATGTCCAACAATAATATCACACACCATCTAAACTTACAAATATTTTGAATTCTATATAGTTAATCAAAACCTGAAAACCTGAATTTTTCAGCGAGAAAAAAATTATTTTCCACTCAAGATATCTTTTAATGGATAATTAACTCGTGATTGGGGTTCCAGTTCAAGTGGATGTCCAATCGAACAAGAGAACAACCATGTACTTACTAGATTGTTTGGATCAAATGAATTTTCTATGCCCTCATCAATAAGAAACTTGAGTTGTTTATAATCTCAAGTCATTTACTTATATCTTTTAAGACAATAAAACCAAAATTCATTAATTGTTGAAAACTTGCATGAGATCAACAGAGCTTCAAATATAAAAATCGGACTTATTATAGTATCATATGCCTTTCATGCAAATATTGAGCATTAAGTATGTGGAAAATCTGCTTAAGTTACCATATAATAACAATTTTATTGCTTTGGAGAATACATTTTTAGAGACTATGCTAGTTACGTTATCATTATAATATAAACATCAAGTGCCCTCTCAATGTGTATCTGAGAGATATTATAGATATTGGCTAGTTTCACTAACTCTTGTAATAAATCTCCACTAAGGCTGAAATACCGAATGCAAAAAGCAGTACACCTAGTAAATTGGTCAGGTTCTTTCAGCAAAACACTCCATATCCTTGTCTCTTTACATGTCTGGAAGCATCTATGACAAATGGGTAGTTTGGTTTTACTGCCTGCATTCTTCTAATCAAACTGCTTTTTCAACACAAAGTTTGAATCTGGTAGAACTAGACCAGGAACAGAATGAAAATAATAGCAAACATAGAATTTGTGTTATTCAGTAAATTCCCCTAGATCCCGCATGTTTGAATAATTATGACGAGGAATGTCTGAGGAAAATCTGATATTCATTGGATGTAATGGAAGTAGGTAACCCGTGGGGCTTCACAATTTCTTGCTGTTAAGGGATGGACTAAAGCCAAAAAATAGACATATTCAGACAGTCTGTCCACTACCTCCAGGATGCTATCCTTTGTTTGGCCTTGGGCAGGCCTATAATGAAATCCACGGAAAAATCATGACAGGAGAGGCCTTTGAGATGGGCCATGGATTAGTTAGGACTTAGGAGGGTAGTTAGGGGAAGTTACCAGACAGAATCAATAGAGACAGGGAGAAGGGGGAATGTCAGTTAGAGAGTTGGCAGCTGTTGAGGGAGACGACGAGGGTGCTCGAATTCCCAACCACACCGTGGTTTCCTGGTTCTCAAGCCACACTGGTCGAGAACCTTCACTGAAATAATACATGATTCTTGAGGTTTTACTCATCTTTCTTATCCTGTGAACCAATTCTATCAACTAGTATTGCAAACAAGCAGTGGCCAGTTTTGTCGTCCGTCGAGGTCCTCTTCCAGTGTCGTGACAGGCAAATATGGCGACAGGCAACAGCAAACCTGCAAACTTCCAGGGGAGGTCCCATCAATAGGAAGGTGTTAGAACTGGAATCAAGAAGAACTAGAAAATAGGAAGAAAACCTCTTGAAGGGTGAAGGGTTAGTTTGAGAGGCCCTTCCTAGCTCTTGAAAATCTCACTCAATCTCTAACTGACTAATTAATCCCTTCCTATCTTTTATAGTCAACTAACTAACCTAGGTAATTGGGTGTCCTATGCTCACAAAAGAAGAGGCCTTTTTGAGAACACCATCTATTCCAGATCCATGAATCAATTTGAAGATTGTGATTAAGACAAATAATCATAATGTGGTGGTAAAGGGAAATATATCCTAGTATGAGCCTTTCAAGTAAGTGGGTAAATGGAATGAATCCCATTATAGAGTACTCTTGAGGGGTTGATATTATGACTTAGGAAACTAACTCTACATGTGGCTTGGTAGGATTTGGGGTTTTGTTACCCCTGCCCAAGGATTTTGGGCTTGTAAGGGGCATGGTGAAGAAGTCTCTCTTCCCTCAAATGAAAGATGCTGCGTTAAGTGAGTCAGCAAAGAAAGAGTGTCCTTTTGAGGGAAAGCCCATTTTTGGTAATGAACTAAACCATATATACCTATTGTCTCCAAAAGGTCCAACCTTGTCACCAAGCTCAACCAAATGTCCACTTTATGTCTTTTCTCAACAATGTATTGAGCCAACCAATACCTCCTGAACATGCCACTGCTCCATCACCAGCTAGCAAGGGAAAGAACCTCTTTTCTTGATCCTAAAGAAATGGGAATGAACCCATATACATATACATAGAACTCCCCTTTTCCCATGACGACAACAACAGAACACAACTTCCATCTCCAACAACACCCATTCACAATTGTTGAGAAACAAAGAAAGACATATGGGAATCTATGTGTTTAAACTACACAACGGATAATGAAATACATAGACACTATGTAATAAGTATAGGAGATTTACAAATTTAAGATTTGGTGAGCACATCGACCAATTGATCATTTGAATTGACAAAGCTTATGGTGATGTCTCCAGATAGAATTTTCTCTCTAATAAAATGACAATCAACTTCAATATGTTTGGTTTCTCATGAAAGACTAAATTCAAGGCAATATGTAAAGCGCTTGATTATTCCTGTTGAGAGATAGAGAAAGAGAGAAAGACATGAGGAATCTGTTCAACTACACAACGGAGAGTATATATATATACTATGCAATAAATACACCATAATTAAATATATATTTTCCCTAATTCCAAATATTCATAGATTCTAACACTCCCCTCAAGCTAGGGCATATAGATCATATGCACCTAGCTTGTTACATAGGTAAGTTATTTTAGGACCTCTCAATGACTTGGTAAGAACAACTGCCAATTGGTCATTTGAATTGACAAAACTTGTGGTGATGTCTCTACATAGAATCTTCCCTCTGATGAAGTAACAATCAACTTCAATGTATTTGGTTCTTTCATAAAAACTGGATTTGAGGCAATGTGTAAGGCAGCTTGATTGTCACAAACAAGTGTCATGTACTTGATTTCCCCAAATTGAAGTTCTTTGAGGAGTTGCTTGAGCAGATAAGCTCACATATGGTTGAGGCCGTGGCACAGGTACTCTGCCTCGGCACTAGACCGTGCAACTACAATTTGCTTCTTACTCTTCAGGATTTGAGATTGCCTCCAATAAGTATACAATACCCAGAAATGGAATGCCTATCAGAAGGGATCCTGCCTAATCTGCATCAGGATACCCAACTATCTCAGTATGCCCCTTATCTTCGTAAATAAGTCCCTTCCCTTGGGCTCCTTTGACATACTTCAAAATACGTATAACAGCATCACAGTGGGCTTCACATGGTGAGTTTAGGAATTGACTAACCACACTTACCGAAGAAATGTCTGGACGAGTGACTGTGAGATAGTTCAATTCCCAACCAATCTTCTATATCTCCCAAGGTTAGATAGTGGCTCCCCCTGATTTGGAGAAGCTTGACATTAGGATCCATAGGAGTATCAACAGGTTTTGCAGTAAACCCTTTCCTCTAGAATGTCAACAACATACTTTCTCTAGAGAACTATGTCATCTTTGGATTGTGCTACTTCAATGCCAGGAAGTATCAGAGTTTGCTAAGATCTTTGGTCTGGAAGTGATTGCATATGTGCTGTTTGATCTATGCTATGCCAAGAGTATCACTCCCTGATGACAATGTCATCAACATACACAACTAGGTAGGTGCAACCTCTCTGAGTATGACGGTAAAACACAGAGTGGTCAGCCTGACTCAGAGTCATACTAAACTACCATCAGCGATTTCGAGGCGCAGACAAGACTAGAAAAGTCCCTGAGCAACAAACCCAGGAGGTTGCTCCATATAAACCTCTTCCTCAAGATCACCATGGAGGAAGGCATTCTTAATATCCAACTGATGAAGAGGCCAACGGCCAATGGCAGCCATAGAGAAGAGGCGAACAGAAGCCATCTTGGCAACAAGGGAAGAGTATCACCATAATCCAAACCAAATATTTGAGTGTACCCTTTGGCGACAAGACAGACCTTAAGACAACCAATTTGACCATCAGCCCCATCTTAACTGTAAAAATCCATCAACAACCAACCACAGACTTACTCCCAGGAGAGACCCAGTTCCTAGGTACCACTATCCTGAAGTGCACACATCTAGCAATTATAGCTTGGCAAGAGCAGGGCTCGAAATAGTAGACCTGAAAGGGAGGCGTAGGTGTAGGGATAAGGGGTGGCAAAGGCATAGGGATCACGGGAAGTGGGAGTTCTAGAAGCAGAGAGGGGAATGGGTAGATGGCTCAAAGAAGGGAATAGTGTCAAAAAAAGTAACATCCAGAGACGAGGCGAAGAGAGTAGGAGAAACACAGAAAACCCTTTTGAGACTGAGTGTAACCAAGAAAAATACATTTAAGTGAATGTGTAGAAAGTTTGTCAAGATCAAGAGTTAAGTTGTGAACAAAACAAGTTGACCAAAAATGTGCAGGGGAAGGGAATGCAAGGGATCATGGGAAAATAAGATGAGTGGGGAACTTGGTAACCCAAAATAGAGGAGGGCATGTGATTAATTAAATAACATGCAGTTAAAACAACATCTCCCAAAAAACGAAGAGATACATGATTATAAAGAAGAGTACGTGTTGTTTCAATGAAATGATTCTTGCACTCAGCAACCCCATTTGTTGAGGTGTATGACAGGACGTTTGGTAAAGAATGTCATGATAAGCTAAAAATTGTTGAAAATCATGAGACAAATATTCTTTTGCATTATCACTACGTAAAGTGCAAATAGGAACACCAAAATGGATTTTTATTTCTTGATAAAATTTGGTAAAAACAAAAACAACTTAACCCTGTGTTTCAGAAAAATAACCAAGTACAACGAGAATAGTCATCAATAAATGTAACAAAATAACAAAATTCTAAACTAGACACATGTGCGACTAGGACCCCAAATATCTAATGAACTAAAGTAAAGGGAGACGCAGCTAACTTAACACTATCAGGAAAATGACTCCGCATGTGTTTCCCAAGTTGACACGATTCACAAAGCAAACTGGATAGTTTGGACAGGCTAGGCACCATGCGCCAAGTTGGCAAGGCTAGGATGACCCAACTGGGCATAGAGGGTGAGAGGATCATGGTGAGGGAGCAAACACTTGACGGGGACGGAGCCAATAGAGGCCACGAGACTCACATCAGTGCCAATCATCCATCCGTGCTCAGTCTTGCAAGAAACAGAATCTTCAGTGAATGAAATGATACACTTAAGGGCTTTAGTTAACCGATAAAGAGAGTAGGTTGAGAGAACCAAGAACATAAAGGACAAAATCAACTGACATAGAAGGTAAGGGATGGGCGGCAGCCCTGTGAGACTGTGTGAAAACCATTGACTAAAGTGAAGTAGGTAAATAACCAAAAGTAGAACGTGTGAAAAATAAAGCTTTATTACCGGAGATATAGTGAGTGGCGCGAATCAAGAACCCAAGGACCCAATGAAGTTGACTGAGAGACGAGCAAAAGAATTACCAAAGTGTGCAACAGAGGCAGTGGAACCAGAGTTCTAACGTTGCTCAAACCACTTCAGAAAATCAGCATAGTTAGCTGGAGACGGTTGAGAGGGTGAACCTGAGGTAGCAAAACACTGGCCTGGGCAACATTAACAGGAGGCCAGGTGAGGATGCAAAGTATAACAACGTTTGGTGTGGCCCAACTTATGACAGTGATCACACGTGGGCGGGACTTCCAAGAACGGCCACGACTAGTATTTTACATGACGAAGGAGAGGTATCAATGGAGGAAGGAGCAACTCAATGGTGGTTTGGCAGGAACCCAAGTAGAGAGGCAGACACCATGGAGATAGTAGGTACAGTCAATATCCCAGAAGTTGATCACAAGTAGTAGACTCTGGAGGTAAACCATAAAGGGCCATGAGCATAAAGAAAGAGCTACGTTGCTCCAATTCCTTCTGGGTATCACAGGAGGCAAGAGTTCATTGAAGTCATGGAGAGCACCATGAATCTTACCCAAATAAGAGGACATAGAACCATCAAACTAACAACGAGCAATGATACCCAAGAGATCCTAACAAACACGATAGAGACGTTGAGTGTCATTGGTGAAGAGGGTCTTCGCCTACGCCCAACAGATTCACAAGTGACATAAGCTTGAAAGATCTGTTTGATGGAAGAAGCAATAGTGGACTTGAGAATGCTACATAGCTGCGCATCAATCTTAACCCAGGGGGGCTAACCACTGGGATGTCTATAACCTTTGTGGTGAGGTGGTCGGCATAGTCTTGTCCGGTCAACCAAAGTTTGATGTTTGATGCCCAAGTATCATAGTTGTTGCCATCAAGTTTGTCAGTGGAAAGAGGCACACTAACATAACTAGCAAATTCTGGAGACTCATCTTCGGAATACCCTTATTGTTAGAGGAAAAGTTGCGGCAGCCATGGGTCCAAGGAGGCAGGGGCAAAACAGGAATTACCAAAAAGTGAGGTCGTTGGAGAACACAAATGCGAAACCAGGGACAAATCCAGGAAGAGAAGAGATGCGAGTCCAACAAAGAAAATGGCGGCTGAACAAGGCTGGACAAGTCGCCACGCAGCCAAAGAATCCAGTTGAAAACGCCACTGAAGGTAGATGCGACGCGTGGGAGCTCGTGCCTAAGCACTAGAGGCGCGGTTGGTCGGGCAGGCCGCGAAGGTGAGGCGAGGCTAGGGGTATGATGAAAAAGTGGCCTGTGATGAGAGCGGCGGACGGGAGTTATGTCACTGAAAGGAGGCACAGGGAGGGGAAAGGCCAGGAGGAAGGGAAACACGGTTTGGCCAAAAAAATTTCATCAGAGGGCAGTGGGCCTCCTTAGGACACGAATTAGGGTTTTCTTTCTTTCTTAGGCTCTCGATACCATGTTGAGAGAGAAAAGAGAAAGGCATGAGGAATCCGTGTGTTTCAACTACACAACAAAAGAGTATATATAGATACTATGCAATAAATACACCATAATTACAAATATATATTTTCTCTAATTATATTCAGATTCTAACAATTACAAAGAAGTGTCATGTGTTTGATCTCCCCAAATCAAAGCTCCTTAAGGGGTTGCTTAAGCCATATAAGCTCGCATGTAGTCGAGGCCATGGCAGGACTCTCCTTCAGCACTAGACCTTGCAACTACAATTTGCTTCTTACTCTTCCAAGATATGAGATTGCCTCGATGGTGCAGGACCTGGAAGTGGAATGTCTATCAAAAGGTGATCCTTCCCAATATGCATCAAAGTACCCAACTAGTATGTCCCTTATCCTCGTAAACAAGGCCTTTTCCTAGAGTTGGTTTGACATCAAAATCTCTATCACAACCTCCCAATGGGCTTCACATGGTGAGTTTAGGAATGACTAACCATACTCACCCAAAAGAAATGTCTGGACGAGTGAGTGTAAGATAGTTTAATTTCCTACCTAATTTTCCATATCGCCCAGGGTCAAAAAGTGGGCCGCTAATTGTTAAGAGCTTGACATTCAGATCCGTAGGAATATTAACAGGTTTTGCACCAAGTAAACTGTTTCTCAAGAATGTCCATATCATATTTTCTGAGAGATGACTAAACCGTCTTTGGACTGTGCTACTTCAATGCCAGGGAATTATCGGAGTTTGCCAAGATCTTCGACCTGCAAGTGATTGCATAGATGTTGTTTAATATGTGCTATGCCATGAGTATCACTCCCTAATGTCAATGTCATCAACGTACACAACTAGGTAGATCAGCCTCTTTGGGTGTGACAATAAAACATAAAGTGGTTACCTTCTTCCCTTACTTAAATCCTATTCACCTATCCATTGCCCCAGACACTAGGATTTGAACTCTTAACTCCTCTAGCATTTTTTCATGTAAATCTTACTTTCAATTCCTACTTCTTCTCCTAACATAGAAAGTTTTCTCTTGGATAAACTTATCTGGAAATCTAAATCTCCCTCGAAGGTTGAAGCTTTTGTTTGGACAGCTGATGACATGCTCTAGAAGCACAGGCCCTTCATTGCTTTGTCTCCTAACATGTGCATAATGTGTGGTTTAGATTCCAAATCGAGGGCTCATCTTTTTTTGTATTGCCCTATAGCGAGATCGCTTTGGATGAGGCTTTTTGGTATCTTTGGAGAATTATGGGTTTGCCTTGAGGACTTGCATCAGTTTCTACTAAGTTCAGAGGTTTTGGCACACATAAAGAGGCTAAGATATTATAGCAGTCCATTGTTTTTGCTTTGATTTGGTGTATTTGGTTGGAAAGGAATTCTAGGATTTTTAATGATTCCTTTTCCACTATTGATTGCATTTGGAATAATATCACCTGTTTGGCACTCAAAACATGGCATTTTCAATGGTGTTCCTCTAGTTGATATTCAAAGGGATTGGCATGCTTTGCTACATGGTTCATCCCTTTAGGTCACATTTTTTTTTTTTATCTATCTGAGGATGTCTCATCCTCTTTTGTACATTCTCTTCTATCCGATAAAATTTATTTTCAAGAAATTGGACTGGCCAGTTAGACGGAAACTAGGAAACGACCACTGGTCCTTTGTTCTTTGATTCGATGATCTACACCTAAACTGGTCAAACTTGGTCAAATTCTGAGTGAACTGATGGGCAACATTCAAATCAGCTAGTGAATCGCACATGCGAACCACGTCGTACCACGAAAGCATGTGATAATTCAAAAATTCCAATTGCAAGGATCAAACCTTGTCCAAGAGAGGATGAGGCGCTCCACAACAACTACGTTAAGAAAATGGTTGTCATTGTGTCTCATTCACTTTATATACTCCATCCTTTCAGAATATCTATCAACTTTCAGACAAAATCATTTTTCAAAATATCTGTCAATTTCATATTCCAATAAAAGTATAATTTTTTTGTTTCAATAGTATCCCTAGTATTAATGACCAAGTTAATGACCATTAGTGTATTAAAAAGGTTTGTTGAGAATTATAGGGGTATAATAATCCATACACCATAATTTTTCTTAGAAGTACTCTATTATCATATCATTTATCACCTTTCTTAATATCTTGTGTTTGTCCAAATTTGATAGATATTTTGCAAGGGAAGAAGTATTATATATTTAGTTGCATTAAATTGCATTTTTTATATATTGATTTAATTATATCCAATTCTACGAGTGATCCATTATTGAACCAGGAACCGCCTTGGTCGGGTTGATCATTGGGTCCAGTTTGATAACTATGAGCAACAAATTCCCGAACCATGTGGAGGTCACTATCCACAAGGCAATTAAGTTAGAGAGTCTGCTAGCATCCGGTTAGAGGTAGTTAGGCAAGCTGAGATTAACAACTCATATATAAAAGAGGGAACCATAGCTACAGAATAGATAGATAATTTACAAAAAATTCATACAGATTCGCTCTCCAAATCCTCTTAGAACTATCTCTGGCTTCTCTCCCTTCCATGTGGACCGCATATGGATCCTCCCCACACTTCCCAAACCAATCTTCGAAAATTGTCACCTTCAGCCATTCGATTTTGATCAAGTTGGATGATAGCAACTTCCTTCCATGGTGTCAGCAGGTGAAAGCTTCAATTCTAGGTTGCTGGAAATAGCCTTAGTATTTAGCATAGTAATTATTGTGGCAGGTGTGTTGAAAAATAGCCTTAGTGCATATATATATATATTTTTCATTTTGGGATAGAAAAAGAAATTTATTAGAAGAAAAGAGAATGTACAAAGAGGATGAGACATCCTCATATAGATTCAAAAGAAACAGCTAAGACCTGAAGGGATAAACTATGTAAAAATGCATGTCAATCCCTTTGGATACCAGCTAGAGAACCATCACTAAACAAACTATGAGTTTGTCCAAGAGAAACCTTTCTTTGCTAAGAGAGGAAATCAAGAATTGAAAATAAGATTTACACTAAAAAATACCAAAGGGGTCAAGAGTCAAAATCCTATTGTCTGGGGCATTAGATAGGTGAATAGGATAGAGCGAAGGAAGAAGGGAATCTATTTAGTAGCCTCTCTAACATTGAAGTTTTGTATAAAATGGAAGCTCCAGGAAAAATCATCGTGAGAAAAGAATTGACAAATTGAGGCCTGGGTAATTATTATGGCAATGGAAACATCGTGTTTGGTGGAGCATTGGAAACAAACTATTTATCATTCCTTGTAAATAAATTGTATGAAGCTAAGTGCTAACTCACTAAAGCAATTAAGCCATTAACAGTGTTATCTTTCAAGTCAAGATTAGAGCGAGTTTTGATCGAGCTCTAGTTTCTTTTTCCCTCCTTTTTCCAGCTAAACATTCAGCCATGCCCTTCTCCCTTCTCTGGCTGCTTTTCAGTCATGTTACTGTCCCAACAGTCCAACACTCTCCCTAAATAAAATATAAATGTTTCTGGCATGGAAGACTTGTAAAAATGGATGGTATTGTGCTGAAGCTTAGTATCCAAATGATATTGCAAGGTTAACATCGTCCTATGTATGGAGTCATATGTTGGTGATATACACAGTTATGGAAGAATGCTCAAACTTTATAACCTTTGCCACCAATGCTGATGCCCATAGCACTCAACAAGAAAAACTGTTTCTGACAATTAATCTACTGTGGATTCCGCCAGAGCTTGAACCCTTCTGCAATAGGTCTTGGGCTCCTCTCCTCTTCCTTTGAAGACTTCTTTGCACAAATTTTACAATTTTGTGCCTCTCTAGTCTTGAGGCAAGTAATGTTGTCCACATATTGGCATCTCAGTCCTCTTCCCAAACCTCTACCTGAGGAGAACGTAGAGGCAGTCATAGTGATGTTAAAGGTCGTGGTAATCGTACTTCATGACTCAATTGTACATACTGCCATAAAGAGGGTCATGCCCAAGATCAGTGTTTTGTATTTTATGATGGACCCTCCTAAGGTAGTTATGTGGTTCAGTCCAATGAAACCTTTTAAACTTCCTCCAGCCCACAGGAAATACAATCTGGCACGTGTGTCTTAAGTACCAAGCATCTAAACAAGCCTCTATTCCCATATCCTTTGTTGCACACTATGGTAATTCTGTTGGTTGTATATCTCACTCTTCTTCTCTTGGTTCATGGCTTCTTGACTCAGGTGCTTCCGATAACTTATCTGGTAGTTCTTCTGTCCTCTCTAAAATAGAACGACATGTTTCTCCTCCCCCTATTACTTTGGCTGATAGTTCTAAAATTTCCACCAAAGGGATAGGCAAAGAATCCTCTCCCTACATTGCCTTAAAATATGTTCTTTATATGCCTAATTGTCCTTTTAACTCAGTCAACTCACCCGTTCACTTAATTGTTCTGCCACCTTTTTGGCAAAGTTTGTTATTTTGCAGGATCAAGGAACAAGATAGACAACTGGTACCAAATATGAATTGAAAGGACTGTATTGGCTAGCCATCCCTTGATGATGGTGCCATGTATTCCTATTGCGTCACCAGAATTGATCCATAGCCAATTAGAACATCCCAGTCTAAGCGAGCTCCAAGCCCTAATTCCAAGTTTATGGAGTCTTAATAATTTAGAGTGTCAGTGTTGTCCTTTAGAAAAAACATATTTGGCACAACCTTTTCTAGTCAAGTCAATAAGAAAGATGTGTCTCCATTTACTACTGTTTATTTAGATGTTTGGGGTCCAAGTCATGTTACCTTTTGTCAAGGGTTTTGTTATTTTGTTACTTCTGTTAATGCATAGTCTTTTTGTACTTTGGTTATATTTAACAAATTATAGATTTGAATTTTTTTTTTCTATATTCAAGTTTTTCTGTTTTGAAGTTCAAACACAATTCAGCACTTGCATCAAAATTTTCCTTAGTGATGATGCTTGTGAATATTTTTGGCCTTTTATTCCTTTTCTTGACTACACCGCCAAATGCAAACATTACCAGCTAATAGAAACTGCTCACACTCTGCACCTACATGCTCATATTCCTAAATAATCAATAAGATTCTGCAAAGCAAAATTTCATATTAAAAATACATTAACTTCAAATTCTCATATACATCATACCTCTCATTCTAGAATTAAATGATATGAGAAGTGAGGGAATTTCAAGGTGATAATTATTTCACCAACAAAACATAGAGTTGACTATAAATTGTAACGTAGTTAGGAACTAGGAAGAGAAGTCCATGATCCAAGTATGCATACCTTCAGATTGATGACAGCAACTCTATTGACTGGTGTACCGAGCTGCTGACTGATGTCAGCCATGGACCTCAACATTGGCTCCAAAGTGACCCTTGTCACCCTGAATTGCACTTCTGTCTCTCCTGAGAAGCTCTTGCCATAATCTTGTAGCTACAGGAGGGAGAAAAACATAATTAAAAAGTAGACAAGAATGTTTTCAGCAACTAGTGCAGGTCATCTACACACAATTCATTAGTACTCTATAGCAAAGGTCAAGAAAACAATATGCTATGCGAAATAACCTATAGTGTCTAAGATTATCTGCAGGGACTATGAGTCACAAAAGCAGATCTGGAGAAAGCCTGATCCCTTACAACTACATAGTACATTGATCCCACTGCCAGTCAAAGGCCTTAAGGCATTAGGGGCTTAAAACGCCTTTAGGTGAGAGGCACTAAAAAGCACACACCTCACTCAAGAAAGGAGTCAAAAGACAGTAAAATATATAACTATAATATATAAATTTAACACTTAATAGTGACAATTAAACATTAAAATCCTTAGTAGAGCATGATAATAAGTTGATAATAAGCTTTGAATGATAGAGTTCACAACCAAAATAGATGTATTATGTATAGCAGCTCTAAATTTCCTAAAGACCACCAGGAAAAAAAATTAAAATCAGACTACGCTACAAGTGTGTTAGAGACCCTTACACAGGGTGCATCCACTGAATCAGAATCAAATTCAGTTCATTAGTTGACATGACATCGCTTTTATCTCTTCCTTCATTGGGTTTACATCCTTCTTAAACATTTTTTTCTATTTTTGGATCAACCTAAGCCTCTTCAACACTAAGAAGTGACTTCTAGCCTTTTACTGTTGTCTTGGCTCTTAACTTAGCCTTACTGATTCCCAAAACCTAGTCCTAAAAAAATCCCTAATTAAAACTAAGGCACTACAAGCAACCACCTCAACAAAATGATAAAGGTGTCATTGAGGTGGAAGAAGTGCTCGCCTCATTCAAAAAGCAGTGTTTGAACCAGTGTAAGGCACCGAGTCCTTGCAGCACGTTGCCTTAGCCCCCTAGGCATGCTTTTAAAGAGTATCGAGTATAGGACTAATAAATATCTGCTTCACAATAATAAAAGATGCAAAGTCTGCAACACAGAAGAGAGCAGAGGTTGCAGTTATACAAAGCACCTACATACATACCTTCATGTTGATGACTGCAACCTTACTGGATGGGGTTGAATTTTTATTTTCTATAACCCAAGTCATAGACTTGAAATAAGTAAGGACGACCTACATCAACATATGACTTAATTAAAGCAATGCCCAGAAGAGTTTAAGAGCAATAATTATTATGATGTTAAGAGCAGTGTATTAATCAGTACATAAATACACCCATATTGGGTATAGTTGTCTCTTATTTTCACATGGTATCACAAGCTATACAAATTTTCCCCCAAATTTATATTTAAAAAAAATGTCTTTAATAAACCACTCTTAAAAAGCAGAATTCAGAACAATACAGTGTTATCTGGAGGGCCACCATCCCGGTGAATAGAAACGGGAGCAATACTAGGAAGATTCAGATCATTAACCGGAAGCCCATAGTCATTCAGATTAAAGCGATGTGTTGCTGAATCTTGCCAAGGCCATAATGATGGGCTGATGTCAGAAATTGATGAAGGGCTCTTCTTGCTACTGTCTTCCTGACTGCTTCCATTTGCGGAATGCTTGGAGGCATGAGTTTTGCGACATTTTTCTTTGCAACAGCTACTCTTTTACCAACCTCTCTTAAAGCATCCATTGCTGCATTATAAGTCTCTACAGCTATTGCCCCTTCTTCTGCAAGCTTAATGGCTTCTCGACATAAACTACTAAAACGTAAGGTGAGATTTTGAATGCCAAGTGAATCTGATATTTTTTCATCTGTTCTAATACTGGATTTTGCATTCCTCGTCCATCGCTTCAAAATGTAGTGTGATGGAAGGGTAAGAACATTTGTAACAGCGAAGACAGTCAATATATGTCGACAAAGAATGCCTGAGTATTCAAACATCTGACAGCTGCAATTTGCCTTCATTTCAGAAACATCTAACGTGACCATGTATGCCTTGTGATCATGTTCATATTTTGCTACCCTGTATTTACTAATTACACCATTACCCTCAACATTATTCGCGGTATACACAAAAGTTTCCACTAGTTCCTCCTGAAACTTCGCAAAAATCTTCTTAGTGTACAGATTTGCAGCCTGTTGTTCCATTGGTGATGGGGTCTTCAAAACAGGTGTGGTAAAGATGGTATCATAATCTGCTTCATTTCTTTCCAATGAATGCTCAAGTGCTCTTTCATACTGCTTACAAAATAAAGGGATGGTTGTCTGCTGATTTACGTAGCCATCAAAAAAGGAGGTAACCCCAAGGCTTGGAGTAAGTGCAGCAAAGAAAGTACCATGAAAGTAAACAGGAGCCCACTGTTTGCGAGCATTATACACGGCCTGAAGCCAATCATTTTTCTGGAGATCATATTTATCTAGGAGAGACTTCCATGCTGATTCAAAATCCTCTATAGTCTCCGAGAAGTTGATGCAGCTATATAGCTCCCCATAGAATGAAGGATAAGCAAGGTAAATATGAGCCAGTCGTTCTTGACCTTCTCTCAAAATGTGCCACTTACAAATGCAGTCGAGTCTCTGGAAAAACCTGGGCAACAGCAACTTGTATAGCTCTGTCCTGGTCTGTGGTTATAGAAACAGGTGGTCGATCATTCATAGCAGCTAGCCATGTCCTGAACAGCCAAGTAAAGGAAGACTCGGACTCATCTAAAAGTAATGCACAACCAAATAAAACCATCTGTCCATGATGATTGACCCCTGTAAAGGGAGCAAATGGAACATGGTATTGATTTGGTCTGTACAATGTGTCAAAAATTACTGCATCACCAAAGTAATTATAAGCTGTTCTCGACCTTGCATCAGCCCAAAATACATTGGTCATGCGGTTCTCATCATCAAGCTGTATTGCATAATAGAATCCAGGGTTTTCTGCCTGCATCTTCTTAAAATAATTCAGAAGATTTTGAGCATCCCTTCCAAGGATCTTCTTTCGGGAAGATCTTAAACAAGTATAAGGCCCAGTGTTTCTGGCTGGATGAACTTTTTCTGCAGGAGAGGAACTCCTAACTTTACTAGTCAATTCTAAATGATTGCCATCCACGGAAACATAGGTATCCTTACCGGCATCAAATGTCTCTGTGACATTCGTTGTAACACCTGCAAAATGTCTAGAAGATCGAAGGTAGTGAAACTTACTAGAGGAAGCTAGGGAATGGTTATGGTCCTCAACAAATTTTGTGACTATCCAGTTTGCATCTTTTCTCTCTATCCTAAGCATCGCATTGCAACTTACTACATTCTTCCTTTTAAATACCTCCCTAGAACAAGCAAAATCCCAAGTTATAATTGGACCATCAGGATTAGCACGACTAAATTGACCAACATGGGTGCTATATCCCACATGTCTTGCATATGCATCATAAAATGATTTTGCAGCATCTTCTGATTCAAACATCATGCCCACTCGTGGTTTCCTATATGCATCAACATCTTGATCATTCACTCTCCTCTCAGCCAAGTTTGAAGTCATAGTTTGTCTCTGGCCTTTTTCAGGTTCAAAAGTTTTAGAAGATGGTCTATCACTGTTTTCCCCTTCATCTACTGCTTCAACATCCATGATCGTGTACCAAATACTAAACACACTTCAATTGCTTTCCTTGAAAGGACTAGATAAAGCAACTCATGCTTATCCCTTTGAAGTAATGATGGACATTTCTTGCATTATCTACCTGCACAATGTATAACGAACATCATATCAGGAAAAAGTTCAAGGAAATATATGATTATGCATATAGTAAACAATTTTCTTAATTTCAGAATCTAGAATCCAGAAGACAGATTGATTAGTAGAAGAGGAGTAGGAATTAATTTGGATGAAGGAATTGCTAGAAGTTTAAAATGCCAAATGACCTAACTTGTTGCTATGCTACTCAGTTGAAGTAACAACTGATTGCAGATATTAACAGATTCTTCAGCATGAAAATATTTGTCATCCAAACCACAGAAGTGTAGTTGTATGCAGCTAGGCTAAAGTAATGCAAGAAATCTAACAATTTTTGTCCAAAACCCACTAAAATGCTGAGATTGAAAGCTTAATTCTGGCGACAAAATCACAATTCTGATCAATTTTTAAAAAAAAATTAACCTCTCACATGTTCAGAAAACCCTTGATTTGAAACTAGAGCAGCATTTCCCACAGAATAATCAAATAGAAGTTAAGCGTAAAATGAAACTAATTCTCCAGTACTTGAGAAAAATTGTCCTCACAGCAGCTTAGTATTGATAACAGAAGTTTGTACAGGTGCAAACTTTTTTTGTATAAAGAACAAAGGACAACCATTTACTAATAAGGAAAATCTCACAACTGGCAATCATTTAATTCTAACAACATAAAGCTACAAAAAGTTCCAACAAAACAATTGAACCCAAATTAACTAACAAACGTGCTAACTATAATAATTTCATCAAACTGCGAAGTGCTATCTGCTACAGCACTGAAATAAGACTAGGGGTTAGTTTCAACCAGCATTCCCTTGTTGAAAGGATTAAGAAAATGGTAATCACATTAAAATCTACAAACCACAAAGTAAATAGTTCCACTCAATGGTTAGTGTCAACTTTTTAGAAGATATGCTATTTTAGATTCAAAAATATGCAGAAGCCATTCAATTCAATAACCATTTTTATACGTTCTGAATTAAAGCATACACTGAGAACATCACATTGTCACCAATAAATGCGATAATTTTCTCCACAATTGCTGACCCAAAACCATGCTTACAGTTTTAAAATTCTCAAAGACAAAGAGCATTGCCATAACAACCCAGTGACAATTGTTGCATTACTCTGCTCTTTTTTCACCCACTTACAACCAAAAACAAAGGTAAAAAAAAAGGATAAAATAAAAACATTTTCCCATTCTAAAAAAGACAAAAGAAAACTTTCTGTATTCTCTGTTGTCAATCTATTAACAAGAAATAATAGCAGAAAAGCAAACTTCACCAGCCAGAGGGTCACAAGAACTGTGTGGGGAATCAAAACGCGGCGTTTTTTCGTCACAAAATCGGTTCCATGAGTATCATATGTGTGTCAGTGGGTGAGTGAGTGAGTGAGGCCGAGTTGCTTGAATTTCACCGTCGCAGCTGAGTGAGTGAGTCAGTGAGGCCGAGTTGCTAGCACGAGCAGAAGTACCCACCCAGCCACACCCGGCCGGAAACACACGGTTTTAGTCTGTTGTTGGTAATTCCACTTTTTTGTTTCTGACTTGCTGTTGTCGACACTGCCATTCATTTGCCACCATTTTTGTTTGTTTCGTTTTTATATGAAAGCTGTTTCCTCCCGATCTTCAATTTTTATATTCTTCAGATTTTATAAAAAAGATATTAAAAATAGTAAAAGTTATCCAATCCAATTTTTAAGCCGGTATTTTTATTATAAAATCCTAAAAATTAAAAATCAAAACCAAATATTTCAGTTTTTAAAATTTTATGAAAAATATTGAAAATTGTACTAAAAGCTGAAGCCTAACATACTATAGGAGATTTCATTCTTCACTCAACACATACAATCCTCAAGGTCACATATACATACATCACATTTCTATATGCATTAACATAAATTTCTAATTTCATAATGCTTCAAACTTATATATGTCATTCATTCATTCCTTATAAAACAAACTTTAAAGTCCATAGCATGCATTCATACACATTAAACTTGAATCCAAGTCATTATATCATTAATTTAAGGCATTATCACAATTCCAGCACATTAGTAGATTTCACCCCATTATAGATACAAATACAAGGAAAAGCTCTGCTATGAGCTCTTATATATGTCTGTTATTTATATAAATACAAACACATGTACATAACAAAATAAAGTTAAAAGAGATTGCAACTATCGGTTAGGATGTATCGACTTCTATGACGTGTTATATCCCCTGAGTAATCTGGACGACAATTAAACACAAAACATAGGGGTGAGAATCCTAAAATTCTCAGTAGGACATCCCCAAAGGTATAGTAAAATAAATCCATGTCATCGTCATCGTTCGACCACTTTGGTTTATTAAGAAAATGTGAGCATGCAACATATGTCAAAGGTTCGTTTTAAAGTTCAAAAACCAATTCTCTGAAGTGGGTCTCTTTTATTATTCAATCACTTAATATACGCATGTCATACTACTCAACCTCATAGTATTTTGTTCTCAATTGTACGTACCCTTGGATATCAAAGGGATCTCATATACATTATTCCTATCTTTCCTTGCCCTTGATATAATAAAAAGGGATCTTTCCATACCCTTAACATATTGTAGGGATCTCTCTGCCCTTAACATACTATAGGGGATTTCATTCTTCACTCAACACTTCACTCAACATATATAATTCTCAAGCTCACATATACATGCATCACATTTCTATATGCATTAACATAAATCTATGATTTCATAATACTTCAAACCTATATATACCATTCATTCATTCCTCATAAAACAAGCTTTAAAGTCCATAGCATGCATTCATACATATCAAACTTGAATCCAAGTCATTATATCATTAATTTAAGGCATTATCACAATTCTAGCACATTGGCAAGATTTCACCCTATTATAGCATAATCCTATTTGCACATTAAACAATCAATTCGGAGGCTATAAAAATTATCTAAGATACTTCAATATATCCACAAGGTTCTGTAAGAATTTCAGAACAAAAAGAGTTCTCTAACTATTAACAAAATTAGACAAATTTGGTGCTCCAAAACCACTTAACCTTAGCTCAGAACCCAAAATTCATAATTTTTAACCCTAGCAAATGATTGAATCAATTCAAAAGAAAAATCATGGTTGAACTTCAAGATGTGTCCAATACTTTGTAAAAATTTCAAAGAAAAATTCAATCGTTTGCTATAGTAATAAAATTAGACAAATTCATAGCTTCAATTCCAACAGGCAGTATAGTTATTATCTTGGTTTTTGATTTGTTTAAAGCGTTAGAGTCCTTATCATGCACCACGAAAATTCATAGAGTTGTCTTAGGATGGTAGCTTCAATATATAATTTTTATAGCTCATAAAAATATCCACAATTATACTAGAAAATTCGTGAACAATCCCTGCCTAGGAGAAATCCAAAAATCCAACAGCATAGTCCAAAATTCCTTTAGACAAAAATGATTTCTAAAAACATTCAAACACACCACCAAAATTAATACATCAATATCCATATATTATCAACCAATACAATTAAAAAGTTTAGACCAAAACCAATCATAAATGTTCAAAATAAATTTGGAAAGACAAGACCAAAGAAAACCCTACTTTGGTGGCTTTAGGGATCTTGGCTCCAAGGGTAATCCAAGAATGATTTCCTTCACTTCAAAGCCTCTAAACCAACACCAAACCCTCCCTTAGGCAGTAAAGGATGATCTCTCAAGGCAGAAAAGGGTGATGAATTCAAATTCTAATTGGTTAGTTTTGTAGGTATTGATGAGTAGAGTAAGTTTAGTAAAGGAAGTTTGAACTTTTAGTGATTTTGGGCTAGTCCTTTGGAGGTTTGAATCAAGATGGAAGCTCTTAAGAAAGGCAACAATGGAGGCTGGTTCTTCTCTCTATTATGGTCAAGAATGATGAGATGATTTGGTCAAGTTTAGTGGCTTTTGTAGTTAACTTGTCATAAATGTAGTATTTAGGTAAAAAGTATAGTTTCTTTCTAAATAAAATAAGATGGATGACTAGGATTTGATCTTGTTATTCAAGATTTAATCTTAGTCATTCATTTGATTTAAATGGATAGACATTATCCTTTTGTAAAGATTAAACTATCTTTCGGTGTTATAAATCACACATCGAAATTTTATCGAATGGGTAAAATATCGCACCTATATAATTAAACATTGCCCGAAATTAAATTTCATGTATAAAATTCTCATTTCTAACCATTTCTAACCTTAATCTTATAATTTCTCGATTTTCGGTATCTTTGGGCCCCAATTTGAGGATTTTGGTTGTTTGGCAAGCCGCAAGTCACTATTTATTTTTATTTACACATCCATTAGACCATCCTCATCATTGCTAAAACTGTTAAATTTTTTAAATTATGACTAATAAAGCTCAAATTAATTTGTAAATAATTTTTGGGTGTTACATTTTTAGTTTGACTTTTGTTGATTTTGGTTTGATTGGAATTAAATGAGGTAGTTGTGTTTCTGATTTGATTTAGGGAGGAGTAAGGTGTGCAATGGCATTCTCGTATAATTGGGTGTTTAGTTAAGGCATATATGACATTTCATTAACATTGTGAATTCTTTTAATTGTTAAATTAAAATGATTATTATATAGGGGGTGTTAATATAATGTTCTATAATAAATTAAGGGAGTTGTGTGTAATTTTAAAATTAGGAGGAGACAAATGTAATATTGACTGATCTTAAAGGAGGTTGTTGTAATTTTTTATTAAATTTATGATTTAAGATTTATAAAATCTTGTCTCTCTTAAATTTTAGGTCCAATAAATTGGTCCCTACCAAAAAAGAAAAGAAAAGAAAAGTTCATGTCAGTTAAAAATATTTGATAAATTATTCCTTTCATCGATTTGATCTTTTTATCTTTGGGGGACTAATTTGTTCTATTATTTCTGGAAGGACCAATTTGTCTAACACAAAATTTAAGAGTAACCAATTTGGACGTTTTCTCTTAAGTTTAATTATCTATAATTAACCTTGATTAGACTTAATTAGTGTTAATTAAGAGTTAATTAACCCTTTTAGGCGTAATATCACGAGTAGGGCTTACCCAAATTAAAAATAACACCAAGTGTGTAAAATAGTAGTATAAAGTGCAAACCAAGTCATTCTCATGTGGATACCAATGTTAATTAATTGAAAAAAAAGGGCTTTTATTGTTATTAAGTGCAATCAAATTAAATCTAATAAAGTCAGGTTACTAAAATCACCAATCCAAGAATTTCATTAAACGCAATAAACAATCATCAACAGACATAAAATATATAATTGATATTAAGTTAGTTATGATTGGTTGGAAGACCTCTCAAACAACCTTTGTGATTTCCTTAGAGACCTCTAGGCTTTCAACTAATATACAATGAATTAGATAAATTGAGACCTCAACCTCTACTAAGTTTAGATTTATTTAAGAGCCAACCACTTAACTATGAGCAACATCTTTTAACCCAATTTTCAATCCCTTAGCCAATTGAACATTAAAAATCAATTGATTAATAACACATGAAAGGTTTCCCAATTAAAATTAATCTATCAATACCATTCAACATTAACAACAAATAGGATAAAGGAAAGAATAATTGAAAAAATGCATTAAGAATAATAACAATTAAAAATAAAGTTTCATGCTTAAAACCCAGGGTTCTTAGAGACTCCTGAAGCTAGCTAGAAGCTCCTCAATAACCATGGAAGAGACTAAACTATAAGAGAAATATAGCACGAGAAGGTGTGGTTGAATCGTGCTTTATGATTCTTTTTACTTTCTGAAAACTAAAACAATATCTATCAAGTATATGAACTTGAAGGCAATAGAAATCAAAATTTAGCAAGCTTCAGAAAGTTAGTTTTTGAAGTGATTTGAAATTCAAAAGAACTTTAAAAACAAATTAGGAATAACTTAAAAAATCACACAACTGAATCAAATTGCTTGCAAAAATTTAAAGAGAGAGAAGGAAAGATATTACTCAAGAATTTTTATCAGGTTCAACTAAACACTACCTACATCCAATTCTTGCAGACTTGTTGAGTTTGTAATACCCTCCTAAGTATGTGTTACTCAAGTACTAACACAATAGTTAGAAATATGTTCCTTCTATTTTCTAACTTATTCTATTCGTAAAGCATGAAAGTAGAGTAAAATAAACCTAATGTCGATGGTTTAAAGTACTAGTGTAACCTACCAAGTACAACATCATCCTTAAGTCATGACATTGCACTTGAGAGTTGTTACTTATAAATTCGCAAACCTTATCTAAGTTGTTAGCTCTAGAAGCCTTAGAAAGCTTTAATGGAAAATGTTTTGAGTGATAACACAACTAATTTAGATAAAATATTTTGAAGAAGAACTAATATTTCCCTTGAGTTTCTTAAAGCAATAAGCAGGTCATTACGTTAGCATAACACTGTTCTTAAAGCGAAAATATTTTCACATGACATGTGCAAACATGTTTAATCTCATTTGAAGAGATTGGGACTTAATGAAAGTGAAAAATATATTATGGAATGAACGTATTTATGCTCAACATATTGAAGAAAATTCTCATATATAAGAAACCAAGGCTCAGATC
The DNA here is from genome assembly GCA_030441495.1 of Dalbergia oliveri. Taxonomy (NCBI): domain Eukaryota; kingdom Viridiplantae; phylum Streptophyta; class Magnoliopsida; order Fabales; family Fabaceae; genus Dalbergia; species Dalbergia oliveri. The sequence continues at coordinate 31,069,460 of JAMLFY010000003.1, read as the reverse complement.
TTCAGAAACGCAACTTTAGAAAGTACATTTCAAGTGAAGATTTCTATCAAACACTGAAGCAAGTGCATACTGCAACCTTTCAATCATAATGATTGCAATCATATCATCATCTACAAGCTCTGATTGAAGACTAGAAGATTGAAGAAAAATCAAGACACTCTACCTGCACTTTAGAAAGCACGTTCACAGTGAAATAATGCACTTCACAAGAGACGGAAGGAAATTTGAAATTCAAATTTAAAATCAAACACAGAAGTGAAGCAGTGCACTTTACAAGAAATGGAGGGAAGTTTGAAATTTAAATTTAAAATCAAACCTAATAATAGATTGACGTGACATCTCTTTTGCCAACTTGGTCAACCTCTAGCTTCTAGAAGGAAAAGTTCATAAACCTTGTTCAGAAAGTAAAAAGTAGTTTCTGAAGGTGACCTTAGAAACCTCTATTTCACAATGGCTTCTGCAACAGCTCTGGTATGTTGAGCTACTCTTCTAGACTGTATCTCTAAGACACAAAAAGAAAATCAACACGTGTCACTTGGAAGACAGATCAAGGGCAATGGTCATAAATGCGGATCCTCTAAAGAGATGCTGAGCTTACAACAACATGACTTTTGACTAACATAGTGTTGAAATGCTGAAAAAATTCTCCTTCATTCTTTGTAAAGTTCATTACTTCTTGTATATAGTTTCTTAGTTGTAAAAATCTTTTTTCTATGTTCTTAATAGATTATACGTTCTTCCTAGAAAGAATCGTTAGAAAAAAGTCATTCAAGTTTTTGATATCTATTATTGTTCACCTAATGAAAACTTGAGTGTTGGTTAGTTTGAGTGTTAAACCCAAACACAAACCTTTGTAACCCTGATCCAGCGATTGTTGTGAGTTAGCTTGGAGAGGCTAAGTAAAGACTACTTGTAAGTGATAGTACAGGCATACTTGCTGATCACGGTGTTAGCTTGGAAAGGTTGGGTAAAGACTATTCAGGTTGTGACAGGAGAGTGTACTTGCTAGTGATGGTGTTAGCTTGGAAAGATTAGTGAAAGGCTATTTGGTTGTTGTAGGTATAAAAGTGCACAAGAAAGGGGGTTGAATCGTGCTTTGCCTCTTTTCGCATTTGAAACATTTAACAAAAGAACTATCAAGCATTAAGCTTGAAGTGTAGTGGAAATAGAATTAGTTGTTTCAGAAAGTAGATTTCTGAAGCCTTCATAATATAATAGAAATACTAAACAAATATATGAGCAGATAAAATAGCGTAATAAATAAAGTAAAACAGATTAGGAAGAAGAAGATATGACATAACCGATTTTATACTAGTTTGGCCAAAACCTACATCCAATACTCAACACATGTTGAGGTTCCACTAAACATCTTTCTCAAACCAGAGAAAGAACAAGGATAGTCTTTACATTAGCCTTCCCAAGCTCTCTCGTGAAACCAATAGACAACCTACTGTCACAACCTAAGTAGTTATTCACCAGTCTCTCCAAGCTAAACCTTGAGTAGTCTTGTACTAGATTTTCCAAGCTAACTTCGTGACAAGTAGACAACCCTTACCTGTCACGTTGAAAGTAGTCTTTCTCCAACCTCTCCAAGCTGAACTGAGTAGTCTTTCTCCAACCTCTCCAAGCTGAACCCGTGACTAGCAACAACCCTTCCTGTCACGTTGAAAGTAGTTATTCACCAGCCTCTCCAAGCTGAACCTTGGGTAGTTTTGTACTAGCCTTTCCAAGCTAACTCTGGAAGTAGACAACCTCTCCTGTCACGTTGAAAGTAGTTATTCGCCTTTAGCTCAAACTAGAAGTTTTCTCCAGCCTCTAGGCTAAACCCGTGACCAGAGACAATCTCTATTGTCATGTTGCAAGTCGTTATTCACCAGCATCCTAAGCTGAACCAAGTAGTCTTTCTCAACCTCTCCAAGCTGAACCCGTGACCAGTGGAAGCGTAACATCCTTCTAACTATCATGTATTACTCGAGTGTCAACATAATAATTAGAAGAGTATCGCTTCCTTTCTATGATACATACTAGTCAAGAGAAAATAGAATAAGGTAAATTAAACTTGTAGGTTACAAAGAAAATAACATGTATATATAAAAGCACTTCATATACAACTTGTATTTATACATAACACTGTAAGTAAGTCATTTCACTTGCAATACTACCCAGGGACCAATATCAAAAGACCTATCCATCTCGTAAAACCTAAGTCTGCTCAAACATCAAGGTCCAACAAAATCCCATATATATACAAATGGACCTAAGAACATCTAACAGTAACTCAACTGCAAGTTGGTAAAGTCCTAACACTACGCTACCACTATATATAAGTCAAAGGTCCCTAAAGGTCTCGTGTCCTCCTAAAGAAAGCCATTGGCCATCGATATGATGGCCTCTCTACCAAGGGCATCAGGACCCTCGGGTGAGTTCAAGTCTAAGGACAATGATGAGGAGGGTGCATCTGTTGGAGGAGGTGCTGGTGGTGCAATTGGGATATCAAATATCACTAGGTGTGCCATATGGAGGGGCACACCATCGTAGGGGAAAATAGGGTCAAACTCAACAGTAAAAACGGACGCACTAAAGGAACGACCAAAGAACATGTACATGCGAACCTGAATAACTTACAGCATACAAAGAATCAAGTGCTGGGTCATACTGCCAGACCCACTGTGGCGAGTCAAGGAAGAACACGAAGGACAACATCAACTGAATTTGAGTGATACAAAATAAATACAACCGTAGGGATGATAATATTATATAATTCTTAGTAGGGTACTCCCTCAAATATGATACAGAACATAAACAATAAGCTCATTCAAGTAGGAACCTTCATGTAAAATTATATGTATAAATACCAAGGTATACACATCATGTAAAGTAAAATGCAAACATAGTAATGATTTGTTCATTGTTCTTTTGTAACCATAGAATTCAATTCCGTGCATTTTCTCTTTTTGTTAACATAGGGAAGACTTAAATCTATACCAAGTGGTATTTCCAATGCATAACTCCACAATTGGGCAATAGACTACTTATCAGGACATGAGCTTATTCCTATACGTGATCACTTCATTTTTTTTCTTTTTCTGAATCTCACAAGTTCTATTCCTAGCTAATACGTCTACCGACTCATAATACTTCTAGGGAAGTCCTTATTTTTGCCTTCCCTTTTTAACCAACATAAGTCTTGTCTCTATTTTCCCCATATGTTAGAACATGCACAATTGAATTTCTTACTTGCTCTTTTTCACGTATACCTAATCATCATCATTAAATTTTTCTCAAGGCATGCCCAAGTCACATATAACTGTTCATTCCCAATGAATTTCTCATCGATTCCTCATAAATGAATATCTAAATAATATAACATGCATTGAGATTCATCATACTTGTGTCAAAAGTCATTTTATTTCCATTCCAAGAATTTAGTTCATTTCCTGCACATTAGCAGAATTGTAACTCAAGTAGCAAGATTTATTTCTTATATCAAACAACCGATTACATGTCCACAAAAATTTTTCACAATACCTCAATATGTCCATAAGGTTCCATAAAAATTTTATAGTAAAAATAGTTCTGTAACTATGTTAACAAAATTAGACAATTTTGATGCTCAGAAACCACTCAACCTCAGCTCATAACCCAAAATTCATAATTTTTTAATTCTAGCAAATGATTGAATCAATTCAAAAGAAAAATTACAGTTATACTTCAAGATGTTGTCAACATGCTATAAAAATTTCAAAGGAAAATTCAACTATTTACTATAGTAAAAAAATTAGACAAATTTACAGCTTCAGTTCCAATAATCCAGGCAACATAGATACACTTTTGGTTCTTGATTTTTTTAAGCATTAGGAATAAAAAAGAGCTCAAGAAACTTTATGGAACTAGCCTATGATGTTGGTTTCAACATATATTTTTTCTAGCTAATAAAAATACCTAGGAGTGCCAAAAAATTCATGTTCATCACTGCTACACAAAAATCGAAAATCCAACAGCATGATTCGAAATCTCTTTTCACAAAAATGAATTTTCCACAACAAACCACTCCACTCATGCAAATGCATCTATACATTGTGTAATCACACAATAGAACCAGGAAATATAAATTTTAGTCTATCAAAATCTGCAAGAAGTAGAATCTCATTAAACAAGACTACAAATCCTACTTTTAGTAACTTAATGGATCCTTGGCTCCAAGGTGCTCTAAGATTGATTCCTTCCACTTCAAAGCTCCCAAATCAACCCTAAATCCTTTCTAAATCAGTTAGGTGTGAGATAGCAAGGTAAGGATTGGTGAGGAATTGAGATTTTAATCAGTTAGATTTGTAGGGGTTGAGGTGTACGTAGAACATGTTTAGTAAAAGAACTTTGAAGCTTTAACAACTCTAGGATAGTGTTTTTGGGATTAGTTTTCAAGATGAAGCTCTTGAGAATGAAGATTATGGCTACTTCTTCTTCCTTCTTGCTTGCCGAATTCTTAGTTCCTTAGAGGAGAAGTTTGGTGTGATATTTATCTTGTAATTATGAGTGAATATCATATGATGTAAATGGTTAATTAATGATATAAGAAAGTAAAATGAATGGTTAGGATTGTAACACCCTAATATTTAACCCAACACGCCTAGGACGTATTAAGATTAACTATTATTTATTACTTCCTTTTGAACATCATTTGTAAAATAACTTAGCGGAAAATACATAATTTTTTTTTTGAAATGTAATATGTAAAACAAAGTGTGAGCCTTCGCGTACAACATAAACGAAACGTAAAGCGGAAGAATAAATAAATCACACAAGTCAAAAGCCATAAAGAACACCTCAATCATGAAAACATTCTTCATAATATTAATTAACATAGTTTAGTATATAACCACGGAATATAAAGGAAATGCATAAAGTCTTACCCATATACGTGGGGAGCTTAGTACAGAAATATAAAATACAAGAAACATAAATAGTGGATACAAGAGAAGTCCCAAAAGATACACTCCCAAACTAAGGCTACCCCCTTCCTCGAACTATGGGTGACGCTCCTCCTCGTCCTCGGTGGCACATACCCAATGAACTGGGCAAGCTCCTCGGGTGCATGTAGACGGAAAGGGGACGAACATGACCTCGTGCTAGCCTCTCCTGTGACCGTATCCTCGCTACCCCCCTATATCCATGGGAACGTAGGGCAGACCCTCCGAGAAAGGATGAGAAGGGGGATCCTCCATGGATCGGTCTCCGAATGCAGGGCGAGGCAAGGAGGATAGCCGCATGCTGAAGACGATGGTCGGGCACGACGTTCTCTCTCATTGCGGGGTCGCATCCTCTCAAAAATCAAATCGTTGCCATAGGGAGAAGTCGGGGTGAAGCGGAAACTGGAGACCAGGAATGCAAATGGACGCCCAGTATGCAAAAATGCGCATGGCACAACGACCCTCGAAATGGTAAGGCTGGTGATAGGATCATGCAGCTCCACACGGGCGCATCAACAAAAATCACGAACAATGCCATTGCAGTCTGAAGACATAACGGAAAGAGAAAGAGAGAGAGATGGGTGAAAATCTTGCTAAAGAATCTCAGGAGGAAAAATCTCTATCCTAGTGTCATCGTTACGTCCCAGGAACCTTGGGTTTATTTTGAAAAGGTTAAACATGCAAAGGTTCATTATGAGGTTTTTCATAGAGATATTTATCCAAGGTTCGTGTCTTTTATGATGAATCTTAATGCATGTATGCAGCATAGAATCATGAATGCATGACAATACTTTAGGCAAACTAAACAATAATCAATCAACATATAAGTGGCATGTAACTTCTCTTGGACATCATTCCTTCTCTTCAAACTTGTGACACTAAACATCATAATAGTAACCGTACCCCTAAAACTAGGCTATGAGCTCATATCTTAACTAGTCATCACTAGTTCTTACTTATCCTCTTGATAAGCGAATCATAAACATAATCATAATCATCATAATCCCGACTCCTAGAGTACGGGTAGGAGGCCTAAGGATCACCCATCATGGGACTTTTTCCTTCTTCGAAATGCATCGATTGTTTAAGACCAGCGACTTTGTCCGCTTTGGCAGGCTAATGTCGATGCCCTCAAGCTTTACCTTCTCCTCACAGCAGGAGAAGTACGTCTCGGTGTGTCACATTAAACATCTTGTTTTTCAAAACTTTCTTAAGTCTCCCAAATTTGACGGAAATTGGCATAACAGCTATGCTCCGAATTTCCTCAATTTGAGTCATGCCACATAATCTCAATCACACATATCTTTCTTATGGAACTTTCTCAATTAATAACTTTCTAGTTCACATGAGCATATTCTTCTAACTCACTCATATTTCGAAACTCATGCATCTCAAATCGTGGCATAACACTTCATCACATCAACACGCCAATTATACACATAGAGTTTCAAGTTCAATATGTTAACATAACCTCATTATTAAGAATATGCTCACTCGATCTCATGCTCACATCACACCTCCTATCTTATGGTGTCTTATGCTTTGGTCCTTACGGGTCTTAAACTTGTATTCCAATTGTCCTAACCTTCATTATGGATTTTTATAACATCTAAGGGATCATTACCTATAATTCTCACTAAGATTTAGGCTTACTAAAAATTCCAAACAGCATTATGCATTTAAGGGCAGAAAAATATCATATGCTTACGGGGCTCTAGAATCTTCGTTCGTGACCCTTTTTAAGATCCGTCTTCGCCTAAGGCTCCATAATCAATCCCTAAACCAATTATGAGGGGTTCCTAGGCATGTTCACTAAGTTATAAGTTATTTTTCCTCAATCTAACTATGCTTGAACAGAATTGCATATTACCATGTCTAAGAGTGCTAGAATTCCCATTTTATGTCCTTATCATCACCTTAAATTTTGTAATTAATACCTAATCATTTATGAAGGGTTTTTGTACATGTTTTACTGGTTATGAACCATTCATCCTTGAATTAATCATGCTGGTACAGGTTTGCATTTTTCCATAGTTAGGTGTTCTAGAATTCTCAATTTGAACCCTTTTTAGTTACTTAATCTTTTCTAACTTCTCTAAACGTTCCTTACTTCACTCAAACATAATTTTACACATTTCCACACCATAAAACAGATTTATACAGTGGCCAAACATAGAGTTACAGAACCGAAATGTAAAGCCCATAAAATCACATAATCTCATGAATTAAAATGCATACAAGTTGCTAGTTTCTCTTGGAATCATTTTAGGAACTCAAAACTCTTTTAGAAACCAATTAATCTTATTAAAATCATTGAAATCCAAGTAAGGTCAGTAGCTAAATCAATTTAATTATAAGGAGGATTTGAAACTTAAAACTATATTCACAAGGTTCCTTAAGACCACCTAGGCTTAGGAAAATTCCAAGACATAGGCTATGGACCCTTGTGTCTTGATGAACTCACACAAAGTCCATCATCATCATCTCAAGGCCGAAATGGCACCCTTGAGACATCTCCATTTTCTAAAACTTTATGTGTGATACTTGGGCAAGTCTTTGAGCTCTAGAACATTTAAGTGATGGCATAAACTTAAACATGATATGCACTTATTTTATTCTTCATTAGAAAGTAAAGTGAGAGCATAAAATAAATATGAGATGCAACCTCATTATTATCTTTAAGTTAAGTGATGACTTGAAATATAAACATGAAATGCAAGCTTGAAATTTAAACATGATAATGCAAGTTCATTTATTTATTCTTGAGAGTTTAGTGATGACATCAAAGTAAACATGCTATGCAAGGCATAAATGTAAACATGTGTGCAACTCATTTTATCTTAACTAGAGCTCTTACAAGACTTTAAAGGAACATCATAACCTTAACCCAATATGTATCTTAACAACATAAAGTGAGCTTTAGAGTTCTTAGCACCTAGACCTCAAAGAAGTCTTAAGGTTTTGAACTTCATCATCAAGCTCAAGAAAATAGACACAAAGCTCAACACTTTGTCTAAACAAAATACAAGAACTAAGTCATATTCTTTATTTTATTGCTCATGGGCTTCAATCTAGAGTAAAACTCTTAGAACGCCGACCAACTTTAAGGTTGGCAAGGGTAAGCTTAGAGCTCTTTGAAAACATGTGATTAATTTTCTTAACAAAACTTTTGTGATCTACTTAACATTTTTAGCAAACTTTGTTCAAACCAAGGCAAATGAAACCGAAATCTTTCAAAGGAAAAGGGAAAGAAAACCGAAACCATTCAAGAAAGTAAGGAAAAGAACCGAAAATGTAAGCAAGGAAAGAAAGAAACACAAGCATGTATGGTCCAAGACCAAGTTGTTTCAAGCTTTAGAGGTTTCTCACATGACAACAACAAGTCATTATCTTGAAACCTCATCATCAAGCTCATGTTCTTTTCATAAAAAGGCCTCTTGGCCGAAATGAAAAAGAAGGAAGGAAAAGAGTTTGAACCAAGAGAAAACTAGAACTTTTCTTGAAGAAAACAAGTAAAAACATTAAACCAAACCCCTACCTAAGGAAGTCTTTGAAGAAATGAAAGAAAGCTTGAGTTCTTGAAGAGTTGAGAAGACAAAATCTCCTCTTGGATGTGGGATGTGTTTCGGCCAAGAAGGGAACTCAAGGGGAAGATTTTTCCTTGAGTTTCTAAGCTTGGAAATGGAAAGTTTAGGTGTTTGAGAGATGGTTTAAGGTGAGGTGGTGGTGGTTTATGGTTGTTTGTGGTGGTTTGTGGTGGTGGCAAGGTTCTTTGAGAGGAAGAAGAAGATGAAGATGAAGAGGAATTTGAGAGAAAATGAGAGAAAGTGCAAGACAACTAAACTTAGCAAATGATCTAAAGTGTATCAAGGTTCTTCAAGGCTTGGTATTTATAGAAATTTTGCACAATGGAGGCTGATTAGGGAGAGAGGTCGACGGCCTCTTGGCCATTTGGGGAGGAAAATATCTCTTAATTGGTATGGGTAAAGGCATGGGCAAAGCATGGTTGTAAAGTATGGTTTGAGGTATGGCCTAGGCATGGCTCTTGAGTGAGATAAAATTCAACATGTGACACTTTCAATGGGGCCATGCATTCGGCCAGATTGGGCAGCAAAAGGGGGATTAATTTGCTCATGTAATTGTGTTTTAGTGATGTGTTTAGGTGTTTCTTTGATTAAGGTTTTGGTTAGGAGTTGTAAGAAGGTGTTTAGGTGAGGTAATTGGCTAATTAGGTTGTCAAGACTTGATTAGGAGGGTAATCTTACTAGATTAACAAATTAAATTCATTTTCTTAGTCAAATGAGGTATGGCACAATTCCTTAATTTAAGGAATTGGAGAGAGAAAATACTATTCAAGATTCCATGACTAGGAATCTTGAATTAAAGAATGCAATTAGAGTTTATCTAAGCAATCTTAGGTTCTAATTAACCTTAATAAATTATTTTGACTCTAGATTAATTATCAAAATAAATTAATCTTCGATTAGAGCCTAATATTGCTTAGGTTTGCTTAATTGCGTCATTAGGCTCACTATACACTGTTCTAGTGGCAAAATGGTAATTTTGCACTAAAACTGCCCGGGACCAACCTGGCCCAACTAAAAATCAAATATCACTCAAAAACATCATTCTAAACTTCCTGGAAGAATTCCGGGCTCAAACGACACCTTTTACCTGTAGAACACAGGAGGGTATTTTGGTCATTTTGAGCCGAAAGTTCAGAAAATGAGATTTTCACCTCTGATATCAAACATAACAATATAATCCCCTTCCAACATTGAGTTGACCCATTTGAGGATTGCCTGTTCTGTCCTTTAATTTGGGTAAAAATGACCTTAGGGGCATTTTGGTCATTTGTAACAGAGAAATTCTGTTACAAGGATTTAATCTTGGATTCCAAGATTAAATCTTGGCTTTCCACATGTCTTGAATGGATATACGTTATCCATCTATAGTGATTAAATGATCTTTCCGTATTAGAAATCACACACCGAAATTTTCCGAATGGGTAAACATCATACCCATTAACAATATTACCCGAAATTCAATTCTAGGTATAAGATTTTCATTTCTAGCTATTTTTAACCTTTTCCCTATGTTTTCTCAGTTCAAACCTCTCAGGTCCTAAATCCAGGGTTTTGGCTTCCTACGGCTGCGGCCCCACAAAATACTATTCATTTTTTTTGTTGTTCATAGAGTCATTCTCATCATTATTACGTCTGCAGAAAATTAAGATTTTCATTAATAAATTCTCAATTAATTTCAAAATAAACTCAGGGTGTTACATTACCACCCACCTTAAAAAAAATTTTATCCTCAAAATTTCATACCTGGAAATAACTTTGGATGGTCCTTCTTTAGATTTGATTCTAATTCACATGTATACTTTTCACTCCTTGGTCCACCCCAAGCCTCTTTTACTAGTTGCACAGATTTATTTCTAAGTTGCCTGACTTTCTTATCAATCATTTGAATGGGGGCTTGAAATGTCAAGTCATCCCATAACTGGATGGATTTGGGTTCAATAATATGGTTTGGATCTGGATGATACATTCTGAGTTGAGATACATGGAAGACATCATGAAGGTTGGATAAATGCAGGGGTAAGGCTATCTGGTAGGCAGCGACCCAATCTGCGAAGGATTTGAAAAGGACTTATGAACCTGGGTGACAACTTTTTGACTCTTAGGGCTTTGCCTACTCCAGTAATGGGTGTAGCCTTTAAGAATATATGTTCTCTCTCTTGAAACTTTAAAGGTTTCCTTCGAGTATTAGCATAGCTTTTTTGATGACTTCTGCGTGGGATCTTACTCCTACTTTTTTGGATTGTTCTGTCGTTTGATTAACAAGATCAAGTCCTAACAATCCTGCCTCCCTAAATCATACCAACATAATGGAGATTGACATTTCCTTCCATATAAAGCTTCATATGGGGCCATGTCAATACTAGCGTAATGGCTATTATTATATGCAAATTCAACCAATGGAACAACTTATCCCAATTTCTCGTCTGCTTGATCATGCATGCCCTTAGCATGTCTTCCAGAGTTTGTATGGTGCGTTTTGTTTGTTCTCCGTTGGATGGTATGCTCGTTTGTTTGTCCGTTTGTTTGGGGGTGATATATAGTACTTAAACAAAGTTTGGTTCCAAAGGCCCTTTGGAAAGCTACCAGAATCTTGAAGTAAATTTGGGATCTTTGTCAGAAACTATTGAAGAAGGAACATTGTGTAGTCTCACTATTTCTTGGATGTACAAAGAAGCTAACTTATCCAAAGGATAACTAGCTTTAATAGGTAAGAAATGAGCGGACTTGGTCAATCTATCCACTATAACACATATAGTGTCATGACCTAATGTAACACCCTCCTAATTACCACATTTACTCGAGTATGGACATAGTAATTCAGAGTATTACTAGCGTTCCGGATCTATTCTAGTCGAAATAAGTAATGATAAGAAAGTCGCAATACATTTGTTACCATAATAAACTTTACATATAAGGACATCATGTCACAGTTCCTGTATGTACATCATAAGGATAGGAACCAACAAAAAGACCCCAAAGAGTACAAAACTGATGTAAACGAGGCTAATCCTCCTAGCTAATACCTAACCTGCTCAATCACTCAGTTGACAAAATAGTATAAATATACAACAGAGTAAAAGGAAACCAAAAGTACATCAGTCTAGGTAGGTAAAATCCTAACGCTACACTAGTACTCTATACACGTCGGCTACCACGATGACCTCGCCCTCCCCTCTCCAGAAAAGTTGGCCATTGGTGCGATGGCCTCTCCTCCGCGGGAGCATCTGGGCCCTCAGGGGTCCGAATCAGAAGAGGAGGACGAAGGTGCCGGTGCGCCTCCTGGCGGTGCAGGTGGGGCTAGAGGAACCTCGAACACGTCTGGATGTGCCATGTGGAGAGGCACACCCTCATAAGGGAAAGTGGGGTCGAAGTTGGAGGCAAAGACAGAAGTACTAAAAGATCGGTCAAAGAACATATATATACGGAACGTAGAGTACCGAGCATACATAGAATCCAGGGCCGGGTCATAGACCATACCCACTGGGAGAGTCAAGGAAGAAGACAGAGACGGCATCTGCCGATCTGAACCATACAATATATACAACTATAGGGGTGAGAATAATGTAAAATTCTCAGGAGGGTAGTTTCCCACGTGCTACACATAATACAAGTAATAGCCTCATGCATATAACATATTCATATATGAGTCATGGAAATTTAAATTAACAATACAATGATAACTCATTTACGATAATAAGCTTAGTGCCACATGTCTTTTCAATTCATAAACATAGGGAAGGCTTAGTTTCACATAGAGTCACTTCATTATTTAACAACTCCATATAGGACAATAGACTGCTAGGACATGAGCTCATTCCTATCCGTGATCATCGGACTTCATTTTTTCCATTTCCGTACACAGTTCTATGCCTAGCCGATACGTCTACCGACTTATAAATTTTCTAGGGAAGTCCTTATTTGCCTTCTCTTTATATCCCCTCTAAGCCTTGTTTCTTTTTTCCCATATGATCAAATATAGCAACATAAATATACAGATTATATCAGCCCTTCCTCACATAACTAAGTTATGCACTTCTCTCTCTTTTCTCAAGGTCATGATTACCTTACCATTAGGTATTCAATTATATCATGGATTCATGAATAAGGAATTAAAATGGTCCGTATGCATTCATATACCATAGACTTGGGATAGGCATCATATATTCACAAAATTTCAGCCACTTTCACATTCCAGCACCTTGGCAGAATTTCTGTTCTAAGTTTAACATTTAATTGCTACATCCAACAACTATTCCAAGAGCCACAAAAATTCTTGGTGACACTTCAATGTGTCAAGAATACCCTGTAAAAATTTCAGGACAATCAGAGTTATATAACCACTTCAATAAAATAGGCAAATCTGGTGGTCAGCAGCCACAAATTCATAGTCCAGACTTGTGTTCTCAGAATATTTAACCATAGAATTCGATGGAATCAAGGTACAAGAAAATTCACAGAGGTATTTCAACATGTTATTAGTCTTGTGTAAAAATTTCAGGAGCTATCTCAATCAATTGCTGTGATTAAAAATTCGGGCAAGTTTGTTACTTCAGTCTCAACACTTCAGACAGCAGTTACAATTCGGTTCCTTATTTTTTGAAGCATCAAACCGTAGAATTAACCCTTAAGAAAATTCTAGTATTTAGTTTAAGAGGTTAGATACAACATATAATTTTCATGGCTCATGAAACCACCCACAAAATTCTCAGAAAATTCGTGAAAAGTTCTATTTAGAAGGAAATCAAGTCCAGCACCCTAGTTCCAATTTCACTTGAGAGAAAGCCCTTTTTAAAACCATCCAAACACAACACAAAAATTCATACATCAATATCAATATGTCAAGCATCAATATCATCAAAATTTTCGAAATTAGTACAAGCTAAAACAGAATTGCAAAATTGCACAAAAGGAAGCGGAAAACCTACTCTTGAAGATTCAAGTTTCTATCTCTAGCTTGCTTCAAGGTGGAATTTCTTCACAACCAACTCCCCACACAACTTCAAATCCTCCTCTAACCAGTAATGGATGTGCAAGAAGGATGAGGTTTTGGAATTCTATTCGGTTAGAATTATAGATATGGAGGTGTAGAGCAACTTTAGTGAAGAAAGGCTTAGGTTTTGATGACTCTAGGTTAGGGTTTTTGTAACTTGGAAGCAAGATGGAGCTCTTGGCTATGGAGGAAAACCAGCTGTTGTTTCTCTCTCTCCTTGCTGGCTGAAATGTTTGCTACCTTGGGGAGAAGTTGCTAAGTGTTTATATGAGTCACCATTCATTAAAGCATGTTTTGTGATGACTCATGCTTCTAGAAAGCCAAGTGGATGGCTAGGATTTGATTATTCCAAGATCAAATCTTGGCCCTCCACTTGTCTCAAATAGATAATATCAATTATTAATCATTTATTAATAATGTTAGAAATGTTTTATGTAAAAAATCACACACAGAAATCTCACAAAACGGGTAAACGTCGTACCGATCTAACCGATATTACCTTAAATTTAATTCTAGGTATAAAATTATCATTCCCATACATCCCTAATCTTATTCTCATATTTTCTTAATTTCGGGCACCTCTGGTCCCAAATCCCCGTTTCGTCCGGAGGCCGCAAAGTACTATTCACGTTTTTTTTTTGTGCTCCCTCATGGAGTCATTCTAATCACAACTGTTCCTGTCAGAACTTCGATATTTCCATTCACCATTCCTCAATTAATTTCTAAAGAGGAGAAAAACTAGGATGTTACACCTAACGATGTCCTTGGCAAACCCATTACAAAGTCCATGGAGATACTCTCCCACTTCCATTTTGGGATTTCTAAGGGTTGCAAGGTCCCAACCTGGATGTTGGTGTTCTATTTTAATTTTTTGGCAAGTTAAACACTTCCGGATAAACTCTACTATGTTTCTCTTCATCCCAACCACCAAAACATCTTCTTAAGATCTGCATACATTTTACTAGTCCCAGGGTGCATGGTGAATTCACCCTTATGAGCCTCCTCTATATTTCATTTCTGAGATTGCCACTCGTAGGTACACATCCATCTTGTACCTTCATATACCTTGCTGATCTTGAGTAAATCCTGGTAACTTCTTTGCATGAATTGATTGTAAAATCTCTTGAAACCCTAGATTCTCAAGTTGCAAGTCAAAATTTGTTCCTTGAACTTACTAGTTACTTTTTCTGACCTAACACAACACCTTGAGGATTTACCGACACACCCAAGCTAAGCTTCTTAAAGCTCTCCACTAGTTCCATTTCCTTGATCATCAGGCATGCTACACCCAAGGACTTCTAACTCAATGCATAAGCCACAATATTTGCTTTGCCTGGATGGTAATTTAGATTGAACTCATAATCCTTGAGAAACTCTATCCATCTCCTTTGCCTCATATTCAACTCCTTTTGATAAAAAAGATACTTTAAACTTTTATGATTAGAGAAAACATTAAACTATACACCATAGAGATGGTGTCAGGTTTTCAAGAGCAAAAACCACGGCGCGAGTTCGAGGTCATGAGTGGGATAATTTACTTCATGGGGTTTAACTGAAAGCATAGGCAATCACATTTCGAACCTGCATTAACACACAAAATAAACCCTTACTAGATGTATCATAATAAACCTCAAAGGGTTCATTAGGGTCAGGTAGTACTAATAGGGTACCATAGTCAGCTTTTGCTTCAACTCCTGGAAACTATTTTCACATTCTGGCATCCACTTAAATTGAGCGTTCTTTCAGGTTAACTTAGTCAGAGGTAATGCTATCTAGAAAAACTCATGATAAATTTCTATAGTATCCAGCTAACCCTAGGAAACTCAAAATCTCACATTGTAGGTCGTTCCCGATGAAGTCCTGAATCCACCTTCCTGGGATCTCCAGAGATTCCTCCTTGTGATACTACATGGCCAAGGAATCTAACCTCTTCCATCTATAGTGTGGTTTCTTTGTTATATATATTTCAATAAAGTTACTCTTAGTTATTAAATGCGTTAATCGAGCTTTCTATAGATAGTAAAGAAAGGTCCTTAACTTTATAAGTAACAACTCCTAAGTGTAATGTCATGACTTAAGGATGATGTTGTACTTGGGAGGATGTTACAATAGCCTGATCTAAGATCAATCTTTGAGAATACGGTTGCCCAGCGTAGTTTATCTATAAGGTCATTAATTCTTAGCAAAGGGTACTTGTTCTGGATCATCACTTTATTCAACTGCCTATAGTCCACACAAAGCCTCATACCCCCATCCTTTTTCTTTACCAGAAGAAGGGGCTCCCCATGGATAGGCACTTGGTCTAATGAAATGTTTCCCTAGTAGTTCTTCAATTTGTGACTTTAGTTCTTTCAACTCCAAAGGTGACATCCTATAAAGAGCAATTAAGATAGGACCCGTTCCTGGAACTAACTCAATGGAGAATTTAATCTCCCTTTCAGGAGGAAACTCTATAATATCCACTGGGAATACATATAGATACTCCTTTACCACTTGGAATCTTACCTAACTCATGGTCACTTTTAGTTTCACTAGTCGAGAAAGAACAAATTCCTGACGGTCCACCTTACTAGGGTTAGGTGTCACTAGGTTTAAGTAAAAAGAAAAAAGGAACCACGGAATAGAGGGTAAGGTAGGAAGAAACACAACAGCTTATCTGGATAGTGTAAAAGAACTTAATTGGGTATTAGCCAATCCAAGACTAAAAACACATCTATACGGATAAAGGGAGATAAACTAAGTTGGCAATAAATTCTCTAGTATCTATAAGAAGAGGAAGATTCATGCATGCATAACAAGTTCTAATAGGACTCACGTAGGAGTGGATACATGGAGATCATACGGTAATTCAAACACAGATAATTGTAACTCTTGTACACAGTCATGAGATATGAAAGAATGAGTGGCACCCGAATCATCCAGTACATCCAAGGTATTACCATTTATTTTTCACTTACCTTGGATAGATCGGTAGATTGAGAAGCTTCTTTGGCACTTATAGTAAAAACGCACCCTTGTTGTTGTGGCCTAGGCAGGTTGACTTTTCTTATTGCGGCATTCAAATATCTTGTGCCCTGATTTTTCAGCCGAAACAAATAATTTGCATTGTCTAGCAAGGTCTGTTTCCATTATTTTTCCCACACTTAGGGCATTCTCGTCCCACCTCTAGTCTTGAGGATTGAAGTTGTTTTCCTTTGTTGTTGTTGTTATTAGGTGGAAATCTTCCCTAGACTGGTTGATAGGCTTGAATAGTGGGCCTTGGGGTGCTAATCTTCTTCTAGCCTTAGTCAACGCATACTTGAAACTTGCCAGCTTCTTGTTGGACTCCTC
This sequence comes from Dalbergia oliveri, assembly GCA_030441495.1. Lineage (NCBI taxonomy): Eukaryota > Viridiplantae > Streptophyta > Magnoliopsida > Fabales > Fabaceae > Dalbergia > Dalbergia oliveri. The sequence continues at coordinate 31,052,586 of JAMLFY010000003.1, read as the reverse complement.
TACACATCGGCATTTGTTTACCAAGGTAGCATAGTCTCTTTCCAAGAGACTCAGATGCTCGATATCCTCGCGTAGGCCTCCTTCGTAGTTCATGCACTTCAGGTTTCATCTGGGTCACATTGATGAATTGTAGAAAACTTGCAAAGTTCTTCGAATTTGGCCGTATACTTTGCTATACTCATAGATCCTTGCTTAACGTCATGAATTCCAGCTCCTTTGCATTCTTTCCTGAAACAAGGAAATACTTGTGGTAGAAAGCTTCCTTGAAGATATCCAGGTAACTTTAGTCTAGGATGCTTTGAACAAGCCCTTGGTACCAACCCACTAGAACTCCGCATATGCTTCTAGCATGTAGGTAGCAAAAGCCACCTTTTAAATCTCTATGCACGAAAGACTGAGAAATTTTCTCCATGGCCTTAACCCATTCTTCTCTTTACTTAGATTGAAGGCTCCTCGAAATGGTGGGGGATTTTCCTTTGAAACTCAGCAAATTTCTAATACTCCACATCCACTCCGTTCCTCCACGGTTAAGTTCTCCTCATTACGGCCAACCTTTCCATCATTCGGTTAGCAACCGCTACCTATTCCCTCATTGCCGCGACCATTTCACGGAACGTATCCATCATATCGGCTTCATTCCAGCTTGATCCTAGTATGCCAATTTGAAGTCATTGATTCCTATCACACCAAACAAAAATATTAAGTTAATCAGGCTCAATACCAAGCTAAGTATGACAGTAACCCACAATATTCCTAACTAGCAGTCATACACATATATATAAAATCATAATGCATGATAATTACTAAAGAAACATAGTCGGTCCCAATCCTGATAGGACGGTTGGCTCTGATACCATAATGTAACATCCTTCTAACTATCATGTATTACTCGAGTGTCAACACAATAAATAGAAGAGTATCACTTCCTGTTTATAATACATACTAGTCGAGAGAAAACAAAATAAGGTAAAATAAACTCATAGGTTATAAAGAAAATAACATGTATATATAAAAGTACTTCATATACAACTTGTATTTATACACAACACATGTAAGTAAGTCATTTCACTTGCAATACTACCTAGGGACCGATATCAAAAGACCTATCCATCTCCTAAAACCTAGCCTGCTCAAACATCAAGGTCTAACAAAATCGCATATATATACAACGGACCTAAGAACATCTAACAGTAACTCATTCAGGCTCGTAAAGTCCTAACACTACGCTACCACTATATACAAGTCAAAGGTCCCTAAAGGTCTCATGTCTTCCTAAAGAAAGCCATTGGCCATCAGTATGATGGCCTTGCCTCCGCTAGGGCATCAAGACCCTCGGGTGGGTCAGTCATAGGACGATGATAAGGAGGGTGAATCTGCTTGAGGAGGAGTTGGTGGTGCAATTGGGATATCAAATATCACTAGGTGTGCCATATGGAGGGGCACACCAGCGTAGGGGAAAGTAGGGTCAAACTAGGAGTAAAAATAGACACATTGAAGGACAGCCAAAGAACATGTACATGCGGACCTGTGAATAACCTACAGCATCCAGAGAATCAAGTGCTAGGCGCAGTGCAGACCCATTGTGGCGAGTCAAGGAAGAACACAAGGGACGACATAGCTGAATCTGAGTGATACAAAATAAATATAACCATAGGGATGAGAATATTATATAATTCTTAGTAGGGTACTCCCTCAAATATGATAGAATATAAACAATAAGCTTATTCAGGTAGGAACCTTCATGTAAAGTTGTATGTGTAACTACCAAGGTATACACATCATGTAAAGTCAAATGCAAACATAGTAATGATTTGTGCATTGTTCTTTTGTAACCATAGAATTCAATTATGTGCATTTTTCTCTTTTGATTAACATGGGGAAGACTTAAATCTATACCAAGTGGTATTTCCAGATGGAAAACTCCACAATTGGGCAATAGACTGCTTGTCAGGACATGAGCTCATTCCTATACGTGATCATCAACTTCATTTTTTTCTTTTTCGAATCTTTACAGTTCTATTCCTAGCCGATATGTCTATCAATTCATAATACCTCTAGGGAAGTCCTTATTTTTGTCTTCCCTTTTTAACCAACATAATTCTTGTCTTTATTATTCCCACATGTTAGAATATGCACAATTGAATTTCTTACTTGCTCTTTTTCACATATACCTAATCATCATCATCAAATTTTTCTCAAGGCATGTCCAAGTCACATAAATGTTCATTCACAATGAATTTCTCATCCATTCCTCATAAATGAATATCTAAATAATAGAGCATGCATTGAGATTCATCATACTTGTGTCAAAAATCATTTTATTTCCATTCCAAGAATTTAGTTCATTTCTTGCACATTCAGAATTGTAACTCAAGTAGCAAGATTTATTTCTTATATCAAACAATTGATTACATGTCCACAAAAATTCTGTAACACCTCAATGTGTCCACAAGGTTCCATAAAAATTTCAGAGCAAAAAGGGTTCTGTAACTATGTTAACAAAATTATACAATTTCGGTGCTTAGAAACCACTCAACCTAAGTTTAGAACCCGAAATTCATAATTTTTTAACCCTAGTAAATGATTGAATCAATTCAAAAGAAAAATCACAGTTATACTTCAAGATGTTTCAACAAGTTGTAAAAATTTCAAAGGAAAATTCAATCATTGGTATAGTAAAAAAATTAGACAAATTTATAGCTTCAGTTCCAATAATCCTGGTAGTATAGATACATTTTCGGTTCTTGATTTTTTTAAAGCATTAGGAATAAAAGACAGAGCTCAAGAAACTTTGTGGTACTAGCCTAGGATGTTAGCCTCAACATATACTTTTTCTAGCAAATGAAAATACCCACAATAGTGCCAAAAAATTTGTGTTTAGTGGCTGCTTACACAAAAATTGAAAATCCAGCAGTGTGATTCAAAATCTCTTTTCACAAAAATGAATTTTCAACAACAACAAACCACTCCACCCATGCAAATGTATCTATATATATGTGTAATCACACAATAGAACCAGAAAATATCAATTTTTATCCATGAAAATCTAATAAACAGAATCTCATTAAACGAGACTACAAACCCTACTTTTAGTAACTTAATGGATCCTTGGCTCCAAGGTGCTCTAAGATTGATTTCTTCCACTTCAAAGCTCCCAAATCAACCCCAAATCTTTCCTAGATTAGTGAGGTGTGAGATAGCAAGGTAAGGATTGGTGAGGAATGAGATTTTAATTAGTTAGATTTATAGAGGTTGAGATGTAAAACAAGTTTAGTAAAGGAACTTTGAAGCTTTAACAATTCTAGGCTAGTGTTTTTGGGATTAGATTTCAAGATGAAGCTCTTGAGAATAAAGATGATGGCTGCTTCTTTTTCCCTCTTGCTGGAATTCTAGCGGCTTCCAGGAGAAGTTTGGTGTGATATTTATCTTGTAATTATGAGTGAATATCATATGATGTAAATGGTTAATTAATGATATAAGAAAGTAAAATGGATGGTTAGGATTTAATCTTGGATTCCAAGATTAAATCTTGGCCTTCACATGTCTTGAATGGATATACATTATCCATTTGTGGTGATTAAATCATCTTCGGTGTTAGAAATTGTACACCAAAATTGCCACTCAACTAACTTACACTCAAGTTTCCCTAAAATCTATATGAATAACCTGGGAAAAATTGAATGATTTCTTTCTATCATTTCTTCCTAGGAAGAACATGTGTAACATCCTCCCAAGTACAACATCATCCTTAAGTCATAACATTATACTTAAGAGTTGTTACTTATAAATTAGCAGACCTTTATTAATTATCTATAGCAAGATCAATCAAATCGTGTAGTAACAAATTTGTGGTTCTATTAAATATATATAAGAAAGAAACAAAACATTTATTTAATACAAAATTAAGTACAAAAGGAAGCTCTTCTATGAGCTCCAATACACATCTATCTCTTTATATATATATATATATATATATATATATATATATATATATATATATATATATATATATATATATGACTAAGTACCATAGATACAAGTCTCCAGACTAAACTACTCCAAATAATTCCTTTCATGTTGCAGCCTGATTTGTTCTTGATAACTGAGATGGCATGGGAACACAAACATATAGGGATGAGAATTATACAAATTCTTGTAGGGTATTTCCAAATACACCATCGTACTATCATCATCGTCGTCCAAGCCACTTCAGTTTATTAAGAAAAAGGTGATTGTGAATTATATAATAATGGTTCATTTTTAAAGTTCCAAATCATATTTTTGAAGTGGGTTGCTTTTAAAAAATCAATCACTTAGTACACATTTATTATAAGCCCATAATCATAGTAAATAATGTTGAACAAAATGATTCGATATGATATAAACATGTATATGCCAAATGTAGTGAAATTATCTTTAATTGAATCGAAGAGGATCTTATCTTTCTTTGTCTGCCCTTGACAAGTTGAAAATGATCTCATCTATCTTTATTTGCCCTAGACAAGTTGAAAAGGATCTAATGTTTCTTTATTTGCCCTTGACAAGTCAAAGAGGATCTCATTTTTACTTATGTCTATAGAACTTAATTCAATATATCATTCACTTTTCTTTTTCAAAATGCATACATAAAACACATATAGACATTCATTCACAATGTGATTTCAATCATGCCTTATAAACAAATCTTTAAAGTCTCTAACATGCATTCATATACAATATACTTGAACCAAATGTCATCATGTCACCAATATAATGTATTAGCACAAATATAGCACATGGGCAGATTTTCACACCTTTATAGCACAATTTAATTTGCACATCAAACAACTAATTCAGTGGCTATAAAAATTATGCATAACACTTCAATGTGTCCCCAAGGTCGTATAAAAATTTCAGGACAAGAATCATTCTCTAACTATGTAACAAAATTCTACAAATTTGGTGGTAAAAGACATCACCCAATCTCAGCTTAAAGCCAGAATTTCATAATTTTTAACTCTAGCAAATGACTGATTAAATTCATGGTTAAACATTAAGATATTTCCAACATCCTGTAAAAATTTCAAAGAAAAAAATCAATCATTTACTATGGTAACAAAATTAGATAAATTAGGCTTCAGTTCCAACAATTGAGGCACAGGTATAGTTTCGGTTCTTGATTTTTTTAAAGTAGTAAAAGTACAAAACAGAGCTCAATAAAATTTGTGGGACTAGCTTAGGATGTTGGCTTTAACATATAATTTTTATGGCTCATAAAAATACCTACAAACACAACAAAAAATTCGTGTTTAGTTGCTTGGGAAAAAATCGAAATCTAGCAACTAGCTCAAACATTCTTTTGACAAAAAGGGTTATCTAATATCATTCAAATGCTCCAAAAAATTACACTCATCAATATCTATATATTATCGACCAAAACAATAAAAAATATTAGTATAAATCAGTAATTACATGATAAGAACAGATTTGACACAAAAGAGGTTCAAAAGCCTTACTTTGATGGCTTTAGGGATCTTGGCTCTAAAGGATGATCTAATAAGGCTTCTCTTTACTTCAAGACCTTCTAGCCCACACCAAACCCTTCCTTTTATAGTAGATTGTAAGCTCTCAAATTAGAAAAAGGTTAATGAATTCAAATTCTAATTGGTTAGTTTTGTAGGTATTGATGAGTGTAATAAGTTTAGTAAAGGGAGTTTGTGGTTTTTAATAAGTTTAGGCTATGATTTTGAAAGGTTGAAATCAAGTTTAAAGCTCTTTGAGGATGAACAATGGTGGCTGGATGGTTAGTAAACTTGCCTAAGAATGATGAGTTTGGAGAGATATGGTTGGTGGCTTTAAATGATTTTAGTGTAAGTAAACATTCTTTAATATAAAATCTAATTCTTTCTAAAAAGAAAACAAGATGAATGACTAGGATTTGATCTTGTAATTTAAAATTAAATCCTAGCCTTACAGTTGGCTTGAATGGATATACATTATCCATTTATAAAGTTTAAATTATCTTTTATTGTTAGAAATTGCACACCGAAATTTTAAACGAGTTAAATACTATACTCTAATCAAACATTGCCCGAAAATTAATTCCAGGTATAAAATATTTATTTCTAACTATTTCTAACCTTAAGCCTCTTTTTTTTCAGTCCCAAGCATCTTTTGGTCCAGGATATAGGGTTTCGGCTATCTTGACTGGCCCATGGGGCCCACAAGGTACTATTCACATTTTGTTTTTACAAATTATTGGACGTCTTCATCATTGCTAAAGTTGTCAAATTTTTGAAATTATGGCTAATAAAGCTAAAATTAATTTTTAAATAATTTTTGGCGTGTTACAAGATATATCTATTCAAGAATGTTGAAAGAAGTTTTTAACAAGTAAGGAAACTAATTACATGATGTGATGAACCTTGCAAGATAAGGAGAGATTTTCATAGAGTTTCCACTCTTTGTGAGTGTCAATCTCTATTTTTTGAAAGCACATCATCTCTATTTATGGAATATCTTCCTTGTGATGTTGCCTTGATTAGATCTCCAAGTGACACATGTTGATCATCCACTTGTGTCTTGGAAAAGCGTCTAGAAGAGTAGCCTGTTAGTTTCAGGACTATTGCAAGATTGAGGTTCCTAATGCTACTTCAAAATTACTTTTATTTTCTGAACGTGGTTTCTGAACTATTTCTTCTAGAAACTAAGGTTGTTGACCAAGTTCGTAGAAGATATGACTCACCGTTTGAAACTGCATTTGACTTTAAATTTGAATTTCAAGCATTCAAATTTCTCTCCTTTCAGGTAACGTTCTGTGCTCCACGGTGAAGTGAGCTTTCTGACGTGTGGTATTAGTTTCTTGATTAAACTTCGGTCTTCTGATCTTCAATCCAAACTTTATGATGATGAAAGATTTGCGTTCATGATGGTTGAAGATTGTGTAACACATTGTTCTAGAGTTTGCTTAATATCTTCAATCCGAGCATACTTTTTGATGTCCAGTGTTACTTTTGAAGTCCGTGCCTTGGTTTCTTGCCTTTGTTTTGATTTATGTTTATCCGTAAGACATGTATACGTTCTTTGCACGATATAACATTCACTTTCTATTAAGTTCAATATCTTTATATGAGATAAATTATGTTGCACATGCAAAGTGAAATTATTCTCATTCAAGTCCGTGTTATGCAATTCTGGAAATACTTGATTACTATGTCAAGAAACTCAAGGTAGACATTAGTTGTTCTTCAAAATATTTTATTTGAATTGGCTTTGTTGCCATTCAAAACATATTGTTATGAAGCTTTTTGAAGGGTTTTGGAGCTAACAATCTCCCCTTTTGGATGATTACAAACCAATTTGAAGAAAATCTTTTGAAAAGATGTTGAAAGAAATAGAATTGAATATGTCATGATAAAAGTTATTCTTTCAAAATGTAACACCCCAAAAATTGTTTAAAAATTAATTTGAACTTTATTAGTCATAATTTAAAAAATTTGATAGTTTTAGCAATGATGAGGATGACCAACGACCTCTAAAAAAAAAAAAGGGCCAGGGTGAATAGTAACCTTTGGGCCCAGCAGTAGGACGCGAAATCCCAATCTAAGACTAGGAAATGCAGGAGAGAAAAGAGAGGGTTGAGGTTAGAAATAGTTAGAAAAGAGAATTTTATACCTGACTTAATTTTCGGGGCAATGTTTGATTACGGGTATGATATTTTACCTGTTCGGTAAGATTTTGGTGTGCAATTTTTAACACAGAAAGATATTTTAATCTCTACAAAAGGGTAATGTATATCCATTTTGACTTAGTGAATAGCTAAGATTTAATCTTGCTTTACAAGATTAAATCCTAGCCATCCATTTATTTTTCTTTTCTTTAAAAAATTATACATTACTATTACATAAATGCTACTTTATCTTAAGATAAATAAACACCACCAAACTTCTCCATCAAGCTATGCATTCTCGAACACAAAGAGAACCAGCATCCTCCATTTCCAAGAGCTCAAACTTTCATTCAAAGCCCAAAAACATTAGCCTAGAGTTGTTAAAGCTTTAAAGTTCCTTACTAAACTTGTTCCACTCCTCAATATCTACCAAACTAACCGATTAGAATTTGAATCCATCAACATTTTCTACTTTGAGAACTCACCATCTGCTGTTTAGGAAGGGTTCAATGTTGATTTGGTGGCCTTGAAGTGAGCAAGATCATTCTTGGAACATCCTTGAAGCCAAGATCCTTAAAGCCACCAAAGTAGGACATTTTAAACCTCTTTTACTTCAACTCTGTTTGTGATTTTCTTACTGATTTCACTGAATAATTTTAGTTGAATTGGTTGATAATATACTAATAGTGATGTGTTAATTTTGGTGGAGTAGTTTGATGTTGAAAATCATTTTCGTGGAAAGAGATTTTGAGTCATGCCGCTGGATTTTCGGTTTTTGTATGGACAACCACTAAACACGAATTTTCTGATGTATTTGTAGATGTTTTTATGAGCTATAAAAATTTTATGTTGAAGCTAATACCCTAAGCTAGTTCCAAGAATTTTCTTGAGCCTTGTTTTGGACTCCTACTACCTGAAAAAAATCATAAACCAAGACTATATAGGTGCTACATGAATTTCTGGTCTTGAAACTGCAAATTTGTCTAATTTTTTTTACCATAGAAAATGATTGAATTTTCCTTTGAAATGTCTATAGAGTATTGAAAACATCTTGAAGTATAACTGTGATTTTTCTTTTGAATTGATTCAATCATTTTCTAGGGTTAAAAATTATGAATTTCGGGTTTTGAGCTGAGGTTAAGTGGTTTCTAAGCACCAAATTTGTCTAATTTTGTTAACATAGTTAGAGATCTCTTTTTGCTTTGAAATTTTTATGGAACCTTGTGGACACATTGAAGTGTCATTAAGAATTTTTATATCCTTGAATTTGATGGTTTGAAATGCAGAATAAATTGTGCTATGAATATGTGAAATCTGCCATTGTGCTGAAAATGAATTGATGCTTTGAATTGATGAAATAATGACATTTTGGTTCAAGTATGACATGAATACTTGATATTAAATGTTTAGCCATGTGACTTGTGACATATAAATGCATGCTAGAGGAAATAAAGAGTGGTTTATAAGACATGATTGAAATTGCATTGTGAATGAATGCCTACATGTGGCTTATGCATGCATTTGGGAAAAGAGAAAAGTACATGATGTAATTATATGAGAAAAGAGAATATATAAATTTCAATCATGCATGTTCTAACACATGGACAAAATAGAAACAAGACTTGTGTTGAGTAAAGGGGAAGGCAAAAAGAGGAACTTTCCTAGAGAAAGGGAAGGCAAAAAGAGGAACTTCCCTAGAGATATTATGAACCGATAGACGTCTCGGCTATGAATAGATTTGTGTGTAATTTGGAAAAGGAAAAAAATGAAGTCTGATGATCACGTATAGGAATGAGCAGTCTTGATAAACAGTCTATTTCCCTTGTATGGTGTCATCCACTATAAATACCATTTTGTATAAACTATCTATTGTGGAGTTGTTCACAGATACCCTTTGGGTATAAACTAAATATTTCCTATGTCGATGAAAAGAGAAAATGCACTGATTTGATTTCTGTGGCCATAAGTGAAACCAGGTCACTTTGAGATCATTTCACTACATTTAGCATATGCATAATCATATCATGTGTAATATCTTGATTTGAATTACTTGCTATGTGTTTGGGCTTCAAGATATATGTACACTAAGCGATTGATTGTTAAAAGCTACCCACTTCGGAAGAGTTAGTTTTGAACTTTAAAAATGAACCTTCGATATACGTTGCATGTTCACTTTTTCTAAATAAACCGAGGTGGCTGGGCGACGGCGGCGACGACATTATGATTGTGTAATGGTGGAGTTGCCCTCCTGAGAATTGTATAATTCTCACCCCTATGTGTTTTTGTGTTCAAGTGTCGCTTCTAGGTTGATCAAAGAACAATGGGGCTACGTGAAGAGCTCGGGATTATAGTCGCTTATTAGTTATGTAACACCCTCCTAATTACTATATCTTACTCGAGTATTAACACAATAATTAGAAGGGCATCATGTACGTTCAAGTTTATACTAGTTGAAATACAACGCGGTAAGGGAATTTAGACATATATGTTGGAAAGCTCGTGTTTACATTTATGAATATCATAGTGTAGCTTACAACACCTATATTATACTAGTACGTAAACTAGTTAGCTTCCGAACTAGTCAGAACCAATGTACAAAATAAACACCCCAGCATTTGATTTATCCTGTTCAAATTCGAAGCCCAACAAAATTTCATACAAATAGAAATGGACCCCGACAACATCTAATGGGATCCATTCACGCTGGCGACTCTCCTTACCTGCTACCGCATATAGTGGATCCAAATCCGGTTCACAATGCCACTGCCATTGGGGTGAATCAAGGAAGAATATCACCGACGGCATCTATGGAATCTGAATATAATACAACATATATACACATAGGGATGAGAATATTATAAAATTCTCTAGAGTACTCCCTTAAGTATGAATAGACATAACTAGCAATTTCATCCATGTAAGTAATATCATGAGATGTCGCATGCAAAAGTAATAATAAGGATAGTGATAACAGTTATACATTTTCCCTTGTCAACTAGGAACTCACTTTGGTGCCATTTTCTCTTTTGTTTAACATAGGGAAGGCTTAATGTCACATCAAGAAGTATATATATAGTGGATCATTCCATGAAGGACAATAGACTGCTAGGACATGAGCTCATTCCTATCGTGGTCATCGACTTCATTTTTTCCATTTCCGAATCACACACAGTTCTACTCCTAGCCGATACATCCATCGACTCATAAAATCCCTAGGGAAGTCCTTACTCTGGCCTTCCCTAATTAACCAATATAAGCCTTGTTTCTGTTTTCCCTATATGTTAAAAGTATGCACACGTGAACTGTCTAAATTCTCTTTTCACATATGAGTAATTCTAGTATTTTTCTTTCCCCAAAGCAAGCATAAACCATATGTATGCATTCATGCACAATGTAATCCTCATTCTTCCCTCATAATAAATCAATCATTAGAGTTCATAGTATGCTTTCATTGTAACACCCTAGTTGAATTACAAGTCATTATAGTGCTAAATCAACATTTGAAATTCAGGTTCAACATGTTGGCAGAATCTCTGCTTAAGTAGTAGAATTTAGTTTCCCTAGCACCTGGTCGATTCAAGGGCTGCCAAAATTCTCCATGACACTTCAATGTGTCTAGGAGGCCCTGTAAAAGTTTCAAGACAAATGGATCTCTCTAACTCCTTCAGTAAATTGTACAAATTTAGTGGTTAGGGGCCACTAACTCACAGATCAGACCAGGGTTCTCTTAATTTTTTACCATAGAAAATGATTGAACTAACTCACAATAAAATTTACAGGGACACTTCAATATGTTATCAACTTTGTGTAAAAATTTTGAAGGTTTATTCAATCATTTGCTATGGTAATAAAATCAGACAATCATATTCCTTCAGTTGCAACCATCAAGACATCATTAGTCTGATTTTTTTTGAGGCAATAAACCTTAAAATCAATAGCCAAGAAAATTCATGTAGTTGGTTTAAGATGTTAACTTCAACATATAATTCTTATAGCTCATGAAACTACCCACAACTACACCAGAAAATTCGTGCATAATTCCTGCTTCAGGAAAACCAAAAATCCAGCAGCTTAGTCCAAAGTTCTTGTGATAAAAATCATTTTCTAACACCATCCAAACACACCACAAAAATTCATACATCAATATCAACATAATAACAATCAATAGGACCAGAAATTTGAACTAACATTCATCAGAATGTTTCAGAAAAATTTTGAAGGAAAAGGGCCAAGAAAACCCTACCCTTGAAGGTTGATGTATCCTTGTCTTTAGTTTTGCTCTAAAATGGAAGTCTTCACCCCAAAGCTCTTAGAACACACCCAAACCCTTCTCTATTCAGTGATGGATGAGGTAATAAGGTGAGATTTAGATATTCTAATCGGTTATACTTGTAGAGGTTGAAGTGCAGAACAAGTCTAGTGAAGGAAGATTTTGATTTTGATCAAGTTTGGCTTAGGATTTTTGAGCTTGAAACTCAAGATTGTCAAGGGTTTTTAAGAAGAGAAAATGGAGTTCTTGCTGGTTCTCTTCATGGCCGAAGGTTAGGGAGGAATTTATTGAAGTTAGGTGGGTCATATTGATCTTATAAGGTGTTATGTTATTGGTTAATCATAAAGCAAGATCTCTTTTCAATAAATGGAACAAATATCAATGGCTAATATTTGATCTTTTATCCAAGATGAAATCTCAGCCATTCATTTGGCATTTAAAAGGATAAACTCCATTATTCTATAGAGATTAACCAGCCTTAATGTTAGAAATCACACAGAAATTTCCGAACGGGTAAAACACCATACAGAAATCAATATGACAGAAAATTAATTCTAAGTATAAAATTTTCACTTCTAGCTATTTCTAACCTTATTCCCATGTTTTTCCTAATTTCAGGTACCTTTGGTTCCAATCTAAGGTTTAAGCTATCCGGCGGCCTGGCCCGCAAACACTATTCACATTTTTTTTTTTGCTCGAACATAAAATTGTTCTCATCATTACTACATATTCAGAATCTTAATATTTTCATTAACAAAGCCTCAATTAATTTCTAAAGAAAAGAACTAGGATGTTACAAGTTAATGTTTTTATTTTCTGTACTTAGTTGGAGTTACATGTATGTAAGCGTAATAGGAGGCATATATGTATTAAAGCTCATAGAAGAGCTTCCTTTTGTACTTAACTATGTATTCAATAAATGTTGTGTTTCCTTGTTATATATTTATTAATAGAATTACGCTTAGTTATTACACACATTAATCGAGCTTGACATAGATAATTAAGAGGTCTGCTAATTTATAAGTAACAACTCCTAAGTATAATGTCATGACTTAAGGTGACGTTGCACTTGGGAGGATGTTACACAAAACATCATAAGCTGTAACATTTAGGAAGTTATTTTCTTCAGGCATGATATAGATAGGATAAAAAACGTTTTATGTCCTTAAGTAACTTAAATCAAAGCTGACTTTGTTGTTTATGAAAATTCTGAATTTACTCAGAGTACTTTCTAAGATACATCAAAATGATAATGAACCATGTAACACCCTAATTTTCTTTATAAATTAATTGAGGCTTTGTTGATAAAAATATTAAGATTCTGCAGACGTAGTAATTATGAGAACAACTCTATGATTGTATAAAAAAAATGAATAGTATTTTGTGGGCCAGGTAGGCCGTAGCCGAAACCTTAGATTTGGGACTCAAAGGTGCCTGAAATTAGGAAAATGTGGGAATAAGGAGAAATGAGTGGGAATGAAAATTTTATACTTAGAATTAATTTTTGGGTAATATTGGTTTAATCGGGTATGACATTTATCCGTTCAATAAAATTTCAATATGCGATTCCTAACATGAAGGCTAGTTAATCTCTACAAAGTAATGAAGTTTATCCTTTTGAATGCCAAATAAATGGCTAAGATTTCATTTTGGATAAAAGATCAAATCTTAGCCATTGATATTTATTTCTTTCATTGAAAAGTAATCTTGCTTTATGACCAACCAATGAGAGCACATCTTATAAGATTAACTTAACACACCTAACCCCATAAATTCTTCTTCAAATTTCATCCAACAAGGAAAAGAAACCAGAAACTCCATGTTTCCTTCACTAAACACCTTGAAACCTTGATTCCAGCATCAAAATCCTAAGCCAAACCTTGTTAAAATCAAAATCTTCCTTCTTTAAACTTGTTCTACACTTCAACCTCTACAAGTATAACCGATTAGAATATCTAAATCTCACCTTATTACCTTATCCATCACTGATTAGAGAAGGGTTTGGGTGTGTTCTAAGAGCTTAGGAGTGAAGGACTTCCATCTTGGAGCAAACTTGAGACAAGGATACATTAGCCCTCAAGAGTAGGGTTTTCTTGTGCCTTTTCCTTCAAAATTTTTCTGAAAATTTTTGATGAGTTTAAATTCAAAATTTCTAATTGAATTGATTTTTATTATGCTGATATTGATGTGTGAATTTTTGTGGAGGGTTTGGATGAGGCTAGGAAATCATTTTCCCCTAAAGAAGTGTAGACCAAGTGTTGGATTTTCAATTTGGCTATAGATAGTGGATTTTCATGAATTTTTAGACCTATTTGTGTTCATGTTTATGAACTGAAAAAATGTTTGTGGAAGCTAACATCTTACCTAACTACATGAATTTTCTTGGGCATTGGTTCTATGGTATATGCCTTAAAAAAAAATTGGACATTGGAATAGGTCTGATGCTATCTTGATTGTTGAAACTGAAGCAATGAGATTGCCTAGTTTTATTACCATAACAAATGATTGATTTAACCTTTGAAATTCCTACAAGAAGTGGATAACACATGGAAATATTACTGTAAATTTTATTATGAGTTAGTTCAGTCATTTGCTAGGGTTAAAAATTATGAGAACCCTGTTCTAATCTGTGAATTGGTGGTCCTGACCACTAAATTTGTACAATTTATTGAAGGAGTTAGAAAGGTCCATTTGTGTTGAAATTTTTACAGGGCCTCTTAGACACATTGAAGTATCATGGAGAATTTTGGTGGCCCTTGAATTGACCATGTGGTAGGAAAAATAAATTTAGCTACATAAGCCTAAATTCTACCAACATCCTGGAATTTAACCCAAGTGTTGATTTAGTAATATAATGACTTGTGATTCAACTAGTATAGGAATGAATGCATATTGTGGATTCTAATGATTGATTTATGAGAAAAGAATGAAAATTTCATTGTGCATGAATGCATATATATGGCTTATACATGCCTTTGAGAAAAGAACAAGAAGTACATGATGCAATTATATGAGAAAAGAGTAAGTATAAATTTCACTTGTGCATGTTTGAACATATGGGAAAAATAGAGACAAGGCTTATGTGGGATAAAGGGCAGGAAAAAATAAGGACTTCCTTGGAAATTTATGAGTCGGTAGATGTATCGGCTAGGAATAGAACTGTGTGTGATTCGAAAATGGAAAAAATGAAGTCCAATGATCACAAATAGGAATAAGCTCATGTCCTGTTAGTCTATTGTCCTTTGTGGAATTGTCTAATACAGACACCTCTTGATGTGATATTAAGCCTTTCCTATGTTAATAAAAAGAGAAAAATACATGGAATAGGATTCTATGGTTCCAAATAGCAACGCATAATTCATTACTATGGTTATATCGTGATTTCACATAATGTACATACTTTAGTATTGATGCTTATAATTTTTGCATGAATATTCTTTTGTGAATGCATTTCCTGTTGATTTCTGCATCGTACTGAAGGATTACCTCCTGAGAATTTTATAGTATTATCACCCCTATAGTTGCATGTACTTGTGTTGCTCAGATTTAGCAGATGCCGTCAATAGTATTCTTTCTTGACTCGCCACAATGGGTGTGGCATTATGACCCATCACTTGACTCAATGTATCTGTAGGTCACTCAAGATTTCGTGTGTACGTACTTTTTGGCCGTTCTTTTAGTGCATCAGTTTTTGTTGAGGAGTTCGACCCTGCTTCTCCCTATGACGTGTGCCCCTCATATGGCACACCCAGAGGTATTTGATATTCCGGTCGCTCCACCTGTACCCCTCCGCAGATGTGCCCACTTCTTCATCATCATCATCCTCAACTCGGACCCATCTGGGGTCGGGACGCCCTGGTGAAGACGAGGCTATCATACCGATGGCCAATGGATTCTTGTAGGAGGACGCGAGGTTTCCAGGGACTTTTGGCTTGTATGTAGTAGTAGGGTAGCATTAGGATGGTACCAGCCGCGGACTGATGTACTACTAGATGTATTCAGGTTCATTTGTGTCGATCTTGATTTTGTTGGACCGGATACTGAGTAAGCTAGGTTTAGGCGATGGTTAGTCCTTTTGTTACGGAGTCCTGTCTAGCTTAGGGGTTAACTGACTTGTTTGGTAGTATGATGTATATCTTGTAAACTTAGAGATTATGTTCATATATGTGAATGTGAGCTTTGCAATATGCATGTCTAAATTTCTTTACTTCATTATATTTTGCCTAGTATAAATTATGAACTTAAGTAATACTCTGCTAATTACCATGTTAACACTTGAGTAAAATATGGTAATTAGAAGGATGTTACAAACAGATTTTATCGTTTAGGTTCTTTTATCAACGAGCTTGATTCTCAGTTAAAAAAACTTTCTGAACGTTCACATGCATGAATAACTGACAAGTAATACTTGTGATATTATATCTTGATTAATCCTTATTCATCACAACTTTGTCGAAAACAAATATCAGCAAATAAATACTCAAATGTATACATGATAGACATAAGAGAGCATGCATGATCGAGAAAAAGAAACACATTGATGCTCATGTAGTTTCTGATGCTCAAAGAAACCTTGATACATATTTATCAACATATTTCTATACATGGTTTCTGAAGCTCACAGGATTAATCCCAAAATAGCAAAGCATAACTGAGCTTTTTGTTTATGAGCTGTGAAACTTTTCTCATAAGTATCAGAGTGTGAATAAGAAATTTTTGAAACAAAGACTTGAGACACATGTTCATGCTTTTCATTTAAGCTTGGTCACTGATACATATATGAACTAGAACATAACACATTATATGCCATATAAGCGCATCACATTTGAGAGAGTTCTGAAGCTGACAAACTGATCTTAGTTGTATTAAGATAAGTAGGAGCAAGTTTCTGAGGTCTTAGAAACTATTCACAACTAAATTTTGATGAAGTTATACAAAGCTTTTAAGACCTTCTCATATGTGTGATAGAAGAATGTGTTTCATGAAAGGATTTAAGCACTTCATACATATCAAAGCATATCAGATAGATATGAGTATTAGAGCAACAAAAGAATGATTTTGTGCTCTTAAAAAATACTTCTCATGCTGTTCACAAATATATAAATGAGATAAATATCCTAGCGTGCTAAGAAATAAGCAAATCAGACCACACGCTAATGAGATAAGAAGCAAACATCTATCAGAGATATGTGATTAGCTAAGCATAAGTAGGCATCGATATGTATCAGGACCTTTAAAAGAAATAGCATTTAAGATAGATATGTATCAGAGCATAAGCATGATATATAAAACGAATTTTATAAGTGAAGATAAAATGTCAAAACACAAAAAAAACTAAACAACAAAAGAATATGCATGCAAAAAAAAATTCTTTGAGCTCCCCCTCAGCATATGTTCCCCAAAAATGCCATAACATTTGATTTTCTTCATCTCTTTTCTTCTCCCTTTTTGACATTATCAAGAAGGAGGTGTGCTGGAAATTAGAGACATCATTTTCAACTTCGTCATCTTAGCTCTTGTAGAATCTCTTGATTGGTCTGAAGAATCTGAAGCAGTTCTTCATTTTGTTTGAGCTGGGCGCCATGCTCTATGATTGTTGCCTCAAGTTGATCCTCTCTTGAGGCAATTTCTCTCAGATGGCCCAAGATGATCTGATTGATCTAGAGCTTGCTGAAGGCTCGGTTGAAGATGAATGAGGCAGGTGAATGGGTGCCGATGATGGAGCAGTTTTAGGAGAAGGCTTAGGGATGTCTAGGGTATAATCTCCCTAGACTTAAGCGATTCAGCCTGTGTTTCAGCATGTGTAACAGGAGGAGGTAGAGAGGATGGCATGCCAATAGGGATAGGAGTGACAACAATTTCAAGCATCTAAGCCGAGGTAGAAGTAGCAGCTTCCTCACCAGAGTAGCACTAGCATTGATGCTCTATCATCTTCTTCTTCCATTTGAGTAATGTAGATAGACGGAGAAGGAGAGGCACCAAAAGGATTATAGCTGATTCTGTTCATGTGCTTCCTCAGCTAGTTCCTCAATAATGGGCTCTAGGGCTGACTCTTCATAGATTGGCTCTATTAGAGACTCCTCAGTCATGGAGCCAGGTTTGATTGAAGCACTTAGCCTACCTTTCTCCCTTCTAAGCAGGCTTTCTTCTTCTTCAGAAGAGGATTCTTCTACTAGATTCTTTTCTTCTACACCTTCTTCTTCAGATGAGGATTCAGAGTCTCAAACAATAACTCGGTAATCGGCCTCTTCATATTTTGCAACTTCGTTATTCAATATTGAGATTCTGGACTCATACATAGGCATTGTTTGCATTTAAGCCAAACATATCTTCTACTGATGACCTTTATAGGATTAACTACCACCTGAGTTTCTTGAGAAGAAGACTTCTATTTTCTTTTTGTCCTTCTTTCTTCAAAGTGATGAAGTAGAGTGGATTCCTCTTCCTCCTCGAGTTCAGGCTCGCTTTCTACGAGAATTAGTTTCCTTTTCCTTTAGCCTTTTCTTGTTGAGACTTGGCCTTTTGAGAGGCTTTTCTAGCTTGATCACCTTTTGTTCAGGGACTTTGCCTTGTTGGTTTAGAACCAGGAATGATGGACCTTTTTATTGAAGTTCTGAAGGAAGAAGGTGCGAATATGGTTCCTTCCAAGAGCTCATATCTCTTAGTGTGAAGTGGGAAGCACATATGTTGAAGAAGTCTAGTCAACATTCCATATAGAACACTAGCAGTTCTCCATTTTTCTTTTGTGGTTACACTCATCATATAATCCAGAATGAGCATTGGAGGTTCATTATTCTCTTTGCCATTAGACAATAGAGAACCATGTAGTCCATGCCAACAAGTGCATTTATGCTTCCTATACGAGGTAAGATAGAGAATTGGACCACGTATATACCTTCCTAGCCCTAGCACTTAAAATGGCAATAGTGATTTCATTTGGCTTGTGAAGGATGGAATCAGTTAGATACCTGGAAACATCTCCTTTATTTATCATAGAGAGTGAGCCCATTCTAGTAAGGAACTACATATGATTCCAAGCATTTGGTGCTTTTATGATCTTAGCTAGTCCTAAAGCCGTGATCTTGACGGCACAATCTCTGATCATAGTTTTGATAGATGAAGTTGAGAGTCTATCTAGATGAGAGTAGAAAGCAATGACTAATCATGCAAAGACTAGTTCATTAATCCCAGATATTCCATCTATTTTGAAAAGTAAAGACTTCATCAAGAATAGTTATTTCTTCACAAAGATCTTTCTGTAGAGACTTTCAGGAGCCATTTCCTTAATAAGAAAAATCTTTCATAATGATCCTAAATGCCAGGATCATCATACATTTGAAAAGAAGCTTTCTTAGTAGCAGATTGATCTAGAATCTTCCTTTTAGCCATTGATGAAACAGAGGGTAAGTGAACAAAGAGGAGACAAAGGGATGGGGAAAAAGATTGAATCTTGAGAAGATTTGAGGTTTCAATTTGTAGGGATAAGAGTTTGAGTGAAGGAGGTTGCTGTTACAGAGAGATATGAGAAGATGAAACGGTTGAGGAGACGTCTTTGAGGTTGAGAATGAAGGTAAAATGGTGACGTGGGAAGAGAAAACCCAAAAGAGTGGGAATTATCCCACCGTTTTCATCCATTTCAAAAGGAGAGGTTTCTGACACTTGTGATCACTTTCTGAAGAGCATACTGTCTAAGCATCACTATTCACTTTCTGAACCATTGGAGACACACCACATACTCAATATGAGCTCATATTCATATGCTAAGCTTATGACCCCATATAATCTTCATTTTTTGACCCTCATATCTTCTTTCTGATCAACCCATCTTCTTTTTGAATAGTAGATTGGGAATCTGATCTTCAATATGATACATAGTCTTGCAAACTGATATCTTGATATACCAACCAAATAGCTGAACTCACACCTTGTGGTCTTCCAACTGATTGACCGCTCTTACTTATTGATGTCTTATGATCAGTAAACTGATAACTTTGCTAAGTCTTCAATTTGGAGCTATGAAGGAAAGATGCCAAGATGTTCGTGCATGAATGCTTATACAGATTTAAAACCATATAAGTTTAAAAGAAAAACTTTTTCAAGACACAAAAATGATCTTTAGCTAATGATTTTGTAAATATATCTAACACTAGGTCTTCAGGATCCACAATCATTAACTCAATATCTCCTTTTAGAATGGATCATGAAAAAAAAGTTATAACAACAAGAGCTTGAAGAGTGTTGAAAAGAATTCTTAACAAGATAAATAACACTTGTATTACCATAAAGACAGGGATATTGAAGTACCTCAAGAGATAATCTTCTAGTTGATTCCATATCCGCAACATCTAGGTGCAATCAACTTTCAGGCTATATACTTGTCCTTAGCAATAGAGAGAGCAATATGTTTTTTGCCTTTTGCATGACCAGTGGTCAGACTTTTTCAAATGAAATGGCAGCAACCACTAGTGTTATTTCTCTCAACTCGTTTCCAATGAAGTCACCATCACAAAAACCTTGTGCAAACAAACTTGCTTTGTTCCTCATGACATTGCTAGCACCATCGAATATGTTCTTGAATGTCTCTTTTGTGTTGATGATGATTTTTCAACTAGTCATCCAGACTTTGCCTTGTTCGAACTAGGTCAGCTCCTTTTGCAAAGCATCCACCTAACTTTGATTAACTCAAAGCTTCTTTACTATATTTAGGCTCAATGATGAAGACGAAAGTGTAGTTTGATATATATGTCTAAGGGATGACCTTGTTCTTATACCCTTAGAAATCTCCATGAACTTTGTCTTGAGAGGCTATCTTTAAATCAGAAACTCCCTTGTAGTTTATGTATCATTGAGATTCCTCAACCTCTCTTTTATCTTGAGTTTGCTCATCTTCGTGTCAGAAATGTTACTTTCTGAACCTTTAAGGTTCTAAGCATGCTTTCTAAAGAGTTAATGTTCTGGAGCTCACTTTCTGAAGATATTACTTTCATCTAACTACTTTCAAAGTATCCTTGAGACACATTTTCTAGGACTTTCCAGTTCTTTGAGAGTATTAGCAAAGATTTTTTTAAGCTCAATCATCATCTAGCTTGAGTCATTTAAGGATCTTAGGCTTTTCTGATCCGCTTCTTAGTTCAGGATAAGTGTTGTAGTCACGGTTTGTTTGTTCCTTGGCACTTCAACTAGTTGACCCATTTCACCTGCAATAGGAACAATTTTTTATTTTGGTACTCAGACTTTCTTGGGTCATTTTTTGGTTAGTTTTTAATGGAGAGGTTTCCTAACTTTTCTCAAGCATTCCTTTCTCAAGAATCATCTGTCAGGTGGGTGTTCTTTCTTGTGGTAGTGAAAACAAACAATATATACAGATATTGAATGAGGTTACATTGCTTATTCTCTTAGATATCCTTTTCATATCTTAACCCTATTTTTTGAAAATATAGCTTCTGATATCCCATCATAAGTTCCAGGATTTTGAACTATTTCCTATTTGTTCTAGGTTAAATTTTAGAAGCCATGAAGTCTTTTCAAAATAGAAATAAACCTTCTGTTTTATTTTTCTTTTCTTTTGAAGACTTCAGTTTCTAGGATAACCTACTAAGTTCTCTTTAAGGTTGAGATATTCAAAGGAATGAGCTTGAAAATCTTCTAGCAACTCATCATACCATGCAAGAACTAAGTAATATGAAAGGTTGAGTTTAGAAACTCTTATTTTAAATCCTTCTGTTGAAGTGTCCACAGTTATGAAGGATAAATATACAACTTCTTCTAGCTCATCATGACTTTCTGACCCATCTTTTCTTCTTCAGAGTTGCTCCAGGTACCCAGCACACTCTTTTCCTTGAGGTTGGAACTTTTCTGATGCCTTGATACAAGATGCTCTTTGTCACTACGGTAACAGGTTGCTCTTTCAAGATGTTCTTTGCCCTTTTTATCTTTCTTGAGATTAATGTCTCTTTCTTTCTATGCTTAGCCTTTTCAGGCTTTTGACAATTTTCACAGACATAGAGAATTCATCTCTATTTTCAATCTCAGACTTCATCAGATCCTTCCTCTTCATTTGACGTTTCAATAACTTTCATTGTTTTAGCTTTGCATTGCTTCTGACAAGATAACTTTTAGGGCAGAAGACATTTAAGATGGTTTAAGTTCTTCAAGCAGCATCTATAGTTTATCCCATATTTCCTTTCACATGTCACAAGCAACAAATGTGTCATATTTATCTTTACTAAGTGCACATATGAGCATGAGCTTGGCCTAAGGAGTTCAACTGAACTCTTTCTTTTGTTGTTCTTATCCACCTGCTCCATGGGACACCTCTTGACATTGAGTATGCATTGAGGTCTGAACCTCATCAGAAAATGGTCAAATGATAGAGTGATCTTCTACTAAGTGAGTTCATGTCATTCTGTCCTTTTGGATCTTTGTCCTTTGCAATTATTGGATTGCTAGACCCCTCAGAAGCTTGGCTCTGATACCACTTGTAGGTATAAAAGTGCATGAGAAGGGGAGTTGAATTGTGCTTTGCCTCTTTTTGCATTTGAAACATTTAATAAAACAACTATCTAGCATTAAGCTT
Organism: Dalbergia oliveri; assembly: GCA_030441495.1. Lineage (NCBI taxonomy): Eukaryota > Viridiplantae > Streptophyta > Magnoliopsida > Fabales > Fabaceae > Dalbergia > Dalbergia oliveri. The sequence continues at coordinate 31,030,092 of JAMLFY010000003.1, read as the reverse complement.
GAAGTCCGCAGAAATAGGATTAGTTGTTCAGAAAATAGATTTCTAAAGCCTTCAGAATATAAGAAATGCTAAACAGATATATGAGCATATAAAACAACATAATAAATAAAGTAAAAGAGATTAGGAAAAGAAGATATGACACAACAAATTTTATACCTGGTTCGGCCAAAGCTGCCTACATCTAGTACTCAACACATGTTGAGGTTCCACTAAACATCTTTATCAAACCAGAAAGAACAAGGATAGTCTTTACATTAGCTTTCCCAGCTTTCTACTATCACAACCTGCTCACCAGCTTCTCCAAGATAAACCTTGAGTAGTCTTGTACCAAGCTAACTCTGACAACCCCTACTATCACAACCTGAGTAGTTATTCACCAGCTTCTCCAAGATAAACCTTGAGTAGTCTTGTACTAGCCTCTCCAAGCTAACTCGTGACAAGTAGACAACCCCTACTATCACGTTGAAAGTACCTATTCACCAGCCTCTTAAGCTGAATCGAATAGTCTTCTCCAGCCTCTAGGCTGAACCCGTGACTAGCAGACAACCTTTACCTGTCATGTTAAAAGTAGTTATTCACTAGCCTCTCCAAGCTGAAATTTGAGTTTTATACTAGCCTCTTCAAGCTAACTCTGGAACCAGTAGATAACCCCTACTATCACATTGAAAGTAGTCTTTCTCCAAGCCTCTCCAAGCTGAACCCGTGACTAGTAGACAACCTTTACTATCACATTACAAGTAGTTATTCACCAGCCTCTTAGCTGAACCCATGACTAGTAGACAACCCTCCTGTCACATTGAAAGTAGTTATTCACCAGCCTTTTAAGATGAACTAAGTAGTCTTTCTCAGCCTCTCCAAGCTGAACTCATGACTAGTAGACAACCCCTACTATCACGTTACAAGTAGTCTTTGACTAGCCTCTCCAAGTTATCTCACACTATCATTCCTGGATTCAGGGATACAAAGGTTTGTGCTTAGGTTGCCACTCAAACTAACATACACTCAAGTTTCCTTAAAATCTACATGAATAACCTGGGAAAACTTAAATGACTTCTTTTTTATCATTTCTTCCTAGGAAGAACATATATCTATTCAAGAATGTAAAAAAAGATTTTTACAAGTAAGGAAACTAATTAGATGATGTGATGAACCTTACAAGATGAGGAGAGATTTTAACGGTTTCCACTCTTTGTAGCGTCAATCTCTATTCTTTGAAAGCACATCATCTCTATTTATGGAATGTCTTCCTTGTGGTGTTGCCCTTGATCAATCTCCAAGTGACACGTATTGATTATCCACTTGTGTATTGGAAAAGCCGTCTAGAAGAGTAGCTTGTCTATTTGTTAGGATTGTTTCAGAAGTCGTTTCAAGATTAAGGTTTTTGATGCTACTTCAAAAGTTACTCTTACTTTCTGAATGTGGTTTCTGAACTCTTTCTTCTAAAAGCTGAGGTTGTTGACCAAGTTGGCAGAAGAGATGACTTGCCAGTTGAAACTAGGTTTGACATTAAATTTGAATTTCAAAAATTCAAATTTCCCTCCTTTTCCAATAACGTTCATGCTCCATAATGAGTGAGTTTTCCGACGTGTGGTATTAGTTTCCTGATTAAACTTCAGTCTTCTGTTCTTCAATCTAAACTTTATGATGATCAAAGATTTGCTATCATGATGGTTGAAGATTGTGTAACATGTTGTTCTTAGAGTTTGCTTGATATCTTCAATCTGAGCATACTTTCTGATGGCCAGTGTTACTTTTTGAAGTCCCATGCCTTGGTTTCTTGCACTTGTTTTGATTTCTGTTTATCCATAAAGCATGTATACGTTGTAACACCCAGATTTTTCTTTGAATACAAATGACCAAAATGCCCTGAGGTCACTCTTACCCAAATTTTAGGATAGCCGATCCGGCAGTTCTAATGGGTCAACTCAAAGTTTGAAGGGGATTATAACTGTGATGTTTGAAATCTGAGGTGAAAATTTTGTTTTAAAACTTTCAGCTCAAAATGACCAAAACACTCCTGCAACGTTTTACACAGGTAAAGGTGCCGTTTGAGCCTGGAACTTTTCCAGAAAGTTCAGAATGATGTTTTTGAGTGGTTTCTAGTGGTTAGTCAGGCAGGAGGTCCTGAGCAGTTTTAGTACAAAATTACCATTTTGCCCTAGAACAGTGTATAGTGAGCCTAATGACATAATTAACCAAACCTAAGCAATATTAGGCTCTAATCGAAGATTAATTTATTTCGATAATTAATCTAGAGTCAAAATAATTTATTAAGGTTAATTAGAATCTAAGATTGCTTACTTAAACTCTAATTTCATTCTTTGATTCAAGATTCCTAGTCATGAAATCTTAAATAGTGATTTCTTTCTCCATTCCTTAAATCAAGGAATTGTGTCTATGATTTAATTTGACAAGAAATGGTTTTAATCTAGCAAGACAACTCCCTAAATCAAGTCTTGACAACCTTAATCAACCATTACCTCACTTAAACACTTTCTTACAAACTTCTAATCAAAACCTTAAGCAAAGAAACACCTAAACACATCATTAAACCACAATTACATGAACAAAATCTCTCCCCCCTTGGCTGATATGGCCGAAATCATGCCCCCAAATTGTGTCACATGCTGATTTTGTTTCACTCCAAAGCCCATGCCTTAAGCCATACCCACACCCATACTTCACCATACCTTGCCTATGCTCTCAACCATACCAATCAAAGAGATATTTCTTCTCTCCTTTTTCTCAAAGTGACCGGCCACTCCTTCCTCCTCTAGGCCATCCATGAGTTTTCATTTCTCTATAAATATGCAAGCTTGAAAGCCTTTTGAATCCTTTACACACATTGCAAACTTTGAGCTATCTTCCTCAAAGATCAAAGAAGCCCTTTTCCTTCTTTACTCTCCTAAACACAACCTCTCTTATTCTCTTTTCCCTTTTGGCCAAAAACTTCCTCCTCAAGCTCTAAGGAAGATTTTCTTTCCTTTCATCTTAAAGGATCAAGCTTTCTTTCATCTCATTCTAGACTTCTTTAGGTAGGGGTTTATTTTCTAAGTTTTGTTTGCTTTTTCTAAGGAAGAATTCTAGTTTTCTCTTAGGTTTTCAAAGCTCTTCTTTTTCCTCTTTCATTTCGGCCTTGGAGCCTTTGATGATAAAACTTTGGCTTGATGATGAGGTTTCAAGATAATGGTCTTGTGATGCCATGTGAGAAACCTCTAAAGCTTGAAAACTTGGTCTTGGACCATATATAATTTCGGTTTCTTTTCCTTTTTCCTTCTCAAGATTTTGATTTTTATTCCTTTCTTTATACAAAGTTTGATAAAAATGTTAAGTAGATCACTAAAGTTTTGTTAAGAAAATTAATCATACGTTTTCAAAGAGCTCTAAGCTTACCCTTGCCAACCTTAAAGTTGGTCGGCCGTTCTAAGAGTTTAACTCTAGATTGAAGCCCATGAGCAATAAAATAAAGAATATGAGTAGTTCTTTTATGTTTGTTTTGATAAGTGTTGTGTTCATCTTGTAGTCAATTTTATTGAGCTTGATGATGAAGTTCAAACCAAAGACTTCTTTGAAGACTTGGTGTTAAGAACTCTAAAGCTCACTTATGTTGTTAAGATACATATTAGGTTAAGGTTGTGATATTCCTCTAAAATCTTGCAAGAGCTCTAGTTAAGATAAAACAAACTTGCACTCATGTTTAAGTTTATGTCTTGCATACCATGTTTATTTTAATGTCATCACTAAGCTCTCAAGAATAAATAAATGAACTTGCATTATCATGTTTAAATTTCCAAGCTTGCATTTCATGTTTATATTTCAAGTCATCACTTCATCTTTAAAGATAACAATGAGGTTGCATCTCATATTTATTTTATGCTCTCACTTTATTTTATAATGAAGAGTAAAATAAAGTGCAAAGCATGTTTATGATTATGTTATCACCTAAATACTCTAGAGCTCAAAGACTTGCCCTAGTATCTTCAAATGGAAATTTTAACCATAATAAGTGGATGTGTTTTAGTTATGATACAATGATGGTTTTGATTTTGTAAAAAGTGAGAATGTTTTCAAGAAAATGTTAGAAAGATGTTTTATGAGGTCTCAAGGTGTTTAAATAGCTTGGAATGTGTTAAAAATCATATTTTCTCAAATTTAGGTTTAATCGATTACCAGCTTATGTAATCGATTACCAGAGTGGTTATTGAAGGATTTTAGGTTTGGTAATCGATTACCAACAATGTAATTGATTACCGAGGCTATTCTTCATGCCCAGAACTAGTCTTTAAATCCTGGAATCGATTACCTGTTTGTGTAATCGATTACCCTGATGTTCTTCATTTTCCTAAATAGTTTTCGCCTATGTAATCGATTACCATCCTATGTAATCGATTACCTGGTTATTCTTAAAACCCAGAACAAAATTTAGGTTCTAAATTACCAGGTCCATGCAATTGATTACCAAACTACCCCTTTTGCTCCTAAATTATCCCAAGAGAAAAACTAGTAACTTATATGCACTTATAACATGAATTTATGTGATTATGTGTGACATACATTTTTGGGTTCTGCCTTGTTCCTTTGGCCACTATATGAATTCTGTTTTATGGAGTTAAGATGTGTAATATTGCGTTTGAGTGAAGCAAGGAACGATTTAGGGAAGATAGGAAAGAACAAGTAACTAGAAAGGACTTAAAATGAGAATTCTAGAATGCTTAGACACAAGGATTGTAATTTCTTTTCTAGCATAATTGAACTTAAGGAATTGAATATAGAGCCTTAAGCGAAGACAGAACTTAGAAAGGGTCTAAGAAATTTTAGAACCCAGGTTGAATTATACTTTCCTTAATTTATGCAATGATATTTGGAAGAGTTAGTAAGAATAAATGTTAGAGGGAATTATAAGAAACGATCCCTAGGTGTATCATGATCCATAATGAGCATTAGAATAATCAAATACAAGATTAAGACCCGTAAAGGTCAAAGCATAAGACATTGCAATATAGGAGAGATATAACGAGAGTAAGCGATCGAGTGAACGAGTGTAGTTATGAGATCATTAATGTTATGTGCATAATATTGTGTGAACTTATTATGCAATTAATGTGATAATACGGCATGCTATGATTGAGATGCACATGATGAAATGAGTGAATATGTTTATATGGCTTTGATTGATTGAGATATTGAATGAGATGGCATGAGTTGAATAAGTTACATGGCATGACTCAAATTGAGGAAATTCGGTGTACAGCCATTGTGTTGCCAATTTCCATCAAATTTGAGGGACTTCAAGAAATTTTGAAAGTAAGATTTTGAATGTGACATGCCAGATGCATTTCTCCTGCTACATTGAGGAGAAAGTAAACCCATGGGGGTATGGTCATGGAGCCATACCAAGCGGACAATGTCATTGGTCTTAACCGTGATGCGTTTCACAGACCGAGACGTACTTCTCTTGCTATGGTGAGGAAAAGGTAGAACCGCTGAGGGCATCGACATCAGCCTGCCAAAGCGGATAAAGTCATTGGTCTTAACCAGTTGATGCATTTCGGAGAAGGAAAAAGTCCCATGATGGGTGATCCTTAGGCCCCTACCCGTACTCTGGAGTCGGGATTATTGTGATTATGTTATGCTTATCAAGAGGATAAGTCAGAACTAGTGACGACTAGTTGAGGTATGAGCTCATAACCTAGTTTTAGGGGTGCGGTTACTATTTTTGATACCTTGATGTCACAAGTTTGAGAAATGAGAAAAAGATGTAAAGTATCTTGTTTATGAAAGAGAAAGGTTCTCATGAGGAGTACATGCCACTAATATGATGATGATTTATTGATGACATGTTTTATTGGTTTGTTTGCATAAAGTATTGTCATGCATTCATGTTTTGCTATGCTGCATACATGCATTAAGATTCATCATAAAAGACACGGACCTTGGATAATTACTTTATAAAACCTCATAATGAATCCTTGCATGTTACACCTTTTCATAATAAACTCAAGGTTCCTGGGACGTTCACGATGACATTAGTATGGGAGGATTCCTACTAAGATTCTTTAGCAAGATTCTCACCCTTCTTCTTTTCCTGTTACGTATTTAGATTCCGATGGTGTCGTTTATGATCTTCATTGATACGCTGATTTGGGAGGTGCACTTTGACCCGGAGCATCAATCATACCATTTTGAGGGTCGTTGTGCTGTCGTATTTTTGCATACATGGACGCCCGTTCTCGCATCTAGTTTCCAGCTTTCGCTTCACTCCTACCTCACCTTATGACGATGACATGATCTTTGAGAGGACTTTACCCGCGACGAGTAGACTCGTCATGTCCGCCCTTCGGCTTCGGCGTGTGCGACTTCCTCGAGTATGTTCTATGCTCGAGGCGTTCAGACACCGATCCTCGGAGGATTCCCCTACCCACATCTATTCGGAGGATCCACTCCTATGGTTCCCATGGACATCGGGAGAGGGCAGGATACGGTGACACGCAGAGGCTCACTCGATGCCCAGAGATGCGCCCACGTGGAGAGCTCACGTTGTCCCCCTTTTCACTTGCATGCACCTAGGAGCTCGCACACTCATTGGATACATACCTTCTAGGGATGATGATCAGCGTCACCAGTAGGATTGAGGGAGGGGTAGCTATAGTTGGGGTTTGATCTTTTGGGCTCCCTTGTACTTGTTGTTATGTTTACTTTCTACTTTATGTTTTATGTACTATAAGCTTCTGCCCATTCTTATGAGGGTATGACTTTATGATTTTATATTTCAGCTTGTTGTATCAAACTATGAGATTTAATATATTATGGCGTTAGCTTTTATGAATGGATGTATTCTTTATTGCTTTCAATTATATGTTTAATTTCTCTTCGTTTACGTTTCGCTCGTGATGGTATACGATGGCTCGCATTTTGGTTTAAGTGTTTCAAAAAAAAAAAATTACCTATTTTTCGCTAAGTAATTTTACAAATGAGTTTTAAAGGAAGTAATAACTAATAATTAATCTTAATATGTCTTAGGCGTGTTGGGTTAAATATTAGGGTGTTACATATGTACTTTGCACATATAACATTCACTTTCTGAGATAAATCATGTTTGCATATGCAAAGTGAAAATATTCTCATTTCAAGTCCATGTTATGCAATATGGAAATACCTATTTACTATGTCAAGAAACTCAAGGTAGACATTAGTATTTCTTCAAAATATTTTCTTTGAATTGGTTTTGTTGTCATTCAAAACATATTGCTATGAAGCTTTTTAAAGGGTTTTGGAGCTAATAGTTGTGATAGCAAAGTGTACTTGCTAGTCACTAGTAAGAGCTTGGGAAGGCTACGATAAAGACTATACAACTTTCTTAGGTTGAGAAAGGTTTTTAGTTGAACTCAACAGGTTTCAAGAACTTGGATGGGGTTGGCCAAACCAATATAAAACCCTTGTGCAGTATCCCTTCTCCTTCAACTCTCAAGTTTTTACTGTCTTGTGCTTATTATTTTGTGTTTTTTTGGAAAACTTGCTTTTACACTCTTTATTCTATATTTTAGTTTAGAAAGTCACTTTCTGACATATCTAATATTGTTTCCACACTTCAAGTTTAATACTTGATAGTAATTTGTTTAAGTTTTTAAATCAGGAAAGGAAAGAAAAAGCAAAGCACGATTCAACTCCCTTTCTCGTGCCTTTCTACCTATAGGTGGCATAAAAACTCAGGCCTTTAAGGGGTTGAGCATTCTAATGACTATAAAGGACAAAGATCCAGGGATAAATGGCACAAAAAATCCACATAGCAAAGGACACTCTATAAATAGACCACCATTCTTTGATGGTGGGCACTATGCATATTGGAGAGATCATATGGAGTTGTTCATAAAATGCACAAGTCTTGACTTGTGGGAGATAACACAAGAAAGGAGATTATGTTCCAATGAAAGAAGTTTTGAGAACTAAAGACACATCTTGAACCTCCAGAGAAGTCCATAGGAGTAGGTGGAGGAGCAACATAAAGCCAAAGTTCAATTGAACTCCAAAGCCAATTGCCTACTCACGTGTGTACTAAGCAAAGCTGAGTATGATAAAATCATTGCTTGTGACACGACCAGGGAGATATGGGACAAATTGCATATACTAAATGAAGGAACTGGTCAAGTCAAAGAGACAAATATCAGTATGTTGGATCATCAATACGAAATGTTCAAAATGACAGGATTAAGAAAGTATTGATGATATGACCACAAGGTTTATGTGCATTGTAAACCAACTTAAGGGACTGGGCAAAAGGTATTTTAACTCTGAAATGGTTAGAAAAATCTGAAGAAGCCTCTCTACTAAATGGCTACCTAAGGTCAAAACTATTACTAAAGCTAAAAACCTGCAAACTCTTGGCCTGAATACACTCATTGGGTTACTCATAACCCATGAAGTTATGCTTTCTGAAATTTATGGTGAATCCATAAAGAAGACCAAGTCTTTGGCTCTGAAGTCATCTCATTAGAAACAAAATAAGCGCAAATCAGCGAAAGTTATTGAGACCTTTGATGATGAGGAATAATTTGATGAAGGATGAGATCTCCATGTTGGTGAGGAAGATGTCCAAAGCCTTGAGAGGAGAACAAAGAAAAGAAGAGACATCAACCTCAGAAAAGACAGAAAAGGCAAGGGAAGTTGGAACCTGTCACTTGCTACAACTTGGTGAGAAAGGACACTTCAAAACTGAATGTCCCAAGCTTAAAAGACCACAAAGGAAGTTCTCCATGAAAAAGAAAGGGACGCTGGGCACGTAGATGACTCAGAAGAGGAAAAGGATGCCTTGAAAGTCAGGACAATCATGAAGATGTTGCAAACCTATGTTTCATGGCTGACTATGCTTCAATGGAGAACCTGAGGTAACAACTATAACACCCTAATAATTAACCCAATACACCTAGGCTGATTAATTACTAGACTTTACTCTTTGCTTCAGTTCCTTAATCATGCTTTGAAAATACTTAGTGAAATTACGAGCCATTTTTTTTTAAACATAATTGAAAACGTGAGCCGCGCTTAACGTGAATGATTTAGCAAAATTTAAAAGACACATAGGAATTTACAAACATCACATCATAATATATTGGCTCCATCATACAGCATCCATAATTACATATCATATAGATATTTTGCCTACCAACAGAATAAGACTAAGTGTAGGCAATCTAATAAAACATAAATAATATATGGATGGAAGGACATCCATTAATGGCACCTAGTAATAACACTCCAGGGATAGGGATAGATATCTGAAATATACGAGTGAAACTAGCAAGATTCAAGTTCAGCTACCCGGTGAGCCTCAATGTGATTCACGAACGCTTCCTTCCGTTTCTGAAGACGAGATGGAAAGAAAAATAGAGGGAGTGAGAAACTTATAAAAAGAATCTCAGGGTACTCACCTCATGATGCATTGTGTCATCATCATCGTCCCAGGAACCTCTGGGTTATTATGAAATAGTGAGCATGCTAAGATTGATTTATTAAGTTCGAAAATATACTTTACCGAGGTTCGTCGGTTTTAATCATGCGTCTTATAATGCATCATAAACTTAGCATGTCATGTTTATAATGAACTTTTCCTTTCATATATAATAACATAGTTATGCATAAAATCACATCATATTCCTCATCATCATTTCATAATACTATGCATAGCAGAACATCATATTTCTCATCATCATCTCATAAATACTATGCATAGCAGAACATCATATTCACATAATGCATTTACTTAGTTTCTTAGGTGACTTAAAGTTACTTTCATCATCATTTTCCTGGGCCACCCTATACTCCACCCTTTTGGGAGTAATCTAGGTTATGAGCTCATACCTTGCTAGTCGTCACCAGCACATACTTATCCCTTTTGATAAGTAAAAATTCCGTCTCTACCCTTTTGAGAGAACAGACTAGGGGGCAAGAATCACCTTTTCACCGCCTATAGTTTGATGGTCCAAAGGATCATTTCCTCATATTTTTGAGTCACCTTTAAGTCTTTGCATGTTATATCATAATACAATTCTTCATTCATAATCATCATAACATTTTCTCATTTATAGTCTTATGCCGAAATAATATATACCAACTGTAATCATGCATCTGGAGATTCCCAGGAAAGAGAGGTGGGTCACAATGGACACGCTTAAATACCAAATCTTTCCTTAGCCAGAATCTTTCCAAATTGCACTCTTACAGGAATACACTTTCTTCCAGGAACAGAATATGTCTTTATTTCATGCATAAGTTTTCATTGTTTGCAACAGCAACTATAACATACAAACCAGGGAATCAATCAATGACACCAAATTCTTAATAAGCATCAAATCATATTTTAAGTACACATAAATTACTAGCTTCCCATAAAATTCTTACAAAGTTTTAAAACTCTTTTAGAACTAATTCTTTTTGTTAAACTTGAAAGAAGTCATAGGACTTTAGGCCTAACTTAACCATGGGACCGATTTATAACTTGAAAGAATGTTCATAATTAAATCTTTCACTTAAGATAAAAGGAGCAAGTCTTGAGCTTTAGAGATTTAGGTGACATCTTTGAATTATTACCATGCTATGCAACCTTATTTTAATCTTATCTTTATAAGGTGATAGCTTGGAATTATAAACATGATATGCAATTCCATTTCTTTATCTTTAAGATTTAAGGTGATAACTTGAAAATTAAACATGATGCAAGAACTTGTAATATAAACATGATGCAAGAAACTTGAGCGGCGGTAATCGCATAGGACCGGTGAGGGATAAGAGAATCTTAAGCAACCGGAGCGGCGGTAGTCCGCATAGGACCGAGGGAGAAGAGAATTACATTTTTTTTTAAGCTCCAATTCTCAAGACTTCTTAAAGAATAAATTCTTTAACTCCAATTATCTTATTTCTTCGCTTATGATTCATAGGCAAGTCTTTGAGCTCTAGGATTTTTAGGTGATGACATAAAATAAACATGCCATGCATTGATTCTTTTAGCCATTATAAAATAAAGTGAGAGCATAAAATAAACATGAGATGCAACTTCTTTATTATCTTTAGAGATTAAGTGACAACTTGAAATTTAAACATGAAATGCAAGCTTGAAATTTAAACATGAGATATGCAAGTTCATTTATTTATTCTTGAGAATTTAGTTATGACATAAAATAAATATGGTGCAAGGCATAAACTTAAACATGGATGCAAGTTCACTTGATCTCTTTACTAGAGCTCCTTCAAGACTTTAAGAGAATTATGTTTTCAACCCAATATATGTATCTTAGCAAGACAAAGTAAAAATACATATTTCATATTCAAACCTCAAGATAAAATCATTATTCTTTAAAGTTTTGCATTAAATGGAATGTTCAAGCTTTAGAGGCCTAACTTGTGATGGATTTACAACCCATATTCAAGGTCCTCATCATCAAGCCATCATTTCATTCCTTCCTAGGCCATTTGGCCGAAACCATGAAAGGAAAATAAGGAAAGAAAACTGAAATTTTAGAAGCTTTGGAAACTAGTGAAACCTTCAAGTTTTAGAGATCTAACTTGTGAAAGCTTTGCAACCAACACTCAAGAATCTCATCATCAAACCATGGTCTCATCATAAGCTAGGCCATATGGCCAAAATACTTTAAAAAGAAAGGAAGAAGAAACTGAAAATGAAAACTTAAAAGAAAGCTCATGAAAACATCATTTTGAGCTAGAAACATAACTTGTCTTAGCATAAAATGAACTTAGAAACACCTCCCTACCTAATTTGATTTGAAAGAAAGGAAGAGAACTTGGTTTCCTTGAGTGAAATGAAGCAAAATATTCTTGAAAACTTGAAGAAAGAAATCAGCCAAGAGGAGGAGGAAATGAGAGCTTTTGGTGCTCCCAAAACTAGAATTTGTGTAAGTTATGAGCAAGACTTCTAAGGCTCCTCAAGCATGCCTATTTATAGAGGAATTCAAGCTCATGTATGGACAAGAGGAGGAGGCATAATTTTCCATTTTTCATGGGGAACAAAGGGAGGAAAATCATTTCTTTGTTTAAGGCATGTTTTATGCCATGTTTTAGGGAATTTTTTGGCATTTTGTTTTAGTGCATTATCTTGCAATAATTCTAATGATTATGGCTGAATTATTTCGTGCATTACAGCCTCATGGAAGAGGGTTTTGTGTGTTCCATGTATTATTTAGGTGTAGGCAAGGTATTCATGCAATTTAGAGAATTTACGGTTAAGGGCTTAGGTGAATTAGTAAGCAATTTGAGTGTTTTAAAGCAATTTTAGGTTCTAATCAATTTAAATAAATAATTTTGACTCTAGATTAATAATTAGAATTTAATAAGCTTTAATTTGAGCCTAATATTGCTTAGGTTTCGTTAGACGAATCAAAAATCTCAAAATTTGTAAAACTTGCAAAGAAGGGGCAAAATGGTCATTTTACTTAAAAATTGCCCGAGACCACCCGAGCTTAACCAATGGTTAATCATGGCTTAAAAACACCTTTTAACACATTTTAGTGAGGTTCGGGCTAAGTCGGCACGCAAATCGGAGTTAAAAGGCGTAAGGGCGTTTTGGTCATTTCGCGTCAAAGCTCAAAATTAGGATTCTTTTCCTCTATTAACACACATAACACAAACAATCCCTTATTAACATCAAAACATCCCCTTGAGGATGGGTGGGGCCCACGATCCTCATTTTCTGAGTAAAATAACCTCAGGGCATTTTGGTCATTTTACACGTCAGAAATTGGGGTTTGCAATACTTGCACGAATTGCTCCTAACTTCTCTTCTAACGTTATATTCATTTATTAAGGATTGTTTGGTCTCAAATTTTATATAATATTTACCTACGGTAATTCGGTAATTCCTAATGACAGTAAAAATTAGGTAAAAATTGGGCGTTACAACAACGCTTGAACTTGACCTTTCATATGATGAATTACTTGCATTATACGATGAGTTACTTGAAAACTCTCAAACTTTTCCCTTTCACTATCTCAACCTAAAGAAGAACTACAAGAAGGTTGTTTTAAAGTTTAAAATTGGCAAATCAGAATTTGAAAATCTAAGGCTTGAGATGAAAAAAACAAAAGGAGAAAACAAAGTTTTAAATATAAAGCTCCATGCCTTAGAAGTTGAAGTCTTTGAAAAGATTAAGAAAAATCATAAAGTTATTTCTGAACTAGAGAGGACTTCAAAGCTTCTCAAGTTTGACCTTGAAAAGATGGTAAACGTTCAAGGAATCTTGACCTAATGCTTGAGGTCAAAGGCCATATTTTCAAAAGACTAGGTTGGGATATGATGATGAGATGCATAAGAAAGGAAAGGCAACTCAGCTAAAGAAAGTAAAGAACAAAGTTTTTTGTACTTTTTGTCATAAGAAGGGACACCCACCTGGCAAGTGTTTCATGAGGAAGAAATCTGTCAAAATGGTTAGGAAACCCCTTCCTTGAAAGACTAACCCAAAAGGATCCAAGAAAGTTTGGGTATCTAAATTTAAAACTGTGTTTGTTGTAGGTGTGTCTAAGAATGCACATTGATCAAGATAACAAGTGGTACATGGACATTAGTTGTTCCAGACACATGTCCAGATCCAGGAAGTGATTTAAAAACTTAAAGCTAAAGAACTCTAGATCAGTCAAGTTTGCTGATGGAGGTAAGGCCAAAGTCATAGGCATAGGAAATGTTGGTAAGGATGATTTTTGCCAAATTTTTGATATTTTACTTGTTGATGGTCTGGCTCATAATCTGTTAATATCAGCCAATTCTATTACCAAGGCTTTAATGTTTCATTTAATGCTCATGCTTGCAAAATTGTAAATCCCACTTAGGGATAAGTCATCTTATTTGGTAAGAAGCGTGATAACACTTATGCGTTATTCTTGGATGACTTTCTAGATCAAGATGTAAAATGTCTCACATCTTTCATGGATGATAAGTGGCTATGGCACAAGAAGCCTAGACATGCTCATATGAAGCTTATTTTTGAGATTTCTCAGAAAAAACTTGTTAAAGGCCTACCAAAGATCATATTTGATAAGGATTTAACTTGTGATTTCTGTGAGAAGACAGCAGACCAAAGCTTCTTTTCACAACAAAAATGTGATTTCAACCACTAAGCTACTTGAACTTTAACATATGGATCTTTTTGGACTAACTAAGACTCAAGTCTTATTAGGAAAAGATAATTCCTTGTCATAGTGGATGATTTCTCTAGATTTACATGGGTAATCTTCCTAGTTTCTAAGGATGAGGTGGTCAAAAAATTCAAAGTTTTTGCAAAACGAGTTTGCATTGAAAAGGACTCTCAAATGACCGTTATAAGATCAGATCATGGAGGAGAATTTGAAAATCATGTTTTTGAAGATATTTGTGAAAAATATGGCATCTCACGAGTTTTCTGCAAGAACTCCCCAACAAAATGAGGTTGCTAAAAGAAAGAGCAGAAGCTTACAAGAGATAACTAGAACCATGCTTTTAGAAATTGATTTATCACAAGGCTTTTGGGTAGAGGCTGTAAACACCTCATGCTATATCATAAATAGAATCTTTCTAAGGCCAATCATCAAGAAGGCCCCTTATGAGCTATGAAAGGGTAGAAAACTCAATATATCTTACTTTCATATATTTGGCTCATCATGTTTTATTCTTAACACCAAGGACAAACTTGCAAAGTTTGACCCTAAATCTAATGATGGGATTTTCTTAAGATACTCTTCGGTCTCCAAAGCCTCCAGGGTATACAACAAGAGAACATTATGAGTTAAAGAGACTATCCACGAGTTCAAAGAGCTCAAGAAGGACTTTCCTGATGAGCTTGAAGAGCTAAAAGAAAATCTTGAGAAACTGAACCTTAAGTCCCTCAAAATAAGCAAATGAAAGTGAAACCTTCAAAAAGTATGCTCCAGAACAAGGACTCTTCAAAAAGCTTGCTTAGGACTCCAAAGCCATCAGAAAGTGACATTTCTTAGCATAAAGAAGAGCAGTCTGAAGATTAAAGAGAAATTGAACAACTTCAAGGCTATAGACACTATAAAGGAGTTTATGATCTAAATATAGTTTCTTAGAACAAAGTTCTAGGAGACATTTCAAAGGGTGTGAGAACCACATCCTCCTTTAGAAATTTATAAACTGTGCTTTCATCTCCACCATTGAACCTGATTGTATTGAAGATGCTTTAAATGATCAAAGTTGGGTTGATGCTATGCAAAAGAAACTTGACCAATTCAAAAGCAAAGTGGAAGCTCGTTGAAAAACCCAAAGGGAAAACCATCATCATAACAAAATGGGTGTTCAAAAAACAACTGGATGAAGCTGGCAAAGTCATTCGAAACAAAGCAAGATTGGTTGCACAAGGTTATAATCAACAAGAGGGAATTGATTATGATAAAACCTTTGCATCAGTAGCTAGGCTAGAAGCCATAAGAATGTTACTTGCTTTTGCTGCCTACAAAGTATTCACTCTTTATCAAATGGATGTCAAGTCTCCGTTCCTAACTAGATTCATCTCTGAGGAAGTACATGTGAAGTAGCCTCTTGGTTTCAATAGTGAAAACCTTCTCAACCATGTCTTCAAGCTAACAAAGGCACTTTATGGTTAACGGAGGTTGTTGCCTATCTCTTCAAATTAGAAATTTATTTTAATGCTAAGTTACACCAAAATGTAGTAAAGGGCAAAATCTAGGTCATCTCTCAAGGAGGCTTCAATACTTAGTTGGGAAAATTAGGGTTTTGAAGAGTGAAATAATAGCAATTGAAATTAAAAGATAATAGTAATAGTGAAGAAGGCAGTAGTGCAAGGTATTCTTAGGATTGGAAATTAATTATCATTGACCAAATACTAAACCCATTGGTGGCTATTAGTAATAAATTACTGGCAATTCTACTATTGATCGATAAACCTCTGGAATTTGACCACTGCAAATAACTAATAAACAATATCTCAATTTATTTAAAAATCACATTGATTTAATGAACCAATTGCTATAGCCTAACGCCAATGAAAAGTCAATTCTAATGTTCTCCCTCAAACATAAACTGATAGATCTATCAATTTATGCCAAAAGGGTTTCCCTAAATGATAATCACTAATTTAGTAATTCCAATAAAGATTATAGCAATCATCACAATAATTATAGGAATAGAAACTACAGAACATTAAGAAAACTAATGCATTTAATATCAACAAAGGGTCTTAAATGTCATCCCAATCCATCCAAAATCCCTACACTAGTAAAAGAAATCTACCCATCATTCTTTGGAGGATTACAATCAATGAATCTAAAAGAGTACCTAGAAATAATAGCAACAATCCTTGCTACCATCCACAAGAACAAAGCAATTCACCTATGGAATCCCTAAGAGAGAGAAAGTAGAGGATAAGAGGATAGAGAGAGATGTAGAGTGAATAATAGCAACCTAATTACATATCTAAAACTGAGTTCAAAACTAGGGTAAAAGTCTGTGTTAATACTTTATATACTGCTCTCTAAAATAGGTCAAAATAAGGCCCAAAAACAGATTAAATGAGATGTTTTGCGTCATCACATGAGCGCTGCAGTGCTCAATAGTGAGCTATGCTGATTAAAATCATTTTACGGGTTCTATTGAGCACTCAGCGCTTCCTTGGATAGAATTGATGTCTTTAATGTATTTGGTCATTTTGACCTTTTAAACATCCGAATATGTCCTTGGCACTAGAAATAAAGATTGTAGCCCTTTGAATAAGTTTTCCAACGCCATTAAAATCACCTCAATCGAACATCTGTAGCTCCAGATATTGCAAACATACTAACTAGAAGTCAAGTTGACAAGCAAGGACATCAACAACCTTTAATCTTGCAACTCGATTTTTACTAAGATGCTCTTAGAAATGGGTTTTGAGCTGAACATGAAAGTTTTAGAGGACTTCTTGAGCTTTCCAAAACATCTTTATTTGGTTCAATCTGATCCTTGTAGAGAGAGATATAGATTTTTCATTACAATATTTTTTGCAAATATGCACAAATAAACTCAAGAACTCTTCTATTTAACTCCCAAATTGATCGTTGCTACAAGCTCTATGCAAAGAGTTCCAGCCTTGTTCTTGACATTTTGCACTTAATTCAAAGCTCTTGTATTCAAAAACCATATTCAAAGAGACATGTTAAACACGACAAGCTCTAATCAAATAATTATTCCCAAAATTAGTGCAATAGTTAATGATTCTATAAAAAATGCACAATGAGGCACAAGTCAAAATCCTAATTAATTAAATTAATAACATAGTAAAACTCATGCAAAAAGATAAGAATTAGAAGCAAAATAAGTGGCATAAATACCCCCTATCAAACTCCCCCACACTTAAGGTTTAACATATCCTCATGTGAAAAATCAAATCAGACCAAGGCATGGATAAGAAGCAGTATACAAGGACTACACTAGACTCCTAACTCTAAAAATGCATGATGAATGAAAAGAAATGACAATACATCAATCCAGTGAACCAAGAAGCACAATAATAAGCTTTCACACCAACAATTAAGAGAATTACAGCAAGCAAGACATGAACATGAAAATAGTACATAGAGTATAATTCACATAGAATGCATGGATCAAGTACACAATTCCTCTCAAGGTTAGTGTTTGTCACTCATTCACTTAAGTGTTTTAGGTTATGATGTACACTTAATTACCTCAAATGAAATACGTTACCATAAGCATACTAAATTACACACACACACATGCTATGGGTCTTATTCTCCATTTTGTCATACACACATGCATACTAAATCAAGAAGACTTACCTTCAGTTGTAATGGGGTTTAGGTAAAGATGGATAAATATATAGGCCAATGGGCTAAATCTAAAGTCAAAAGAGAGCAAATGTATACACCAAGAGCACAAGTGCTTAAGGGTACACTTTGTCCATCTTAATCACAATTATAGGCCTTTAATTTCAATATGGCACACCTTCAACAAACTTTTTCAGTTTTTTTCAATCAACCATGTAATTTTTTTTTTTTGGTGTGCCAGTTGCTGAATTTTGGGTATACATTGTTTCTTCCCACACTTAAATTGGAGCATGTCCTCATGCTCTCCCCACACTTATGCTCAAGCACATATAAAAAATGCACAATTGCTCTCCTAAGTCTAAAAGGTTGGGATTTTTCATGGTTTTTCACTTTTGGCTAAGGATGTGCTAAAACAAAAGAACAGGAAATAAGACTCAAAGGGGCTAAACAATGGTAACATGCAAATCTTGGTTATATGGGCAAGTGGCTAAAAACAAGATAAATGCCTCAATCATATATAAGCATGTGCATGAAAAACATATTTTCAAACAAAATCCTAAGCAAGTTCTAGAATGCAAATCTAAAGAGGAAACACACATGAACAAATAAGCATGGCACATAATAGTCTAATCAAGAAGCTCAAAATCTCACAAGTAAAAGTATATGTACTTGATCCAACAACACAGTGAATCCACCAGGCATGCAATACAAAATAAAGTAATGCCAAGCATGTCAATATAGTGCATGTGGTGTGAGCTTATGCATGTGATCTCTAAGGTGCCAAAGGAATGGTGTAGAACACAAATAAAAATAAACATGATGCCAAAATTAAAATTAAAAATGACAAAAAATAAAATGCAGAAAAAGAAAAGATAAAGATAAAGAAAAACCATATGGTGGGTTGTCTCCCACCCAGCACTTTGCTTTAATATCCCAAAGTTGGACGATCAGGACCCTTGTGGAAAGTGTGTAGTTTAAACCCACAAATAAGCTATTTGAGCCCTAAATCCTTGGGGACTTCATAGAGGTGCATAAATCGTCCCATCAATGTCACCCAGGATCTTGGTCCTGAGGTTCTCCAACTCAATTGCACCCAGGGTGTACACAAGTGACCAAAAATGGTCTCTTCTATCTAGAACTTGACTTTCCAGTCATCAGTGTTGCCTGGGGCTCATGTAACAAAATTCTCTGCCCTTCACAAGGCATCCTTCACAACATAGACGGTCTTGGAGCACCTGACAACTGATGACTGTTGTTTGGATAGTGTACCTGTATCTACAAACTTGGGACATTCTAAAACAACAGGCGGTGCATCATTAAGAAGAAAAAGTAAGGAAAAAGGGGATCTGGACCCTTATTAAGTAGGTAAACTACAAGCATCATCAACTAAAGAATCAATGACATCAATGCCAAACATAGAGTGTTCCTCATGGGGATACTTCATTGTATCAGATAAACTAAATTGGACTTTCATGTCCTCACACTCCATGGATAATGTGCCAGCATAAATATCAATCATGGTTCTTGAGTTTTCAAAAAAGGTTTACCCAAGGTCAATGTATGGCTGGCATTGGTGTCATTCTCCATCTCAAGCATATAAAAATTAGTAGGGAATATTAAATCATTTACCTGGATAAGAACATCTTCCAATACTCCTAATGGTCTTGTGATGCTCGTTAACCAGCTGAATTTAAAACCCAGTTGGCTTGAGTTCTCCAAAGTGTAAGGAATGATAGAGTGATTTAGGCATAACATTAATACCTGCTCAAAGGTCAGCTAGGGCTCTAATGATGTGCAAGTTCCTAATGGTGTAAGGAACAATGAATATGTCTAGATCCTTGCACTTGGGTGGTAAATTGCCTCTTGATAATCGAGGAGGCATTTAACCCCATGGTCACCTTCTCTTCCCTCCTGCCCTTAATCTTCCTCCTACTAGTGTACAAATCTTTCAAGAATTTAGCATATTTAGGAATTTTCTTGATTGCATCTATTAGAGATATGTTTACATGTACCTTCTAGAATGTTTCCAGTGTATCTGGATCCAAATTTGCTATTGTAGCTTTCTTGGGTTGCATCTTCTATGGGAATGGTAATGCAAAGTGAATTCTAAAACTCTTGTAGCTTCTATTGAGTGCTGCGGCACTCACCCAAGAGGTGCTCTTATGCCAATCTTCCATCTGATAGTTCTCTGGAGCGCTCCAGCGCTCCATAATGCTCTTCAGGCTCGTCTTCAGCTTGCTCCTTCTCCTATAGGCCTAGTCACTTCTAGAATTTTCATCCCAAACCTTAGAGTGATAGCACGACATTTCCCTTTGGATTGGGCACTAAGAAGGTAACTAGACAGCTGGGACCTGACTTTGATTTTGCTTTATTTGAGTCACCTCTTCTCTTAGTTGGGCATTCTCTTTCTTATTTCCTATATTTGCTCCATCATTATCTTCATCATTTCAGTCATAGTGGGATCTAAGGATAGAGGTGAAGGAAGGGCCAGTTACCTGATGAGGTGCTAGATACTTTTCCTGTGAAGGTTGGCCCTGTTGTGAATTATTTCTCCACTTCAAATTGGGGTGATTCTTCCAGCTGGAATTATAAGTGTTCCCGATAAACTAACCTTAATTCTGAGGTGGACTCTAGAAGGGTTAGTTGTTTCTACCCCAGTATTGAGTTATCTTGCAATGCTAGGCACATATCAGTATGATGATCATTTGAAGTACATAGCCATAAACCTTAGAACCACTGTTGAGTCCTCTTGGCTCGCCATCAATTGCTATATAAGGCCAGAAAGTTATTGCAATGTTTGGGTCAACAGAAGATTTTCTTATTGGCTAACTTAGTGAAGACCCTTAGGATTGGCTGCCATCCTAGAACCAAATTGTTGAAAATTAGCAGCCATATTTTCTCTCAACAGGCCTCTTCCAATGTCTTATCTAAGAGTGCTCTCCACTAGCGCATCTCTCAGTAGATATCAACCCCTCATAAAAGTACTAAAGGAGGAGTTGGTTTAGAATCTAATGATTGGGCCAGCTTACACAAAGGATTTTGAAGCGCTCCTAATATTCATGTAAGGTCTCATCAATCTGGTAGATTTGAGATCTCTTTCTAATAAAACCACTCTTGAGGCGGAAAATCTCTCCAGGAAACAACCACATCAGGAAGGTTGAAGAACCATTTTTTTTGCTACACCCTTTAATAAGAAGGGGAATGCTCTGAAGTTTAACATCATTTACCTCCACCCCATTGGGTCTCATGCCAGAACACACAATATGCAGTTTCTTCAAGTGTTGGTGTGGGTCTTCTCCAACGCCCATGAAACTTGGGCAAAGCATGAACCATGTACCCTTAGAGCTCAAAGTCATTGTCTAGCTCGGGGTATGTAATGGCCAAGGGCTATTGGGTGAAATCAGGAGTAGTGAGCTCCCTAAGTGTCCTGTTCGATCTCTCATGTTATCTATATTTCCTGAAACACTAAATAGAGGATTAGAATGCTTAGATAGTTCCACTTGCTAACGCTTTGCCTCTTTGATTTTTCCTAAAATTTTCTCAATTTTAGAATCAAAAGATATCAAATTTCCCGGGCGGGAACGCCTCATACAAGGGAACATAAATTTTGTTTTCATTATTTTTTGAAAAATAAAATAAACGCAGAAAATAAAAAAGTGAATAAATAAATAAAAATAAAATAACATAAAAACTGGAATAAAATAAAAATAGAAAAATAATCCTCTGAAATTTAAACGGAGGCTATCGCTACCTCCTCAAATTAGAAATTTATTTTAATGCCAAGTTGCACAAAAAAATGTAGTAAAGGGCACAACCTAGGTCGTCTCAAGGATGCTTCAATACTTAGTTGGGAAAATTGGGGTTTTGAAAAGTGAAATAATAGCAATTGAAATCAAAAGATAATAGCAACGATGAAGAAGGCACTAGTAAAAAGTATTCATAGGATTGGAAATTAATTATCATTGACCAAATATTAAACCCATTGGCGACTATTAGTAATAAATTACTAGCAATTCAACTATTGATCGATCAACCTCTAAAATTTGACTAAGGGAAATAACTAATAAATGAGACCTCAATTTATTAAGAAATATATTGATTTAATGAACCAATTGCTATAGTCTAACCTAATTGGAAAGTTAATTCTAATATTCTCCCTCAAATATAAACCAATAGATCTATCAATTTACGCCCAAAGGATTTCGCTAAATGAAGATCATCAATTTAGTTATCCCAATAAAGATTATAGCAATCGCCATAATAACTATAGGAATAGAAACAGAACATTAAGAAAACCAATGCATTTAATATCAACAAAGGGTCTCAAATGTCATCCCAATTCATCAGGAAATCCCTACACTAGTAATAGAAATATACCCCTCAATCTTTGGAGGATTACAATCAATGAATCTAAAAGAGTACCTGGAAATAATAACAACAATCCTTGCTACCTTCCACAAGTACAAAGCAATTCACCTATGGAATCCCTAAGAGAAAGAAGAGTAGAGGAGAAGAAGATAGAAAGAGATATAGAGAGAGAATAATAGCAACCTAATTACATATCAAAACCTAAGTCCAAAGCTAGGGTAAAAGTCTTGTCAAGTTTTTATATCCTGGTCTCTAAAATGGGTCAAAATAGATTAAATAAGTTGTTCTGCATCATACACGGGCGCTGCAACGCTAAATGAGCACTGCAATGCTCATCAATGAGCTATCCTGATTAAAATCATTTTCTGTTCTGTTGAGCATTGCAGAGCATGGGGCAAGCAACAGAATTGATGTCTTCACATATTTGGCCATTTTGACCCCTTAAACATCCGAATATTTCCTAATTGTAGCCCTTTGAATAAGCTTTCCAAAGCCACCAAAATCACCTCAATAAAACATCTGTAGCTCCAAATATTGTGAAAATACTAACTGGAGGTCAAGTTGGACAACAGGACATCGTAACCATTAATCTTGGAACTCAATTTTCACCAAGATGCTCTTGAACTGGGTTTTGCATTGAACATGAATGTTTTAGAGGACTTTTTGAGCTTTCCAAAACATGGTTATTTGTCTCAATATGATTTTTGTAGAGATAGATATATATTTTCCATTATAATAATTTTTTCAAATGTGCTCAAATAAGCTCAAGAACTTTTCTATTTAGCTCCCAAATTCTCCCAAGTTTGATCATTGCTACAGGTTCCATGCAAAGAGTTTCCAGCCTTGTTCTTGACATTTTTTACTTAATTCAAAGATCTTGTATACAAAAACCATACTCAAAGAGAAACGTTAAACATAATAGGTTATAATCCAATAATTATTCTTAAAATCAGTGCAATAGTCAATGATTCTATAAAAAAATTCACAATGGGGCACAAGTCAAAATCCTAATTAATCACATCAATAATGTAGTAAAACTCATCAGAAAGATAAGAATTAGAAGCAAGATAAGTGCCATAAATATCCCTTATCAATGGTCTGAAATAAGCTCTCCGAGCATGGTATGAAAGGCTAAGTACCTTCTTGCAAAAGAATGAATTCAAGAGAGATAATGTTGACACTACTCTTTACTCTTGAGCAAGATAATCACTTTCTAATAGTCTAAATATATATTGATGACATCATATTTTGCACTACTGATCATTTTCTCTATGAAAAGTTTTCAAAATTAATGCAGAGTAAATTTGAGATGAGCGTGATGGGTGAACTCAAGTTTTCCTTGGTCTTCAAATAAAACAACAGAAGGAAGGAACCTTGATCTATTAAGAAAAGCATACAAAAGAGCTTTTGAAAAAGTTTAATATGGATCAAGCCAAACCCATGAGTACCCCATGCATCCATATCAAGTAATTGATGCTAATGAGAATGGTGAGAAGGTATCAGAAAGTAATTATAGAAGAATGATTGGTTCACTTCTCTATCTCAAAGAAAGTAGACCAAACATTCAATTAAGTGTTGGAATTTATGCTAGATTACAATCTAACCTAAGGCAATCACACTTAAATGCTGTCAAAAGGATTTTAAGATATTTATCTGGTATTACTAATCTTGGCTTATGGTACAAAAAAGGTACACCTTGTGAGATTATAGGGTGCTCTAATGCTAACCTTGGGAGACAGTAGAGAGAAAAAACACTAGTGGATGCTCCTGTTTCTTTGCAAAGAGCCTTATCACTTGGTCGTAAAGCGAATATCATTGCTTTCTCTCCTGCGAAGTAGAATATGTTGCTGCTTTCAATTGCTGCACCTAGATGCTATGGATAAAGAACAAGCTTGAAGATTTTCACCTAAGGTATTCCAAAATCCCTATCTTTTGTGACAATACTAGTGCTATTAATCTTTCTAAAAATCCTATCTAGCACTCTAGATTCAAACACATCGATGTTAAACATCATTTTATTTAGGATCATGTTCAGAAAATAGATGTTTAGTTAATATTTGTGAAATCCTGAAGACCAAGTGTCTAATATATTCACAAAACCATTAGCTGAAGATCACTTTTGTGTTTTGAAAATGCTTTTGAACCTTAAAAGTTTTAAATCTGCATAAGCATTCATGCACGAACATCTCTAGATACTTCCTTTCATGGCTTTGAATTGAAACCTATATAAAGACAATAAGTTTGAAAGACCTGAGGATCAATTTGAAAGATCGAAGAATCAAAAAATCAGTTTACAAGACTTGAGGATCAGTTTGAAAGATCGACAATCAGAAAATTAGTTTGCAAGATCAGAAAGTTAGTGTTCAAGCTTAGAAAGAAGATTAGATGGTCAGAAATTAGAAGTGCATGATCTCACGGGGTTCAAAATATGAATATGTATATGGTGTGAGATAGAAGTGCTATCTCGAAGGGTCAAAAAGTAAACAAGGTTCAAAAAGTGGTTCCAAGTTTTAGAAACACTCTTTTGGAAGAAATGAAAAAGTCGAGATAATTTCTATTCTTTTTGAGTTTCTCTCTTCTACGTCGCCTCATCTTCAATCTTTACGTTTCATCACTTAAATAACTATCCACTCCTCACACATCACACTTTACTCCCTCATATTCAACCTCATATACCCAAAATCAATGCCGTTCTGTTCTCCTTTCACACAAAATTCTGGAACCGTCAGCTTTAAACCCCTAACCATCTTCTTTTAATCTTCACATACACTTCATAACCATGGCTGAAGGCAAACACATAGGATCTCTCCTCATATACCAAGACCTTATCCTCCAGTAGCACTATGCTGAAACTTCTCCGGGAGAAGATAGCTCTTGGGAAAAGACACAGGGAACTAATGACTTCGAGTTATCATCCTGGAAGTTATCTCCTTTCAAGGTTGGGAAGGGTTCTTCAACATCACTAAGCAAGTCTTCACTGGATGGTGACGCCTTCTACTCCCAACTGGTGTAGGTATCTAAATCTGTGATAAGAACCTTTATCAGGGGGATTGACATGGAGCTAGGCATCACTGACCTCTCCAATATCATTCAAGCACCTGACTATGGAATCAGAATGCTCATCTAATGGAGATTAGTTTATGACTCTTAGGCTGAGGACATCTCCAGGTGTCTCACTAATTCCCTAGATACCAGCCTAGTGAAATAACAACGGCATTGCTGAGTTCTAGGCACGACAAGTCTTTACCATTGTCCAGTCTTTCTTCTTCCAAGACTGGGAAGCACTCACCTATTTGTTGGGATAGACTACATGTTGCTCTACTGCTCCTAGTTAAGAGAAGGGTAAGCCTACCCAAACTGATTTTTGACTACATGCTCAACGCCATCTCCTAGAGAAGAGAACTTGTCCCTTATGAAGTCTTCCTGACCAGGATCTTTGAACACTTGAACTACCCATTGGCAAACGAGTGGTACGAGTATATGGAAGGTACTAAGTACACCCAAACTCATTCAAGACTTTGAGGAAAGCTACTAGTGCTGTCACAACCAGTGTCAAGAGACAGAGCCTACGAATAAGAGACAATTCTTAAAAAGGCCGCTGCAAATGCTAAGGAAGGGAAAGAAAAAGGAAAAGTAATAGAGATTGAGAGGCTTGAGGAAACTTAAGAATCTGAGGAGGAATCAAACTCAAACATAACTAAGTGTTTACCAACAATTAAAATCAAGCATATAGATAAGGAACCTTCCTCTTCTTCATTTGTGTTTTCAGATTCTAAGGAAGAATCCTCTAGATGAGCAGCTAAATGATGATCATGTGATTAGCTCACCTCAAGCTTCTCCTATCACTGCTTTGGTTGAAGAACCTCCCATCCCTGCTCCTACTATGCCTGAACCATCTCCTGCTGAATGCTGATCCTTCTTCAAGTCAACTTCAACCCGTAGCTAGCCAAGCTACTCTGAAGTTCAGATATTGCTACGAATCAATGCCTCATAACTCATTGACTGGACCAATTGGAAGCTCAATCATGAAGACATGAAGCCATGCTGCTGGAGATACTTTGAGGCACCGAGGCTGATAATGGTGTTTCCCGATTTCAGCGCACCCTTTTGCTGATGACAAAAGGGGAGAAGAAAGATATTAGAAAATCTTATGCTTGTGCTGAGAAATTCAAGGGGAGCATGCTGAGGGTAGAAAGATCATAATTTTTTTTATTTGCATTTGTTTCTTTTGAACAATTAGTTTTTTATTTTAATTATTATTTTGATACAATGTTTCATTTAGTATATTAGCTCAATGTTTAGTATTTGCTCTAATAAGATGTTTCTTTTGCTCTGTACATACAACCGTTTTTCAAGTATTTGATGCTATATATCTTGCTTAGTTAATTAAACATTTTACTGTGATGTATGCGTTATAAGTCTTAGCATTTGCTTGATTTTGCTCAATTTATTAGCATGCTCTGATACTTAGCTACATTGATATCCTGTTGTATGTTTAGATTGGCACATATCGTTAGGCTCTGTTACGTACATGGCTTTGATACGTTCTGTTACATATATCATTTTATTGCTCTGATATGTATGCCATGATAGTGCTCTGATGTGTTTGCCATGTTACACATTCTAATGTTTTTTTGATAAAACATATATGCTCTATCACACAAAATATGAAGTTCTCTCTTTCATATCACAAGCTTTGAAAAACATGTTATGGTACAACTGTGATTAGTTTCCTTCTAAGCTTTAGATACATCTTTCAGGAGCTCTTGATACAACTGTGATTAGTTTCTTTTGATCTTCATAAACTTCTTGTATGTACAAACTCTTTATGGTACATAGTTTTATGCACAAAAATTGCATCGTGCATAGTTTTATGCACAAAAATTGCATCGTGTTTCAAAAATTTCATTTGGATAAAGATATGCGAGTATGGACTCAAGGTCAAGTTTAAATATCACATGTATTACTCACTATATTCAAACACGTGCTTTTTTAGAAAAGTCAAAATGACTAAAAATTAAAAATTATGTTTATTTAGAAAGGTTAAACGCTCATATCTTTTATCAAACCTACTTTGATACCTTTCAGAGAACATTTGATTAACTTCAGAAACCTACTTAAAATAAAAATAGCTTTGATTTTAGTCACTTAAGGCAATGAAGTGTTTTTTATTTTATCTATATCATGCCTTGAGAAAAACACTTTCTGAAAATCATATCATATGTTTGTTGAAAGAAATTTGATTTATCAAGATTTATATCATGTTATATTTCTTTCAAAATCTCTTCAAAAGATTTTATAAGAATTGGTTTGTTATCATCAAAAAGGGGAGATTGTTAGCTGTAAAACCTTTTAGAAAGCTTTAATACAAAATGTTTTGAGTGATAACACAACTAATTTAGAGAAAATATTTTGAAAAAGGACTAATATTTCCCTTGGGTTTCTTAAAGCAACAAAGGTCGTTACGTTAGCATAACACAGTTCTTAAAGCGAAAATATTTTCATATGACATGTGCAAGCATATTTAATCTTGTTTGAAAAGATTGGGACTTAATGAAAGTGAAAAATATATCGTGGAATGAATGTATACATGCTCAACATAATGAAAACAAATTCTCATATACAAGAAACCAAGGCCCAGATCTTCAAAATGTAGCACACAACTTCAAAAAGTACATTTCAAGTGAAGATTTCAATCCAACTTTGAAGCAAGTGTGTACTACAACCTTCAATCATTATGATCACAATCATATCATCATCTACAAGCTCTGATTGAAGACTGAAAGATTGAAGAAAAATCAAGAAACTAATACCGTATTTCAGAAAGCACGTTTCACAATGAAACAATGCACTTTATAGGAAACGGAGGGAAATTTGAAATTCAAATTTAAAGTCAAACCCAGTCATAAACTAACGTGTCTCCTGCCAACTTGGTCAACTACTCCAACTTCCAAGGAAAAGTTCAGAAACCTCGTTAGAAAGTAAAATGTAGTTTCTGAAGGTGATCTCAGAAACCTCTATTTCACAACGACTTTGGATAGCTCTGAGAACTAAAATACTCTTCTAGACTGATCTCCAAGACACAAAAAGAATATCAACACGGGCCACTTGGAAGATAGATCAAGGGCAACGTCATAAATGCAGATCATCTAGAAATAGTGATGCTAAGCTTACAATAACATGACTTTTGACGAACATAGTGTTGAAATGCCAAAATATTCTCCCTCATTCTTTGTAAAGTTCATTACTTCTTGTAATCAGTTTCTTAGTTGTAAAAATCTTCTTTCTATGTTCATAATAGATCATATGTACTTCTTAGGAAGAATCGTTGGAAAGAAGTCATTCAAGTTTTCAGATCTATTATTGTTCACCTAACGAAAACTTGAGTATTGGTTAGTTTGAGTGTTAAACCCAAACACAAACCTTTGTAACCCTGATCCAGGAGTGATCGTTGTGAGTTAGCTTGGAGAGGCTAAACAAAGACTACTTGTAAGTGATAGTAGAGCGTATTTGCTGGTCATAGTGTTATCTTGGAAAGGCTGGTTAAAGAATACTCAAGTTGTGACGGAGAGTGTACTTGTTGGTCACGTGTTAGCTTAGAAAGGCTAGTGAAAGACTACTCGGTTGTGACACGCAAAGTGTACTTACTCATCACTGGTAAGAGCTTAAGAAGGCTACAGTAAAGACAATCCAACTTTCTCAGGTTATGAAAGGTTTTTAGTGGAACTCAATAGTTATTGAGAACTAGATATAGATAGGTCGGCCAAACCAGGATAAAACTCTTGTAGGTATCCTCTTCTCCTTCAACTCTTAGTTTTTTTGTCTTGTTCTTATTATTTTGTGTTTTCTGGAAAACTTGCTTTTACGCTCTTTATTCTATATCTTAGTTTAGAAAGTCACTTTTTGACATATCTAATATTGTTTTCGCTGCATTTCAAGTTTAATATTTGATAGCAATTTGCTCAAGCTTTCAGAATCAAGAAAGGAAAGAAAAAGCAAAGCACGATTTAGCCCCCTTCTCGTGCACTTTTCTACCTATATAAGTATCTATAGCGTATTAGAGCGAATTGATCAATAACTAGTTCGTAATTCTATTAAAATATATATAAAAAAAAGAACAAATTATTTATTAAATACAAAGTCAAATATAAGAGGAAGCTCTTCTAAGAGTTTTATTGTACATCGATCTTCTTAAATATTACAATCATAAGTATATTCAAATGAAAACTAATAGTAGTCTTCGTGTAACATCCTCCCAAGTTCAATATCATCCTTAAGTCATGACATCATACTCGAGGAGTTATTACTTATAAATTATTGGACCTTTCTTAATTACCTATAGCAAAGTCAATCAAATATGTTAATAACTAAATCATGATTCTATTAAAATATATAACAACGAAACAAAACATTTATTGAATACAAAGTCAAGTACAAAAGGAAGCTCTTCTATAAGCTTTAATACATATATGTTCTCTATTACTTTTACATACCTATAACAACAACTAAGTGCAGGAAAATAAACACATCAACTACTAAACTACTACAAGTCCTAGTTCTTTCATCAGGAGCCTCATGGTACTCTGAATCAACCTAGAGATGACACGAAAACACAAACACATAGGGGTGAGAATTATAAAATTCTCAGGAGGGTTTTTCCTTAAATACACAATAATAATTGTCATCGTCATCGTTCCAGCCACTTCGGTTTATTAAGGAAAGGTGATAATGCATTACATAATAACGGTTCATTTTTTTAAAGTTCCAAATTATAATTCCGAAGTGGGTTACTTTTATCATTCAATCACTTAATTTACAGATAACATAAGGCTCAAGGTCATATTAAATAATGCTAAACAACATAACTCAATATTATATAAATATACGTATGTCAATTATAGTGAAATTATCTTAAAAGGGCCCTGTTCGAACTTATGGCCATAGATCTCAATTCAGTGCATTTTTCTCTTTTGACATAGGAAAGACTTAGTTTATACCAACTGGTATCAGTAAAACTCCACAATGGGTAATTCATACCTAATGGTATCTGGAGTGGACAACTCCACAAAGGGGTAATTCATACCAAACGGTATCTGCAATGGGGAATTTTACAAAAGGGATAATTCATCTTTTTCCCTTCCTCTTTTTCCCTTCCTCTTTACCCAATTCAAGTATTGCTTTTGTTTTGTCCATATGTTAGAACATGCACAATTGAAGTTCCTACTTGCTCTTTTGTCACATATATTCATTTATCACATTTTACCAATGCATGCTCCAATCACATATAATTATTCATTCACAATGTAATTCTCATTCATTCCTCATAAATCACTCTTTAAAGTATATGGCATGCATTTATACTCATCATACTTGAATCAAAAGTCATTACATTACCAATTCAAGGTTTGGGTTCATTTCAAGCAATTTGGCAGATTTCACACCATTGTAGCACAAATTTATTTGCACATCAAACAATTAATTCAGAGATTATAAAAATTATCTAAGACACGTCAATGTGTCCACAAGGTCCTATAAAATTTTCAGAGTAAGAATCATTCTCTAACTATGTTAACAAAAATTAGACAAATTTAGAGGTTAGAAACCCTTTATTTACAGCTAGCAGCCATAGTTCCCAATTTTATTACCCTATCAAATGAACATATCAAATCATACAAAAATTCAAGGTTGGACTTCAATATGTCCTCAACACCCTGTAAAAATTTCAGAGGATAATTCAATCATTTGATATAGGAACAAAATTAGATAAGCTCAAAGCTTCAAAATTGGCTATGTAGACAACTCAACAATAGTCTCGGTTTCTGATTTTTAGAAAATAATAAAAGTCATTTATAAGAGCCAAGAAAAATACTGAGAACACCTTACCATGTTAGCTTCATCATATAAAATTTTCATCTCATGAATCTATCTACAAATACTTCAGGAAAATCATGAACCATAACCCAGGATGAATCTAGAATTCTAGCAACATGATTCAAAACTTGTTTTGCCAAAACAAGTTTTCTAACATCATCCAAACACTCCACCAAAATTAATACCTCAATATCAATATATTTTCAACCAATAAAACTAAGAATATTAACCTAAATTAGTAACCAAAGCATAAAAACAAATTTGAAGTAAAAGAGGTTCAAAAGCCCTACTCGTTGGAGCTTTAGAGATCTTGGCTCCAAAGGATGCTCCAAGAATGATTCCCTTCACTTCAAGGCCTTCAAACCAACATGAAACCCTCCCTTAGGCAATAGAATATGAGGGATCAAGGTGAGAAATGGTGAGAAAATGAAATTCCAATCGGTTATTTTGATAGATTATGAGGAGTAGAACAAGTTTTATGAAACGATCTTGGTGTTTTAATGACTTTGAGCTAGGGTTTTGTAAGCTTTGAAGCTTGTCAATGGTGGCTTGAAAGAAAGAAGATGAAGGCTGTAACTTAGGGTGGTTTGACCGAAATTGATGGGTTGGAGTGATAAGGTTTGGTGATTTATCTTTATCTTAGTGTAAATATAGTCAAAATGGGTATTTCTTCCTTTTCAAAAAGAAATAATGAAATGAATGACCAAGATTTGGTTTGTTGGTCAAATAATGAAGCTTGGTCATCCACTTCGCTCAAGATAAGTGGCTCACATTAATTTGATTAGCAAGTAGCTTTTGTGTTAAAATAGCACACTAAAATTCTAAACGGATGAGATATTGGCACCCAAGTAAAATAATAACAAATAAAAGGCCATGATTAAAACTTGTTTTTCAAGTTTCAATCTTTGCCATCCACTTGGCATAAAGTGGTTGGTAAAGGTTACTTGGACACCAAGTAACTTGTACGGTGTTAAAAATCGCACATTAAAACTTTACCAAAAGGATAAAACACTGTACTCGGGTAATTAGATATTGCCAAAAATTAAATTCTAGGTATAAAATCTTCATTTCTAACTATTTTTAACTTTAACCCTATGTTTTCTTAGTTATGGGCATCTCCTGGTCCTAGATCTAGGCTTTCAGCTATCTTGATAACCTGTGGCCGCAAGATTACTATTCATGCCCGGCCCAATTTTTTTTTTATACATTCATTGGACCGTCCTTATCATCACTAAAACTGTCAAAATTTTTAAATTATGAGTAATAAAACTCAAATTAATTTTAAAATAATTTTTCGGGTGTTACACTTCGGCCATTGAGCTATTACAAAACATAAACTTCCACAAATGTAGCTTCATCATACTCTTGAGTAATCTAGAGACAACATAGAAACACACAAACATAGGGGTGAGAACTATAAAATTCTTAGTAGGGTATCCCTAAATACGCAATAATAACTGTCATGGTCATCGTCCAGCCACTTCAATTTATTAGAAACATGTGATCATGCATTACATAACAACGATTCATTTTAAAGCTCAAAATCATTCTTTCAAAATAGATTTCTTTTAGCATTCAAACACTTAATTCACATATATCAAAATGTTCTAGGTCATAGTAAATTATCTGGAACAAATAATTCAATATGATATGAATATGCATATGATAAATGCAATAAAATTATCTTAAAGTACCCTTAATATGTCGAAGGGTTTCATTTTACTTGTGACCGTAGAACTCAATTGTATGCATTTTTCTCTTTTCATCGACATAGAGAAAACTTAGTTATGCCAAATGGTATCTGTAGTGGATAACACCACACATGGGTAATACTCTACATATCAGGACTAGCTCATTCCTATACATGATCATTAGACTTCTTTTTTTCCTTTTCGAGTCACACATGAATCCATTCCTAGCCGATACATGTATTGACTCATAATACCTCTATGGAAGTTCCTCTTTCGCCTTCCCCTTCATTCAACATAAGTCTTGTTTATGTTTTGCTTTTATGTCAAAACATACATAATTGAAATTCATATAGTCTCTTTTGTCACATGTATGCATCATTTACTTTTCTTTTTCCAAATGCATGCATTAAAGCATATATAGGTATTCATTCACAAGTAATTTCAATCATGACTCATAAACCAATCTTTAAAGTCTATAGCATACATTAATACACATCATACTTGGATGAAAAGTCATTATATCATCAATTCAAGGCGTTGGTATAATTCTAGCACATTAGCAGATTTCACACTTATGTAGCAAAAATTAGTTTGCATATCAAACAATCAATCTAAAGGCTACAAAAATTATCCATGACACTTTAACGCGTCCCAAGGTCCTGAAAAATTCAGGGCAAAAAAGTTCTCTAGCTATGTTGACAAAATTGTACAAATTCAAAGGTTAGAAACTATTTATTCTAGTCACAGCCAAAAGTTTCAATTTTATTACCCTATCAAATGAACAGATAAAATCCTTAAAAAATCTAGGGTTGGACTTCAAGATTTCCTCAACACCCTATAAAATTTTCAAGTCAAAATTCGATCATTTGATAGAGTAACAAAATTCGACAAATTTATAGCTTCAAATATGACTGTGTAGACCACAACCCTGACTGTCTCGATTTTTAATTTTTAGAAAATAGTAAAAGTTCTCAAAATGACCCAAGAAAAATACGGAAAACACTTCAACATGTTATCTTCATCACATAAAATTTTCAGCTCAAGATAAGGTCTCTAACCAGATCAGAAAATCAAATAATTTCACCTGCTTGCTTCAAATCAAGATTTCTAGCAACATAGCTCAAAACATATTTTGAGAAAAATGATATTCTAGCATCACCCAAACACTCCACCAAATTAGACACATCAATATCTATATATTATCAACCAATACAATCAAAAATATCTAATTAAATCATTAACTAAATTGTTGAAACAAATTTGAAATAGAAAAAGGTACAAAAGCCCTTCTTGTGAAGCTTTAGGGCTTCCAACTCCAAAGGATGTTCCAAAAATAGTTTTCCTCACTTCAAGGCCTTACTAACGTCACCAAACCATTCCTTAAATAGTAGGCTATGATATCTCAAGATGAAGAATGGAGATGATTCAAAATTCCATCAAATAGATGAGATATTGGGCCCTAGGTAAAATATAATAAATGAAAGGCCAAGATTGAAACTTGCTTTGATCAATGACATCTACTTAGCATAAAGTGGTTGGTAAAGGTTATTTGGCCACCAAGTAACTTTTATAGTGTTAAAAATCACACATCAAAACTCTCCTGAATAGGTAAAATATCGTACCTAAGAAACTTAAAATATCTTTATGTGGGCCCCATGCCTAATTACTTTATCTTGGCCCTCGGGTTAGTTCTTCTAACCCAGACACCCTTGGCCCCAGGTTTAGAGTTCCTATTCATCTACGGCCTAGAAATCACTATTCATGCCTGGCTTGGAATTTTTTTTTCAACTCATACATTGAGTCGTTCTCACCATTGCTAAGACTCTTAGATTTTTGAAATTCTCACTAATAAAATTCAAATTAACTTTTGAATAAATTTTGGGGTGTTACAACTAATGCGGCCATCAATAGCCCATCAATATATATATGTCAAGTGGAACATCATAGCTATAGCCTAACAAGTCAATAGATTTGTACAATAATCTCGAATATCTCCTAAATGTCTCTAATGGAAAACCATTTGTCATCCAGATGATAACATCACCTTTGTGTTGAAAATACAGAGTCAGACGATGATGATTGAGCCGGTACACCCTCCATAGAGTACTAACGGTGCAAGCAGGGTTACAACAAAAACTGGGTGTACTAGGAGCCAAGGTACACCATTGCATGGAAATTCAAGATCGTAAAGAGGCACCAGAATCATATTGGGCAAACAAGCGATTGTATCATAATGTTTCTCCTACTATAGCAAGTTAACGAAAATCCATAGGTGTGGCATCTACAAGATCTGAAGATAACACAAGGTACATGAAACATAGGGATGAGAATATTATAAAATTCTCAACGGCGCACTCCTTTATGCATAAACATATCATTAGAATCATTTTATTCAAGTATTATCATTTAGAGCATATATTGTCAAATTGAAACTTAAACATACTTTCTCAATAGAAATAATAAAGTCATCCACTTAGTAACATAAAGAATAACTTAAGACACTTGCTACTTTGATTGTCTTAGCCCTTGATCTATGGTGGCTTATTCCACTCTTGGGTAATAAGACTTTTTAAGGACTAGCTCATTCATATACATGGTTATTGGATTTACTTTCTCTAACTCTTACACAAATCTATTCCTAGCCAGGTTTACTTTCTTGACTCAATTCAAGGGATGTCATATTTACTTCTCTCGCTGAACCAGATTTACTTTCTCTAACCCAAGAAAACATAATCTTAACTTTCTTCATATAGGAGCAATTGTCATAAGCATTCATAATCATATATACATTGCATCATCAACCAATTTACATAGTGTACAAGACACAAAATTATTAACATTTTCCTCATAATCATAATTCCAGCTCATACAACATCTATCCAAACTTCAGTCTCATAGAAAATTCTAGTTAATTAATCAAACATCATTAATATAGGTTGAAATAATTTATACAGCTACATCAATATGTCTATAAGGCCCTGTAAAAAATTTAGATCAAAACAAAGTCTCTAGCTATATTAACAAAATTGTACAAATTAAGTGGTTAGTAACCACCTAATTTCAGCCGATAGTTAAAATTTCCAATTTTATTACCATAGAAATAAATTTAAAAATTCCTAGAAAAATTCAGGTTTGGACCTCAAGGTCTCTAAAACAACTTGTATAAATTTCAAGTCAAAATTCAATTATTTGTTGTAGTATCAAAATTTGACAAATTTAGAGCTTCAAAACTAGTGTTCAAAGAGCAACTACAACAACCTCGATTTTTTATTTCAAAAATAGTAAAACACCTCAAATGGACTTGAAAAAATCATGAAGTTACCTTAACATGTTAGCTTTACTATAAAAAAAAAATCCAGCTCAAAAAAGATATCTCCAAGTGTGTTTTAAAAATTACAAAAAATCATTTCAGACTAAAAATTTGATTTTCAGCACACTAAGCCAAGATGTAAGTTCATCAAAGAAGCATTCTAGAAACATGTTCTAACAAATCATACATGTTCATCAATATTTAAACTCTATCCTAATAACAAAACCAAACCCTGGCCTAACTCTTTGAAAATTCCAGAGAAACAAAACTAGATTGAAAAAGTTTTACAAGAAAACCCTCCTCTTAGTTAGAAGACCTTTGCAATTGTAATGATTTCTTCAAGTTTTTTGTAACATCCAACATATATATATATATATATATATATATATATATATATATATATAAAAAATTAAATTAAGCTTTATTAGTTGGAATTTTAAAAATCCAATAACGTAGAAATGATGAGAGTGATTCAATGATTCTATAAAAAAATATATATATAAATAGTGTTTTGCGGGCCCCGCAAGCTCGCCGGAAGCTGAAACCCTAGATTAGGGACGGAGGTGCCGAAATTTGAAAATATGGGAATGAGGTTAAAAATACTTAGAAATGAAAATTTCATACTTAGAATTACTTTTCGGGTAATATTGGATTACAATACGTATTACCCGTTCGGTGAAATTTCAATATGCAATTTCTAACACCAAAAGCTAATTTAACCTTTATAAAATGATTAACCTTATCTTTTTACATTACATGAATGGCTAAGATTCAATTTTGAAATTTAAAATTGAATCATAGCCATCCTTTTTATCTTTAAAGATTAGAAACTATCCTAGACTATTACATAACATTATGACATCATTACTTATAAGATAAACATAACCCAAAGCTTCTCCAAGAAGCCAAACCATTCGGCCATTCCAGAGAGAGAAGATAAAGCTTAATTTATATTTTTTAAAATATATATATATATATATCTTGGATGTTACATGTTTCTCCACCCAACTTCAATCAAAACCAGCCAAATCTCCCTCCAATCAATAATAGTGGCTCCTTTTTTATGGTGAGGTGAGATGGAAATTTTTTTTTGAGTTAGATATGAAGGTTTCGATAGGTAGAATAGGTTTTATATTTACGGTAATGATATTTGGTGTTGTAGAATGAAGTTTTCAAGCTAGTTTCATAGGGTTATTCAAAGAACAAAGGTGGGAGGGCTATAAGAAAGAAGGCTGGCTGAAATTGAAGAGAAAGTGAAAAATATGAGTGGTGAGTTAATATAAAAGGTGTGTGTAATTTTATCTCAAAAATATAATTTTGTAATGAAAATTAAAATAGAATTTTTGTGTGGTTATGTTTTAATCTTGATAAAGTATGGAGATGTGGCTTCCCCTTGGCATACACTTGTCAAGTGTATGGTGAAATGAATAGACTTGCTCTCTAAGCTTCATGTGGTGCAAGAAACCGCAAGGCCAAATTTTATTGAACGGATGCGATATTGGCTCCGGGTGAAATTAAAATTAATGATAGAGATTAAAACTTCCTTGCCAAGTTTTAATCCATGTCATCCACTTCACTCAACATAAGTGGCTCACTTAAACTTAGTGAGCAACTTTTTCTGTATTAAAATCACACACCGAAATTTCACCAGGTAAAACACTGTACCCGAAAACTTAAAATATATTTACCCAGGCCCAGGAGCCAATACTCTATCCCGGCCCCAGGTCTAAGTTTCTCTAGCCTCGGGTCGTCTTTGGTCTGAATTCTAGAGTTACTATTCACTTGTGGGCCCATAAAGTTACTATTCATGCCCGACTTGAATTTTTCTTCCTACTCGTTCATTGAGTCTTCCTTATTTCCACTAAGTCTTCAGAATATTTAAATTTGTATTAATAAAGCTCAAATTAATTTTTGAATAACTTTGGGTGTTAGAGTTCCACTAAATAATCACTTTCTCAATTTGAGAAAGTAAGATATTCTTTGAATAACCTTCTTTAGCTATCTTCAATGACCAGTAGGTACACTTTACTCTTACTCACAAGTAGTTTTGGACTAGCCTCTCCAAGCTAATCTCATCTTTGAGTATGGTTTTGCACACAGGAGCCTTGCATTAAGCGCAAAATGTCAAGAACAAGGTTGGGAACTCTTTGGAAGGAACTTGGAGCTGAAGGGCTGTAAAAAGGAGCAAAAATCGCAAAAGATCACTCTCTGCTAAGCACGCAATGCTCATTTAGCACAGTAGCACTCGATAGAGGCATCATCAAGGTTGCTCAGTTCAGTTTTCTAGTGAGCACTGCAATGCTTATTTAGCACCAGTGCTCATACAATGACAGGATTATAAATAATTAATCTATTTTTGGGCCTCACTTTGGGCTATTTTAGAGAGTAGTATTTAAGGGAATGATACAAACTTTTATCCTAGTTTTGGATTTGGAGTTTTGACAACCAGGATTCTCTCTTTATGTTTCTGCATCTTCTTCTTCTCTACTCTTCTCTCTCTACGGATTCCATTAGTGAATTTCCTTTGTTCTTAGAGATTGTGATAAGGATCCTTGTTATTGTCTTCAGGTTTTTTTTTTTTTTGTTATTGTAATCCTCCAAAGCTGGAGGATAGATTTCCTTACTAGTGTAAGGGTTTATGGATGGATTTGGATGATGTTTGAGACCCCTTTTATATTGAATGTATTAGTTTTCTCAATGTTATTTAGTTTATATTCTTATAATTGTCGTTGCAATCATTATAATTTTTATTGGAATAACTAAATTGGCTATCGTAATTTAGGGAAACTCTTTGGGCATAACTTGATTGATCAATTTGTTTATGTTTGAAAGTGAATATTAGAACTAATATTCCAATTGGCCGTTAGGCTATATCAATTGATACATTAAATCAATGTGATTTCTAATTAAATTGGGATCTCATTTGTTAGTTGTTTGCACTGGTCAAATTCTAGAAGTCGAGCGATCACTAGTATAATTACAAATAATTATTTACTAATACTCACTAACATGTTCAATATTTGGTCTGTGATAACTAATTCTAATCTTAGGAATACTTTGCATTAGTGCCTTTGATTCTAAATTCTTTCTCATTCAATTTTAATTCTTAAAAACTCCCAAATTTCCAACTAAGTAACATAGCCTCCTTGAGAGAAGACCTAAGTTGTGTCCTTTACAACATTTTTTTGTGCAACTTAGCATAAAATTAATTCTAATTTGAGGAGGTAGTGACAACCTCAATCACCTAACCTCTGTTATTGTGCTTGGTAAATTTATGATTCATGTTATCCGAAACGTTGCTATCTTATTATGTTCCTATAATATTATGATATGGTTTATAGGCATATTACATGATGACTAGATGTGGATAATGTGATGAGGTATGTTATTACTATATTTCATATGACAAATACTTCTACATTTTATCTTATACATGTGCAGCTCATAATTTGGTTTTTAGTAAAGAAAAGAAAAAATTGGCCATTTTTTCAATAACTATATTTTCAAAATAAAATAAGTCAAGTTCTGAAATAAAAAGCATAGCAAATTAATGATTAACCATTATACATGTCTGGCATATTGAGTTAAGAGTTAGGTTGTTACACGTGTTACAAAAGAACCCTTAAAAATAAGAAAATAAAAAAGTCCACAAAACACTAACAAGGCAACTTAGAGATGCTGGGTACATCCATAAGAACACAACAAAACGCTGGAATGACCATTAGCTTGAAGAACTTAATTGGAATGTTGCATGAGTGGGAAGAAGAAACTTTGAATGAATGATTATAAGTGGAAATTTCTTAAAAATGCTACAGTAGATAGCCAAAGCAACATATGGAAGCAAAAAGTGGGTAGTCATATAAAAAAGTTGCCAAAAAATTTGAATAAGAACATGAAATTTTAGTAAAAGCGGCAAAAAGTATTGTTTTGAAGGGGAAAATTATGCTAGAAAATGGCATGATGGCATGATAGTGATTGGAGTGACTCACGACCAAGAGAAAATTTGAGGTAAAAATACAATGAAGTTGGTAGATGAAAGCCTAGATTTTTTATGGCTTAAAATTCTCAAATCATCCTCAACAATGGACTTTCGTTTTTTCACGTATGAACTCAACAGCGAAATAGTGATGGATGGGTCACAGAAGATGGTACCGCTTTGATTCTGTGTTAAATTAATAGAAAAATATAAAGGAAGAAGAAATGTGTGGAACAATATGTGGCTGACTAGCTTACATTCAATAGATTCAATGCTTGCTGGAGTACTTGGTATAGATATCTGTATTGTATATATCTAACTCAAAGGAATTTGATCATCAGCTTCAGAAGGTACTTTCTAAGTCCCTGACTCTTGAATAGTATAACAACCTAAATATTAACCTCTTATGCATATGTCATAATTGACCAATTATCAGATTTCTACATTTTGATTTCTTTCATTTAGTTTAATTGAAAATCTTTTGGTGAAAAATAGACCATAAATATTTTTTTTTAAAAACTTAAAACGACAAAAGCCTCATTCATAAGTGCATAATACAAACTAATGCAACCTATGAATAAAACCACATTCCATAACAATAAACACATGGAAGAACAAATCCTAGACATAAGCACTTTAACATCACAAATCAACACATCACCATATAATAGGATACTAGTATATCAAAAGGGGGCATGAGTTAATGAAGGACAACCACACCTAAATACAAGTAACATAAGACATAACACAGTATCCTAATAAAGACCATGGCATATGTGAATTTAAGCTAAGAACCAATACTAAGGCCTAGTCTCAAATATAGTCATCCATAATATTGGGGAAATCTCAGGACATAGAGGAAATATATAAATAAAATCAATAATCTACATGCTCTAGAGTAACAAATAAAATATATGCAATGATATGGCATCTAATCTCTGAGCATGTGCAATCTCCAAAGATCATAGGACTAAAGGGATTCTAGCTTCCTGATCTCCTGACTCGTCTGAAGACGATATGGAAAATAAAAAAGGGTGAGAATCCAAATGGAAACTCAATAGCTATATAAAAATAGTTCAAGTGTCATTGTTATTGTCTCCAGTTACTTCAATTTAACTATGAAATAAGTGAGCATACTTTATTTCATTTTATTAGTTCGTAAACTAGAATTTCGAAGTGACACATATTTCAAGACTATGGAAAATCTCTTGGTTAAAGAACGGTAAGATAGAATGCATGACATCACTAGCATAACAAAAAAACATACAAAATGAAGTATGTATGAAAATGCAATGACACCAGTCATCTCACATCTTTTGCACTTTAATTTACTTAAACTTTAGTTCCTTACACATGCCACCATTTCTCATGTCGCCTTGACCAACCACGTCACAACCCTGACAATTTAACCTTCGCCTATACTCCAAATCACTTATCGCCTAGATGAGCTCAACCTAACTAGCCGTCGCTATATTTAAATGGGATAGAGGGGGAACTTCACTTAAACTTTAAATTTAACTTCCCGACATCTTATTGTGTAACATAATGGAAAAGTCTCATAAATTATTAGGAGACATAAGCACAACTTTTATGCATTTAAATGACAAGCTTAGAATTACCACTCAATATACATAATGGAACATCTCATAAGTCATTGAGACATAAGCATAACTTTCATGCATTTCAATGACATAGCTTAGAGTTTTTACTCAACATACTTCGGTTTGTATTCCAAGGCCTATGGAACATAATCCTCACTCATGCTAGCGTTCCGAATCCACACTTCGCATTAGAATGAGTTAGGCTATGTCACGTAGTCCGTGAGATGGTCTCCATGCATATACTCTAATCATACAATTTTCAACAATTTGACATTTCAATTTGGGAACTAAATGCATAATCATAAACGGGCCTAAACCAATTGGAGAAAAGGATTGGACCTAGCTAGCACTTATCCAGTCACATATTCCAATCATAGAATCAATAATAACATTTCCAATACCATCCACATATAAACATTCCAAGCTCATAACATCAAGATGATATCAAATTTAAACCAACATGTCAAACTCAAAGCAACTAATCGTTTCTCCATTACTACTTAGAGCACACCCAAAAGTTCCAATTTCACTTTAAACTTTACATTTTTACATACTATTAATTTGCTCAAATCCAATTTTTCAACAACACAACTCACCATCCCAAACAAGCCCAAAACCATGACCTCCCCTTCAAAAACACAAACCAGAATTTTTATTTTCCAACTCAGATAAAGTGGTCCAAAAGCTTCAAATTCTCAACCCAAATACATTTCCTAACCCTAACACTTGTTCACAAAACAAAAGTCAAAGACGCAAGAAACCAAGCCCAAATTGCCACTTTATGGGGGAATCAATCATGCTGGAAAATTTTTTATCAACTACTCTCATTTTATCAAAACATTTCATAACCAAAAGAACCCATTTAAGTACCCTTTTTCATGTAAAATCAACACAAAAATCCAATCCTGAAATATTTTCAGCACAAAATAAATATTCATGGACCTTATATGTTAGTCTTAAAGACATTTTTGACACACCACCTCATTAAAACACACATACACAATTTAAATCCCTCTTTCTAAGAGCCAAAACCTTCATTTTAAACAAGAACTTAAGGGCTGGAAATTTCTTTCCTACATTTCCCAATCACTAAAACTGTTTTTCACTTTGAAAATCATTATCTTACACAACCTACATGCTAGTAAAAATATAACAAAGCTCAAGCCCCTAATGTACCATACTCATATGTCAATGCCAGAAGTGTGAAAACACAAAACAAACCTTAAACCAACACCAAGCTTCCTTTAGAAAATTTGTCAAACACATGGCATGCACTTTAATAGATTTTCGTATATCAATTTCCACACGCACAAACACACCCCCATAGGGCATATTTCCATGCTTTTATGCATAAAAAACAAAGGTATACGCATATATATGGTCAAGCGCTTAAATTTCATCAAAATTCCACAAAAAAATAACAAAATCATGATATAAAGGGGTGCTCACATCAAGTCCGAAAATGCACATCAATATAGAGGCTCTAGAACTTGATTTCCTTTAACAAAAATTACTGAGCAAGGTACATAATCCCTATTAAAAACCAATTTTTGAATTTATTCAAGGAAGAACCAAAAATCACATAAATCCCAATTTAGGGCAGAAGATAGGAAGACAAACCAAGTGAGAATGTGATAAAAAACCCCTACCAACTCGAAGAATACAAAGGGAATGGGTGTTTGGAAGCTAGAGAATTTCAAAATAAGCCAAGAAACCTCCCACTTGCTCTCTAAAATTTTGAACAATAGCTTCCCTCCTTATGAAGGAATGAGTTTTCTCCAAAGGAATGATTGGGTTTTGGTGTTTGAAGCGAAGGGACCCAAAGGTTGTGGCTCCACTTCAAGGTGTTTGGAATTTTGGAAGAAGGGAAATTTTTTTTATATTTTATGTGCAAGAGTGTGAGGGTAAGAGGGAGGCCGTGAATGTGGGTGAGGG
Source organism: Dalbergia oliveri (assembly GCA_030441495.1). Classification (NCBI taxonomy): domain Eukaryota; kingdom Viridiplantae; phylum Streptophyta; class Magnoliopsida; order Fabales; family Fabaceae; genus Dalbergia; species Dalbergia oliveri. Next base: position 30,986,568 of record JAMLFY010000003.1, on the reverse strand, counting down.
GCGGGGTTCCTTTTTTTGTGTTGGAGAGGGGTGTAAGAGTAAGGTTGTGAGAGTAAGTGAGAGGTAGTTTAGGGATTCCACAAAAAAAAAAAAAAGAAAGTAAAATAATACTAAACATGAATAAACAACAATTTCATTTAAAAAAAAATTTAATTCAAACAAATATTGTTATACTCTAGTGTCTTGGAATTTGAATTTTGGGAGGAAATTTGAAATTTTGGGTTGAAGGGAGTTCTAATTTTCAAAAGCACTAACCTTAATTTTTAAAATATTTTAACACAACAATAACACAATCATGCAATTTAATTACTAAGAGGCTAAAACTAATTAGAAGTAATTAACTATTCATTATTTAATTAATTAAGGAAATAGATTCCTAATTAGACTTGATTAACCTTAATTAACCATAATCAACACACAAGCAAAGATAAAACGGAATTTGGGGTATTACCTATAGCTTTCTCAATCTTTGCAACAACATCTATACCAAGTTTAGGAGAGTTTGGCAGTGTAGATCAGAAAATGGGAAGACGATGTGTGCAAATTGTTGTGAGGTAACTCTAGGTGCTTGGCTCTTAGATCACCACAAAGGGTTTAGAAACAATAGGCTTGGGCCTCTACTTGAGCTTTAAATTCCTTTGGCCATCTATAGTTTCTAAGCCTCTTCAATCTTTCTTTTTTCTTGTAAAATTCTGCTTTCTTTGAGGGTTTGCTTAGTCTCTTCATCCTCAAAAAATCTAGAATCTTCTTCTTCATGAGTAATTCCTGCCTCTCTACAACCAGTTGCTCATTTAGAATAATTGAGCCTCTGAATTGGCCTTTTGGAAACTCTTGTCTTCTGATTAGGAGTTTGTTATATCTCCTTGAGGTTGATCAACAACCTCTTTTGAAGCCAACTCACTTTCTAAAGCACTTTCTTACTTCTTAAGCCTATTATCTTCTTTGTTCTTTGTTCTTCTTTCAAGTGTTCTTGGTTCTTCTATTTAGTCTCTTCAGAATAACTTTCTGAAGGAAGAATCATCTTTCTTTTTCCTCTTTAGCCCTAGTTCTTTCTTTTCAACTTTCTTCTTCCCTTCCTTTTTCTTTGGTTCCTTTTCTTCTTTTCCTTTTTGCCTTTCGAGGCTCTTTTTTCTGACCCTTTGCTAATAATGTCTCGAAAGTGTTTATAGTAAACTTAGTTCTAAGCATGTATTCATAGCTCTAATCACCAAGAGGCATCAAAGACATTGGAAGACCCTTGTCCATAGCATATCATAGGGAACAACATCAATTCTTCTTTTTCCTTGGCCACAAGACGGAGTGCATATAGTCCATGATCAACCTTGGAAAGTTCACCTTTCTCTTAGAGAGTAGGCAAAACATTAACATGAAATCCATGCCCATCAACCCACCAGTGCTTCCTAGTCTAGGATGTATTGTAAATTTGACCTTGGAATTCAACATGACAATGCTGATTTCTCTAACCTTATGTACTCTAGAATTGGTTAGAGTTTGAGAGACATCAGCTTCATTGACTCTAATCTTGTACCACCACCCATCATAAGGTAGTCATGAAGTAAATACAAGCATCATTTTTAGAATAGATAATTAATATTACCTATTTCCTATGACTATATTTCCAACGCCACATTATGTACATGCTACAACACCAATTGCCATCTATTATTCTTAACAACTTTCATAAATTTTAAAGAGCCATAATATGTCCCACCACCTGAACAAAAAAAAAAAAAAGAAATTATTGAATATAACATTAGATTAAGGACCCATTTGCATAAATGACTTATTTAAGTCCTTATATAAAATTAATTGCTGAAAAATAACTAATAAATAAATTATTTTGCATTTAGATTAGTAGTAAACAAAGTATTTATTTTGAGTATTTTGAAAATTGATTCTTAAAAAATTAGATATTTTAACTTCTCATTAGGCATTAAAATTACTTTTTGGAAAGTAATAAAATATTTTGCCAAACAAGATGTGACTTTTAACTTCCAAAAAATTGAAAAAAAAACACAAACATTGATATACAAAACGGAGAATAAAAAAAATAAGTTAACTTCTGCATTTTTTTGTTCTCATGATATAATTATGAACAGGAAACAAATCTCTAGCGTAAATGTGCGCTTAAAGAAAAAGCATGTACAAGTCAAGCATATGTACATTTATATTACACGAGAAAAGGAGAGGGTCAAGTAAGTTACATCACCTAAAAGTAAGCTCAATCCGTACTTCCTAATCAAATCCCTTTCCCAAAAGATTTGGATGAAAATAAGTTAGCACCACCACAGACCAACAAACTACCAGACTCGATTCTATTTTTCAGCAGCACCCTATCAACCAACAAACTCTCAGCTGGGGATTGATAGCTATATTCACGTATGTCACAATAATTTGATCTCATAGTTGACACCTTTAATACGTTCTTTTCAAACTTCTTTATGTATTGCTGGATGTCTTGTATTCCAGAGATTTCAAGTGGCTTCAGTGAAAAGGAGCAGGATTTGCAACCAGTTTCCGCGCAGCCAGTGCTCGAACTCGATTGACTATGAACAGCTCCAGCAGAATCAGTGCGGGCACCTTCTTGTGAAATGTCATAATTGATTTTCATGGACTGTCCTTGAGTGCCCGAATCCTGTGAATGTTCAAAAGATTTAATTTCTTCATTTTCATAATTTCTCAGATTACCCATGATGTAAGAACAACACATAATATGTAATAAGGAAAATTACAGTTATCTCCCTTAAGATCAGCTGATATTACAATTACCCTTCTTGTTTTGAAAATTACATCAATCTCCCCTAAAAAAAATGGGGTTAATTTTTGTTAATATTATTTATAAAATTTCTAAACTACCCTCAATCATAAAAAACCCAAAGCACCCCATCATTCCACTATGTCCTCCGCCATCCCCCAATCCCCATCACCACCTCCTCCACCACTTACTATCTTAATTCATCTGGTGTTTTTTCTTTCTAATCAAAGATAGATAAGATTTCATTGCATCAAAATGAATGAGAACAAAGCGGTCCCAAGGAACAGCAAAAAAATGGAACGGCCCCCAAAATTAAGACAACTCACACTAGAAAAGAATATGAAAGACTCAAGGGAATAGTAACTCCATGTCTCTGAAATTCTCCCGTCAATGCTGAAGCTGAAGTGAAAATGGTTTGAAATTAGTGTCTTTGTTCTCAAAAATTTTGTCATTCCTCGCAATCCATATTTTCCAAAGCAGGAAGGCCACCAACGATGGACTTTCCTTTCCATTTGGGCTGTTCTTCCAAATCAAGGTAACTTCAGGTCCACCATTGCCAACAGGTGCTGAGCGTGTGAACACCAGGGAGATGCGACAGCCCCAATCTACTCCACACTTGCTCACACTTGTTTCAGTTTCATTTGGCATTATTGTTTTGTTTTCAAATTCAAAATAATCAAAATATTAACCTAGGTCGGCATTTTGTTGGCAGTCAAGGTGCATTTGATTGATTACGAGGGGAAGATGTGCAGGTTGGCATTGAGAAGGGAGTAGGTAAAAGGTTGGTGGTGATGGAATGGCAATCAAATAGAAAATAAGGAAAATTATTATGGGTATAAAAGTCATTTTCATATATTTTTAAAATTTCTTAAAATTAAAAATCATGTGTAATTTATTGTCTTTTAATTATAAGGGAGCTTAGTGTAATGTCACTTGAAAAAGTAAGGAAGGTGGGTTTAATTTTAAAAACAAAGAGGGGTAAATGTAATATTAATTGACCTCAGAAGGGTAGCGGTAAATTCCCCTATGTAATAATGTCCAAGATTTCAAAGACACATCTCACATTACCCAGCCTTTTGATGCTCGCTTTATTTCATAAATCCTTTCAACAATCCATCAATAGAGGCATTACGCATGAATTCAACATTTACAGTTGAAGCTCCCATTCTTTCATGATCTCATCCATTTAAGCAATGTGTTCATATACATAAAGTACACTAAATTCTTATAGCTAGTTTAAGGGAGAAGACCACACCCCTGCTTAGCATTTTTTGTGTAGAAAGAATTTCATGCCTAATAAGCCACTTGACCAGAGTTGCATTCTAGTTAAAAGGCACATTCCACTCTCAGTCATACTAGATGTTATTCATTTGACAATAGATGCTTTTCTCCATTGGTCGCTTAATCCCTTAATTGTCATTTGGTTCATTAAAGATTTTACTAGGATAAAATGCATTTTACCCCTTTAACTGGTCATATTTACACCTAATTTTCCAAACATGCATCGCAATACTTAACTTTCCAAACAATACAAAACACTCTCTTTGATTAGTTGACATCCATTTCCACTATTAAATAGACATGTGGATATCACGTGCACAATAAACGGACAAAAATACCCTTAATTTTAATCCAATTTCCTAACCATAAACTCTCCCCTACCTAGAAATAGACAAAAATACCCTTCAGATACTAAAGTTTGATTATAATAAAAGGATTTTTTTTTCCATTTTTTTTTAGTGGAAGAGGATTTAGAGTTGAGAATTTTGATTAAAAAGAATAGTATTTTTATCCGTTTGATTGTGAACGTGACACGCACATGACTATTTAATGATGAAAATAGATGCCTAATAAAGCGGATGTTTTGCAATATTTGTAATCTGCATATGACCTAAAGTTCAGGGATAAAATGCATTTTACCCTTTTATTTATTTGCAGGACCAAAGCACGAACGAATGATTGGCACCATATGAGTCCCATGGCCTCTACTAGCGCCGCCCCCATCAAGTGTTTGCTCCATTACCATAGATCCTCTCACCCTTCATGCACATTGGGTCATCCTAGCCTTGACAACCTGCAACGCATGGTGCCCGACCTATCCAAACTATCCAATTTGCCTTGTGAATCATGTCAACTTGGAAAACACACACATGGTCATCTTCCTGATAGTGTTAGTAGTCAAGTTGTGCCTCTTTTGACTTAAGTTCATTTGGATATTTAGTGTTCCTATTCGCACTTTACGTAGTGATCATTCAAAAGAATATTTTGTCTCATAAATTTTTTTTTTTTGGTTTCTCATGGCATACTTCACTACATGTCTTGTGCTCATGCTCCAAAACAAAATAGGGTTATTGAACACAAAAACCGTCATCTTGTTGAGTGTGTACTCTTCTTCACAGTCATGTGCCTCTTCAATTGTAAGGGCATGCTGTTTTCACAACCTGTTATTCATTTAATTACATCCCTCTCCCCATATTTTTAGACCAACATGTTTCGTTCACAATTTCACACTTGATCTTGAAAATCTTTCTGCCCAATCAATCAAATGTGTTTTCTTGGTTACACTCAACTTTAAAATGGTTATCAATGTTTTTCTCCTACTAGGCATTGTTACCTTGTCTCAGATGTTACCTTTTTAGACATTGTTCCCTTGAACCCCCAACGTCACCACTTCTCCTATATCTAAGGTCCACCGCCTCCCACCAACCACCATTCCTATACTTTCACCACCTCCCCACCATTCCTCGTCCCATTCATGTTTACCGTCATCGACCGCATGTACTGCCTAAGCCTACTCCTCTCTCACCCATTGCACCTACCCACCAACCACCACGAGAAGCTGTACCTTCCACCGAGCTGGTTCTGGTGGATGTGGACTCTCCTTCATGTCCACTCCTACACCACCTTCTGCCTTACCTGGAACCTAATCTCCCGTCAACCTTTGTGAAGGTATCCGTTCTACCCATAACTTGCTTCCTCACTTTATTGTTGTGTTATCATTGTTTATCTTCTATGCATTATGCTTGTTTGCCTGCTTTTGTGTTTGTTCTAGAGACTACAAGTGAGGCCTTATCCCATCCTAGGTGATAAACTATGATTGATGAGTTGTGTTCACTTCAAAGCAATTGTAATTGGGAACTGATCTCTCCTCCAGGAAATCAAAAGTTGGTTGTCGGAGAATTTTATAGTCAAGGTGGGTCCTAGTGGAAAAATTTTTCATCTTAAAGCCATCTTGTTGCCAAATGATACACTCAAATATATCATTTGGACTATGGTTATACTTTCACCCTTGTTGCCAAGATGGCTTCTTGTTGCCCCTCTCTCTTAGCTGTTATGTGTCACTGGCCACTTCATTAGTTGGATATAAAAAATGCCTTCCACCATGGTGACCTTGAGGAAGAGGTTTATATGGAGCAACCTGGGTTTATTGCCAAAGGGTAATCTTTTGGCCTTGTTCGTTGTCTTTGGAAATCACTATATGGTCTTAAACAGCCTCCTGAGCTTGGTTTGACAGGTTCTCCATTGTGGCTCAACAATTTGGTATAGAAGCTGACCACTCAATGTTCTATCGTCACGCTCAAATAGGCTGCATCTACCTAGCTATATACATTGATGACATTGTCAATAGGGAATAATACTCATGGCATAGTATAGATTAAATTGCATCTATGTAATCACTTTTAAACCAAAGATCTTGGCATGCTCCGGTATTTCCTTAGCATTGAAGTAGCAATTCCAAAGGCGGTTTAGTCCTCTCAGAAAAAATATGTAATAGAAACCAAAAATAGAATAGCATAAATGGAAGAAGAAAAGTGCTATATTGTACTATAGAGAATTGCCTCGGTAAGGATAATGCAATACAAGACAGAAAATTAGGACACTATAGCAGTCCTTACTCTCCTAAGCCTAGCCTTTGTCCAAAATGGAAAATGCCTACCTCATTCTACTCCTACCCAACAATTATACCCTTCTTTCTAACAAATTTCCTCACACGCACACACTGCACATTCCCTGCCACACACACACAACAGATGCCAATATGCAAGTTAGTTAGGATCAAGGGGGCCCCACATGATTCACCCAGACCTTACCCGTATTATCCATAATACCATTGTATTCTTTTCTTTATACACTCTAATTCTCTCAGCTACGTGGTCTCTATCAATACCCTCCCCTTGAACAATCATCTTGTCCTCAAGGTGAAAGTTTGGACAACAAAGGCTTCCCCTTGGGTCCCAAATCTTGAAAATGGAGGAGGAAAGTATGCTTGCAGAGTAATCATGTCCTCTGAAAAAATTCTCCTTGTCTTCCCTTCTTGTCAATTGAGCAATTGCATCCATATATTCTGTATTGCAGCCTTGGACTATCTCACCAGCTCCTTTCCAATTATGAATTTCAGAGCAAGACATTTGTGTTTCAGCCCTGCCTTGTTTTTTATCATCATCATTACTAGCTGCCAGCTAATAAATTCTGACATTAGTGTTCTGTGCCACACCATTAATAAGCAGAAAACAGAGCATAGGAGAGAGCTCTAACTTCTTGTGAGGGGATCAATCTCCTTCCTTCCAAAGTAAGCCTCAATCTCGGTCATCTTATTCAAACTAAAGAATTCAAGCCCATACTTTAGCAAATCTATGGTAACTCTATCACTACTAGATGGAGACTGTGTGATAGGTCCATTAATCCAAAAACCTGGCCAATCCCAGCATTCTTGCAACCAAATAACCATGGTTCTTCCACCATCGCTAATTCTAGCCCTTGACACCCCCAAAACTGAATGAGTTTTACTGGACACTAGGTTCTTTGCTAGCATAAGAATAGGAGCTAATACAATGGAAGTGACTCTTGCCCAAACTATCCCCACGTTGAATAGAGATAAGCAGGCTACTGCTCCTCGGGTTAAACTCCTTCACCATTTGATTAGATCCATGGAGAACCTTATCATATAGAAAATCACTAGCCTCTGCTCAACCATCCCAAATCTGAAGTGTTTTAGAGCCCGAAGGATCCCTGTTAAGTAAGCAATTTACCACTTCAAATGCTTCCTTGAAAGAACAACAACTTCCCATAAAATTGGGGAACCAGTAAATACCCATATTAGTAATATCACAATTAACTAATATGGGCAACCATTAGTTAAGGTTATAACATACCATAAGCAACTTAATAACAAAATAGTCATCTGCCTTTACTGACATTAGCTGCTGTATAATAACAACTTCTCTTGAAAGGGAGATGATGAGAGATCAGGTGAGAGAACATCCTCCTTCCAAACATGGCACAAAAGAACTTCCCAGAAAACAATTTAGCCAATATGATTGTTCCTTCAGCCCCAAGTACTAAGTTGACCCTATAACCCTTGTCACCACTCAAAGATGAGAGAACTAAAATGGATTCTGTAACATCACCTGTATAGTTTGTGTGAACTGAACCTTGATCCAGCTTCTGACAACTAAAGGCAGAAGGCCCATCTTGTTTTAGCTGATAACTAGGCCTTGAGGCTTCAATATTGTAACCACCACCATCACATAAAGGGCTTGCCATGAAGGAGCCATCAGCACCAAGTGTCATTTCAAGTACTAATTCACCATCTTTAAGTGCGGTGATGCTGTTTTCAGCAGCAAAGGAACTTATGTGAATTCCGAAAATAAGAAGTGAGGCTGATCCATTCTCCCATAGTTTGTTCCATAGCAAATACAGAATGTGTGAAACAATAAAAGACTTAAAGGAAGCGATGCCCAATGCATAATATTTACCATCAACATGGGCTTGGTATGGCTTCAATTCTTTGGTCCTAATCGTTCTCATTCTGAAAATGAGCTCAACTTGTGTGTTTCCATTGTTTTGGGCCTTTCTAATTGGCTGTAAAATTAAATTACTGCCATCAGACCCCGAAGGCACCTCTTCAGTCAATTGGGCCAAGCCCATTAGGTTCAACAATTTACACAATTTCTGACTTGCCATTACTACCCCCATTCTATAATTCCCTTTTATTTGAGCAGCAACGTTCCTGTGGGCCCACTCCCATTTAAATCCTTTTGTCCTCCACATAATGAATTGGGCTAGGTCCATTAACACAAAGCTTAGACCCAATTCTTGAGTAAACGTACCCGCTTCACCTCCTTCCTCTCTCTTTGTATGGCAGCTAGAGGAGACTTGTTCAGTGACCTCCATCTCCGATAACTGTCAACCAAGGTCGCATTAGTTTCAAGATTCGGTGGTTCCGACAATGGTGCAGGGTCCGCGGTGTTTGTGGAACCTTGTGTTTCACCTCAAACGCGTGCTCCTCTCCCCTTTGCTTCTTCCTTCTACTGCCAGCACTCACCGTCGCTGCTGTCCATTCTGCTTTTGGTGGCAGTGGTTGAACATGTTTCACACAGCAACTGGTGTAACATTCAACCGCCTTCATCTTCATTCTCTTCTCCGCTGCAGCTGACGACTTATGATTCGGTGGTTCATGCGATGACCTTGGACTGACCAACATTGTCAAAGCTCGAAGCTCCACTGCAATCTCAAGCCCTCCACCAATTTGCTTCTCCTTCCACGCGAGCCTCGTCGTATGCGACTCCTACATTTCAGCTTCGATCTCCCCGAAGTGGCTTGCAAACCGTCACATGAGGCTCTGTGTTAGACCTGGTCAAGCAATCTTCATGCCGCATTTGGAGTGAGTTCCCTTAATCACCTCCCTTTCCCCAAAAATCTTCTTTGGTCTATCAATCACCCCTCTTTTTCATTGCTCGCATAGCATTGTCGCTGCATGTCATCACTAGCCAAAACAAGGAGCTTCATCTTCCTTTCTTGCTTGTGCCAGCATGGTTGCAAACTACTTCAGGATGAGTTTGGTGGCCTGCTACTCCAAGAGGAACCATCCCAGTGGTGCAAATGACCTCCGCGCCCGCGAGACATGGGGGTCCAGTCATCCCGAGGCTTGATTGACAGTCTTGGGTTTCTCTTCGATGAGAAGGGGAGTATCTCAATTGCCTTTCCCATCTAGAAACCCTATTCCATCGGTCACCCGGATTCACCCGCGGTGAGTCCTCCTTGGCGACGTCTCTCGAGGCCAAGCTCGCCTCTGATCCTCATGAGTCGCATCATTTGTTCCAGCGTCTTCTCCACGTTCTCCAATTGGCTCTCCATAGTAGCTTCTACGTAGAATGACCCCATAGCTCCAGAAAGAGCTCTGGTACCAAATAATGGAAACCAGAAATAAAATAACCAAAATGGAAGAAGAACAATGCTATATTGCACTACAGAGAATTGCCTCAGGAAGGATAATGCAATGCAAGACAGAAAATTAGGACACTATAGCAATCCTTACTCTCCTAAGCCTAGCCTTTGTCCAAAATGGAAAATGCCTACCTCATTCTACTCCTACCCAACAATTATACCATTCTTTCTAACAAATTTCCTCACACGCACACACTGCACATTCCCTACAGCACACACACACACAACAGATGCCAATATGCAAGTTAGTTAGGATCAAGGGGCCCCACATGATTCACCCCAGACCTAACCCGTATTATCCATAATACCCTAGTATTCTTTTTCTTTTACACACTCTAATTCCCTCAGGTACGTGGTCTCTATCAATATGCTATGGACATTCTAGAGGAAACTAGTTTACTTGATGCAAAACTTCTTGATACTCTATGGATCCTGATGTTAAGCTTGGAGGGAGCCACTATCTGACCTTAGGAGATATAGAAGATTAGTTGGGAGCTTGAACTATTTGATAATCACTCGTCTAAACATTTCTTTTGCAGTAAATGTTATTAGTCAATTCCTAAGCTTACCATGTAAAGTCCATTGGGATGTTATGATACACATTTTGAAGTATGCCAAAGCACCAGGAAAGGACCTTATTTACAAGGATAAGTGGCATACCGAGCTAGTTGGGTATTCTCATGCTGATTGGATAGGATCCCTTCTGATGGATGTTATACTTCCGAGTATTATATAGTCATTGGAGGCAATCTCATTTCATGGAAGAGTAAGAACCAAAATGTTGTTGTTAGGTCTAGTTTTGAGGCAGAATACCGTGCCAAGGCCACAACTACATACGAGCATTGATTTGGGGAGATCAAACACATGACACTTGTTTGTGACAATCAAGGAACTTTACACATTGCCTCAAATCCATTTTTATGAGAGGATCAAACACATTGAAGTTGATTGTCACTTCAGAGAGAAATTCTCTCTGGAGACATCACCACAAGCTTCGTCAATTCAAATGATTAGAGATAACTCACCAAATCACACCAAATAATTGAGGGCCTAGAATAAGCTACCTAACAAGCTAGGTGCATATGATGTATATGCCTAACATAGTAGTCAATCTCAATAGCGAGCGGGCGACCGGCCCCAAAAATGCTATAGCGGGATAGCCACTATATTGAAAAATATAGTGAAATATTACGTAACCATACTACAAAATATAACGTTCACACAAAAAAAAAATCCAAAATTGTACTTATATTAATAATCAAAATTTTTATAATCTATATTTTCAACATGTAATTACCATCAATCAAATGTATAAATAACAAGTAAATATGTAAGAAATTTAGTAGCATAAGAGATAAAATAAAAAATGTCATGCCTTGGAAGAATTTAAGCCTCTAAGCTTTATTTTTTTGGTCGAACAAGCGTCTAGCTTTAAATTAAAGGTCCAATTTTAATTGAAGAAGGAAGAAGCCAACTAAAGAAAAGAGAAGAAACAAGCCCATCCCAAATGACACAGCCAAAACAAAGGTTTCAGGAAATAAAATAAAATAATCCCCTTAAGCATAAAAGAAAACCCTAACTAGAAGGAGAGAAAGCAGTTGCACCACTTTGGAGGAGAAAACAAGAGGAAATGTGAAGCGGATGAAGGCCAAAATCCAGGGAAATCACAACCTGAAGTGATAGCGGCCACTATTCCCGCGATTAGCACCGCATTCGCGGCCGCGACTCTTGCGAAGGCCATCCACTCCACGACGAGCACCCTGTAGCGGTGGAGGCCAAGATGCACTGCGAGCGCGATAGCATCGCTATAGCGTGCTATTAGGGGTAATACTTTCTCAGCTGTATAGTTGACACATGGATTCCCATCTCTCCCTCGCTCGCTCCCTTCTCTCTCACTCTCTCTCACACAATAATTCATAGCTACCAAATGGAGTAGGTGGACCAACCGAAGTGAGTGAGGATCCTCTTGGATGAAAAGTCAAAACTATCAAATGTTGACACTGATACACACTCATCCAAATAAGCCTTGGCATCTTCTCCAAGACTTTTTGACATCCTCCTCCTTTCAATGCTAGTCCTGTCACCATATTTCAGATCATTAACAATGCAATAGAAACAAATAAAACAAAAGCATATATGCAAAAGCACGAGGTATTAATTCCCAAGTATCTGTCTCAACTGCTAAAATACATCTTCACGCTAGAAAGCAATGAGAATAATGAGGTAAAATACAATATGCATATAATCAAGTTGTATGCATCCAGTTGTTAAATATCGGCCATGGTGGCGCCATGGCGTGGTGGAATTCAAGCTCGCCGCCATGGGAAAATGAATGGCATGGCGGAAGGGCATTGCAAGCATGGTGGCCACAAACTTGATGGTGCCATGAGGAAGTATGGCGGTCATGGCAGCATGGCGGAAAAGGCTGCAAAAAACCTTTTCTTTAATTCAAAGGGTATTTTAGGGATTTTGTGTTTCAATAATGAAATCCTAAACAAAATCAACCTCTTGGCCTCCTCTCTCAGTCTCGCAGACCTCTCTCTCTCTTGGTCTCTAAGTCTCTCTTTTGACCTTTGCTCTCACCTTTGCTCCTCTCTCAGCGATGCCACCGTCGCGCGGCAGCTCACCACACCAACGCAGCGGCTAGCACTCCATTGAGGTCCTTCTTTCTTCTTCTTCCTTGTTCTGTTGTCTTCTTGTTCTTACTTTTTGTGAGCCTCTTCTATTTTGTTTTAGGTTGAAATGGCAAGTGAACCCTGACAAAGCTCAATTCCAACCTCTTCTAACTAGAGCAAAAACGAGCAGACCCTGGGTGGAAGTATGTCCACCCTATAGAAGAAGAAAATAAAAATGACACTATTTGTAATTTCTACTCAAAACTTATGAAAGGTGGAATAACAAGAACCAAAGAAGACTTGATAGGAAAGAATGGTAATATTTCTAAGTGCACCAAGGTTCCAAAAGAAGTTAAAGAGGAGTTGATAAAATATATGAAACATAAAAAGAGGCAATGGAGTAAGGAAGTTCCAAATGCAAGGGAGCTTGATATTGAGAACTTGGGGTTTGGATTATCTAAGAAGATGTTGAAGGGATTGATTATATCCCTAACCCAAGGCCAAGAGTGAGAGGTGTTGCTACTTTGGAAGGCCCAATGGATTTATTTGTTAGAAATCCTGAAACTACAATTGAGAAAAGGAATAAGGCAAAGTTGAGGCAGCAAAATATTAGAGAAGCAAGTGATAAAGAAGCAATTGAAAGGGTTCATCAATACATAGCTTGGTGTTGGTATCAAGCTGGAATTCCATTCAACTGCATCAAATTGAAGAATTTTCATGATATATTGTCAGCCATTGGAAGCTTTGGTTCCAATTTGCCCCCTTCATCTTATCATGCTATAAGGGTGTTTCACTTCTCAAGAAGGAGTTAGAGTACACTAAATCTTGATGAAGCATAAGGAGCGGAAAAAACATGGTTGCTCCATCATGTCAATGCCTAGACTAATAGGAAGCAGAGGTGTATTATTAATTTCTTGGTGTACTCTCCTACTAGAACAATGTTTGTAAAGTCTATTGACGGATCTAACTTTTTAAAGACTAGTGAGAACTTATTTGAACTTCTTGATTCTCTTGTGAAGGAGATTGGAGAGAGAACGTTGTCAGGTTATAACTGACAATAGGAGCAACTAAGTTTTGGCTGGCAAGAAGTTGGAAGAAAAAAGACCACGTTTCTATTCAACTCCCTATGCAGCTCATTGTTTGGATTTGATGTTGGAAGATATTGGAAACATTCCATTGATAAAGAAGACAATCAAAAGAGGGATTTCCCTTATTGGTTTCATTTATAGCCACAATAGTACCTTGAGCTTATTGAGACAATTTACAAACAAGAAGGAATTGGTAAGGCATGCAGTCACACGATTTGCTACTTCCTTTCTATCATTGGAAAGGCTTTGTGAAGAGAAACAAAATTTTACAAAAATGTTTACCTCTGATGAATGGGTGAGAAACAAGTCGTCTAAGGAGGCTAAGGGAAAGGAAGCAACTAAAATTGCAATCATGCCTTCTTTTTTGAACCATGTGAGATACACCCTCAAAGTTATGAGGCGTCTTGTTCATGTGCTTAGGCTTGTTGATGGTGAAAGAAGGCTGGCCATGAGTTAAATTTATGAGGCAAAGGACAAGGCCAAAGAGTCCATTATGAAGTCCTTCAACAATGATGAAAGCAAATACAAAGATGTATTTGCAATCATTGATAAGAGATGGAATTGCCAGCTTCATCGCCCATTACGTGCACGGGCCATTTTGAATCTGGAGTTCTACTACGGCAACCCAAATTTGGAGTTTGATTTGGAAGTTACAAATGGGTTGTATGAATGCATTAGGAGATTGGTGCCAGGTCGAGATGTGAGAAAAAAAATATAAGTTGAGTTGCCACTTTATAAGAATAGTGATGGTCTTTTTGGATCAGATTTCACCCAATGAAACCAAAAAATCCTTGCACCTAGTGAGAAGAATACTACTAATTATCAAATTTCTTTAATTTTAAAGTTTAAACTTAAAGTGATGTTCTTTCTTACACTGCCTTCTTTGAATTTGTAGCTCAATGGTGGCAACTGTATGGGCATTCTACTCCAAATTTGCAAAAGTTGGCCATCAAGATTTTGAGCTTGACATGTAGTGCTTCGGGCTATTAATGCAATTGGAGTGTTTTTGAGCAAGTAAGAAGCAATTTTCTATCTTAATTGGTACTATGTTATACTTAACAATTAGATAATTATATTGGTGCTAGATACATACTAAGAAGAGAAATAGACTTGAGCATAAAAGGAAGGAGGACTTGGTTTATGTGAAATATAACCAAGCACTCAAACAAAGATACAATATTAGATATGAAATTGATCCGATTTCACTCAACGATATTGATGAGCATAATGAGTGGATGGTTGGAGAGTTGATTGATGAAGAAAATGCTGGAGATGAGTTGGTTTTTAAAGGTGATGAAACTTTGAACTGGAGGGCATCTGGATTGGAGAGCCCACAACAAATACTAGGCATCAAAGGGAAAAGAAAGGCAGCAAGTGGTGAAGGACAATCAAGTGGTGCTCATACATCAACTACTAAGGTGTTTGAATTCTAGTTTTCATTTTCATTTTCAGTTTTCATTTCCAAGATTTTGTGAAGGAAATATTAAAAATTGGACATGAAACTGAAAACTGAAATTTATAGTTTTCAGAATTTTAAATATTTCCTTCACAAAATCTAGAAACTGAAAAACTGAAAATTGGAAACTCAAACCAACAGACCTAAAGTTTCCAAGAAAGGAAAACAAGTAGTGGTCGCTAGAAGAGCCTGAATTTGAGGACCTTGGGGAAACTGAAGAAGTGGAAAAGAAAATAAAGTTTGATGATTCTAAATCAGAAGGAGAAGAGAGGATATGCCCCAATTGAGAACAAGGACAATGATGATGATGATTACTTTGGGGAAGATGATGAGGACTAGTCACTAGATTAGTTGATCTGTTTATTTGTCTTGAGCTCTTAATTTGTGTTGACACCATGTCTTTGTGGCTTTGATGATGGATTGCTATGTATTTTAGTCCTTGTTTGTGACTTTGATTATGTATTTGTGGCTTTGATTATATCTTTGAGGCTTTCATTATGCATTATGCATTTGTATTTTACTTTTTCAATATATATTTATATATTTTTTAGTCCATCATGGCTTCTACCATAACCTACAACGCCATCCGCCATATTTTTATGACGCTTTTTTGGCTCACGGCCATAAGCCGTTATCCGCCATTGACAACCTTAATACATCCACCAAGGAAATGTGAGACTGAATGTGCTACTTCGTAGGTTGAAGTTCATCTGGAAAGGATTATTATATTTAAAAATAATCATGACAAAACAATGTCAAAGTTTCTTTCCATTCATGAAAAACTCTATAAATGAAGCTGCATAATTAAAAGATAATCTTCTCTGCTTGGTACAGGTTTAAAACTAGACAATTGTTTTTTTCTTTCTATCTATCTATCTATCTATCAAGCTTTCACTCCAATCTTTCTGCTTTTAACCTTTAAAACACCCTCCATTCAAATATTTCCTCTCTACAGAAATCTAAAGAAAAGGATCCATGTACTACAAATAAAAAATCTATGCCACATATGGCAGAGATGGGCAAGGCATTGAAGAACTTCACATAACAATTATGAAAAGGTGCATTAAACTAAATAATAAAAAAGAACCTACTTTTCTTGCTGGATGAGACTTCTGTAAGTTAGGGGTCTTTGGATATGGTAGAACTTCTTTCAAGATTCTATCCAGCTCTTGTCCACAATGTTCTTCAACAGCCAGGTTTGCTCGAAGATTTCTAGCTCGCTCCTGGGACTGCAAGTATGAAAAGGCTTACTTAGTAGAGTGAAATTTAAAAAAGAGGAGACTACAAAGATACAGAATGTAATCAAAAGACGATGAACATGCATCAACAATTGAATAACAGCGTGAAGGGGAGAAAGGAATTGGTGGTTCTTATGAGAGTTGCCATATAAAAGCATGAAAGGAATTTATATATATATATATATATATATAGGGAAAGTATCATATGAGAAAGGTAGTTTATTGTGAGAATGAGAGAAGTGAATCTTGACCATTAGATGTTACATAAATGGTTAAAATTAAAACGTAAAGCCATGTGACTTTTTTAAATGAACATGTAAGTATTAATTACCATTAATCAACTTTAGAGAATATAACTGGTATTTTGAACCCATGCAACGCAAGGGATAAATCTCTTTAGCAAATATAATAATTATTATAAAAATAATAATAATAATAAAATTATTTACTTTTACTATTTCAATGGGAATCAAATAACTTTAAAATGTTTCATTTAATTTTCTTCTTGTTCCTCATTTTTAATATTTTATTATAAAAATAAAATATGTATATTCAATTTTAAAGTCAAATTTAAATAAATTATTTTCATTTTCCATCCCTCCTTTTTTAGAATCATAATAAAATAATTTTAAAGAAAAATTTCACAAAAATATTATATACAATAACAGATTATTAAACATATAATTCATTTTACAGTGATTTGTATTCAAAAATCATTCTCTTTCCCTCACCCTTTCTTTTTTTCTTCAACTTCATAATAAAGTAATTTGAAAGAAAGAAATTTACAAAACTATTATTTTAAACCTACAATGCATGAGATAAATCTCTTTAGCAAATATAATAATTATTATAAAAATAACTTAATTGATTAATTAGATTAAAAATCACTAAATAATAAGTAAATTACCTACTTTTAATTTTTAAATGGGAATCAAATAACTAAAAATGTTTCATTTATTTTTTTCTCGTTCCTCATTTTTCAATATTTTATACGAATAAGAATACGTATATTCAATTTTGAAGTAAAAAAATAGATTATTTTCTTTTCCCCTCCCCCCTTGTTCTTTAGAATCGCAATAAAATAATTTTAAAGAAAAACTCATAAAAATTTTATGTACAATAACTGATTATTGAACATATATAATTCATTCTCTTTTGCTCACCCATCTTTTTTTTTCCCCAACTTCCTCATAAAGCAATTTCAAAGAAAGAAATTTACAAAACAATTATTATTTCATGTAAAATCACATGAACTAATTTCATAAAAAAATATATATATTATAGTACAACATACAATTAAATGTTATTCACAAGTTCCACCATCCACTTCAATACTATTACTAAATTCCACCATCCACTTAAATGTCATTTATTAAATTCTACCGTTCACTTAAATGCTCTCCATCCAGGAACATTAATTTTTTAATTTAATATTTATATTTCCTAAATTAGAAAATCTTCTATTTTAATTAAAGAAAAGGGTTCTAAAGAATTGCTACTTGGCAGAAGTTTCCAATTTATAGCTCTCCTTTTTATATATTAATGGACCTTTTGTTTTTCATCTCCCTAATAAAGTAATTTCAAAGAAAGAAATTTACAAAACCATTATTTTGAACTTGTACAATGTGCGAGATAAATATCTTTAGCAAATATAATAATTATTATAAAAATAATTTAATTGATCAATTAGATTAAAATTTACTAAATAATAATAAAATTATCTGCTTTTAATTTTTAAATGGTAATCAAATAACTCTAAAAATGTTTCACTTATTTTCTTGTTCCTCATTTTTCAATTTTTTATAAGAATAAGAATATGTATATTCAATTTTGAAGTCAAATTAAAGTAAATTATTTTCTTTTACCCTCCCTCCTTGTTCTTTAGAATCGCAATAAAATAATTTAAAAAAATTGCAAAAATATCATGTACAATAACTTATTATTCAACATATATAATTCATTTTATAGTGATATATATAAAATCCATTTTCTTTCGCTTCTTCCGCTCACCCTTTTTTCAAAATTTCCTAATAAAGCAATTTCAAAGAAAGAAATTTACAAAGTCATTATTATTTTAAGTAACATTGCATGAATTAATTTCATAAAAAAATATATATACCAGAGTAGTACACCATACAATTAAATGTTATTCACAAGTTTCATCTTCCATTTAAATACCATCACTAAATTCCACAGTCCACTTAAATGTCATATATTAAATTCCGTCATCCACTTAAATGCTCTTCACTAAGTAGCATTAATTTTTTTAATTTAATATTTATATTTCTTGAATTAGAAACTTTTCTATTTTAATTAAAGAGAAGGGTTCTAGACAACTGCATTCTAATTTATACCTCTCCTTCTTATATATTATATTAATAGATAGATTAGAAACTTTTCTATTTTAATTAAAGAGAAGGGCTTTAGAGAACTGGCAATTGGCATAACTTTCCAATTTATGCCTTCCTTTTTATATATTAATAGATTGGGCGGGGGTTGCAAAACAGGTGGATCTGAAGGGTTGGCCCGCCAACCCGTTTTTTTACTAGGCGGGTTAGCATTTCCAACCCAAATAATTATGACAGTCAACCCACTCTGCCCCGTTTTATAGCCAACCCATATCTGCCCCGCCCCATTTGCCACCCTAGATTGGACCACACATTGACACTCACCCTCAGCTCAGCTGAGATCACCATCTGCTACACAACAGGGAAAATCAAAACGAAAAAAGGGACAAAGTTAAAGATACTCTAACAACTAGTATGAAAGGTAATAACACCTCTTCAAGCTTTCTGGCATACTCTCTTCTGATCTCCAAAACCAGTTCTTCCGCACCGGGGTTTACCAAGTAAGGAGGAATATCAGCCCTGCTGGTAACAGCAATAGCAGTAGCATTACTCCTTTGGATAGCCTAAAATTCGAGACAGCCAAAAACACGTTAGAGATTGGCACTCAATATCCCTTTGCAATGATTGTAGTAATTGAAAAAGCAAACGCAATGCATGAATAATTCAATGACACCTGACCTCATGATGCACAATCAGAAAATTGTAGTACATATGAAACAACAAATTAAGGAACAAATTGAGTACATGACTGGTGTGAGTATGCAAAATTTTAAAAAGAATAATAATAAAATGAAATGAAGTTCTAAAGGGGCTAGTTAAAGGGGGCTAGTGCACAGCGAGCTTGCCATAGGCGCCAGGGTTGTGAAGCATGGGGAAAGTAAGGATCAAGTTCCAAAATATGGGACTTGAGTCCCGCACAGAAAATATCGAATTTTTTGGTTGGGTTTATAAGCTCTTGGGTTCTCCAATCACAATGACTAGGCTAGTTTTTGTGGTGTGGTCTTCAACTCCCAAGGTTTATTTCCTTTTACCAAATCTAACAAAACTAGTCAACAACAACCAATCTAAGGTTCTAAAGCACACCCACACTCACCAAAGAGACCAAAAAAAGTATTCCATGAAAAGTCAGCCACGACAAAACAGTGTGAAAACATTTGTGGATCCAATCCAGAACCCCCACCACACATAATGCACACATCAGGGGAAATAAGCTTACGTTGCCTTCAAACTTGCAACAAATCATTGGTGCTAATTTTTTGTTAAGCACAATTGTCTATAAAAGGTTTGATCCTAAAGAGGGTTCTCGACTTCCAAACAAGTTTATCAAGGTGGAAAGAGGGGCTATTCAAGGAATGAGATCAAAATTGAAAGAATGTGTTTAGGTATTGTGCAGATTTATTTCATTTATTATGATAGATATGATTAGGTGTAATTATTTGTAATTTAGGAAAATTAGTATCTGAAATTTATTACACCATATGTTTATATATTGTAAAGTATTTTGCACAGGTTTATCATAACAGAATTTATTCAGTATCATATTCTCTCTGTTTTTCTTCTTTCAAGTTGTTATCTAAGCTTTCGATCTAGGAGCTTGACCACATTCCGCTGCCTCCAACCTTCATTGCAGCACATCTACAGCCTTCATTGTTGTAATACTCATCACTGAGCCTCGCTCCTTTTCTTCTCCATTATTTTCGCCTCCAGCACCTTCCATCCGCCATTGTTACTGCCACTGACCACTTCTCTGCTGACTTTTCCAACCACCCACCACCACCACCGTCTGTTGCACATAGATCCACATGCCAGCACCCTAACAGCATGTGCAGCCTCCTGCCCCAATGCCCTTTCACCGGTGCCCACTTCCAACCTACCTCCAACTACCCGTGTCCATGATATTTGACAACAAATTAACTATTAGCATCGCTCGTAACCCTATCCCACATAACAGGATGAAGTACATTGAGTTTTACCGACACTTCATCAAGGAGAAGCTAATAGCGGACTAACACAACGAAGCACATTGAGATACTGTAATTTAGCCAAATTAGTATCTGACATTTATCAAGCAATATGTTTATGCAATATAGTTTTATCATGACAAAAACTATTCAGTACCATATTCTCTATTATTTTCCTCCTTTCAAGTGTATGATTTACAAGAAAGCACCCTAGAAGGATCAAAAGACCAAGACCTATTATCTGACCTAGAAGACAAAATGACAAATTCAAGAGATGCTATAGGATTACTAATTCTGAGGACTCCCTATCATTTCGATTTTGAAAACAGTGGAAGTCCCAACGCTACAAGGAGTGAGGCTCCAAGTAAAATATCATAGTCATTTGGCTGCCAAGGCAATGTTTTCAGACACCAAATTCTAAAGACCCAAAACCCCTTCCTTCTTTAGACACCTCAACCTAGTGATCACATATCCAAAGCACTTGAAAGAAAATCTCTTATAATCTCAATATTATTAGCCACTTCCACTAGTATACGAAACAAATATAAAAGGTAGACTAGTTACGAGAGAGGCAAGGCTAAATGAGGGTGACCTTCATTTAAACTGACCAATTCCCTAACTAATCTCTAACTAGTGCATCCTGAGAGACCCATTCACCTAAAGAAAATAAACCCCTTTGATAGGGCCGAAACTCTAACGAAAGAATGATTATGTCTTGTCGAATTTGGGAATTCTTAGCAATTTGAGTGATAATTGGCCAAAGTTGTACCACAAACGCTATGAAGCACGGATACTTAAAAAATCTTGCTGCACCCATGTCGGACTCTTTGCGACACGACACTTTGGCAATACTCTGACACCTGTCCAAGGGTGTCCTGTTGTCCGCTTCATCTCCAGTTTCGAAGCCCATAACATGCTACTGACATAGTTCTAACTCAAGCAAACATGACAACAAATTCTATTTTCATTATGCAAACATTTGTTCATTATTTTTTATGGCGTGTTTTTAGCCATAAGAGTGTTTAGATTTGGTTTTTCTCATCATAGCATGTTATTTTTACGTTTTATTATACAACATTTCCTAACCGTATCATGTCCTATATTTTGTAAAAATTGCCGTGTCCTTGTGTCTGTGTCGTGTTGTGTCGTATCCATATTGCGTGCGTATCGGTGCTTCCTTGCACAAACCCCCAACCTTCCTATTCTAGCTCTTTCAAGGCAGCCCTTAAAGCTGTCCCTCAATAGCATAATTCCAGTGCTCCTTGCAATACAGTTCACTGTCACCCATTTTAATGGCCGATCTTGAGTTCCCAAAGTTGGTTAAAGTGTCCCCCAACTTATCCAGCCAAGCTAGTCCCAGTACCAATTTTGAGTTGCCCAAGGGAAAGATGTAGAAATCTTCCACAACCTCAAGGTTAGGGAATTTAATAGTCAGCTACTTACACCTGCCTTTTCCCTCTGTTTGCTGCCCTGAAGCTACTGTTACGACAAATGCAGCCTCACTAATCGGCAACTCAGCCTCTTTCACAAAGGAAGGACAAATGAAATTGTGTGATGCGCCTGGGTCAATTAAGACGCGCACCTTGCGGCTAGCCACTTGTCCCCATGCTCTAATATATCTTGGAGACCCGCTCCCAACCATGCTTTTGCAGGCCAGTTGCACTTGGGGAACTATGTCCCTTCATTCTTCCACAGCATCATGCCACTCATTTTCTGCCACTTCCCTCCTGTTCTCCCTCTAGTATCTTAAAACAAAACCCTTTATTCTTACACATGTGATCTCATGTAAAGCATTCATCACAAGTGAAACAAAGACCTTTCATGTGTTTGTCATATGGTTCCTCATCCGACATGGGCCTGAATCCTCTCCTACCAGCACCCTGCCCCCTTTTCCTCCTCCTTAATACCTTGACCTCCAATTAGCTCAGGACCAACAAGGAAAATGCCTTTCCCTTTATTAGAAATGGTAGGATTATTATGAAACCTCATAAACGATCTGCCAAACCCTCGTTGAAGCATCTTGTTCCTACATTCGACTAACTCTGCCATATTCATCAATTCATCTAAGGTATTGTATCGTAAGGGTTTGAGTTCAACCCCTGCCTCATGGCGTAATCCATTGAAGAACAAACCTTGCAAGTAGCGATGCTCCATGATTTTCAAAGGACTAGCGCACCCTTCGAAGCGTTCTCAATAGTCGTGGACTATGCCATCTTGCATCAATTCCAATAGCAGCTCATAGGGATTCATGCTCAATTTGGGTTGGAAACGTTTCACCACTGTGTCTTTAAAGGATTCATGCTCAATTTGGGTTGGAAATGTTTCACGACACGATTCGTTGTTCATGTAAAGGATTCATTCCTCATGGCGATGCTCATATAATGAGTCGAGCCGTTGCGATTTGAACCGGTACTTCCGCGTTTCGCATTGTTGTTCTCTTCGCCACAATATTGATCGCGATCGTGATCCTTCTCGATGTCACCCAATCGCTCCATCACCTTCTAAGCACTTGGTGATCGCCCACCGATTCGACATTCTTCGCACAATCTTCTTCTAGTTGTTTGAATAGCCACCAACGTAACCTCCATTGCTTCCATTTTCTTCTCCATCTTTGCAACTACCATGAAAGTGTGGCCCAGGGTACAAGACTACTAAGACCAGTTGATAAGGCTGAAACTCTAATGAAAGAATGAGTATGTCTTATTGAATTTGGGAATTCTTAGCAATTCTAAGAACCCTAGAATGGTACAGAATTTCAAAGAAAGTATGAGTCCTCTAAATCTTACAAGAGATACAAAATATATTCACACCTTCTCACTCCTTCTTCCCTCTCTTTTATTCTCCTAATGTTTTAATCCAACTATTTTTCCCGCCTAATCTAACCGTATAACGGCTGTCATTCCACTAACTATCTCACAGTTACTACTTATTCTGCTTATTTCTCCTCTCATAGACCCTCCCATACATTGGGTCCCTAAAAGTCTGGTCCGGTTTTCAAAACAGTGGATGCAACATCGCATGCTGCTTAAGGTGCCACCTATGCAGCCATGCCCCAACAGACACGAGGCATGGGCCATTGTGTTGGTGGTTTATGAGCTAATGTTAACAAGTCCTAAGGGTCATCAACTTACAAGGGTTGAGTGCGTTAATGTCTAACAGTCAAATAAGCGGTCAAAGGGAGCAAAGCAAAAGCTGTAAAAACAAGCAGCAAGACTTTGTCACAAGTCATCAGATTGAGTGTTCCTTTTGGGTCTCCTTGATTCCATTATGCTATCCTCTTATCCAGAGAAAAGGTCTTAGTCCTTCTATCCTCTAGGGTTTTTTCATGTAAATCATACTTTCAACTTCTAACCCACTCTTTCCATTCTTTGAATAATTCTTTTTGCCTTGAGTAACCCACTTGGAAGTCCAAAGCCTCCTCAAAGGCTAAATCCTTTATCTGGAAAATTGTGCTTAACAGAATTAATACCAACAATATGTTGCAGTTTGAAGACCATAAAAGGCTATATCCCTAATATGTGTGTTATGTGTAGTGCTAGCTCTGAATCAACCACACACCTTTTTCTGCATTGTTCGGTAGCTAACTATTTGTGGAATGCTTCGTTTGGTATTTTTGGTGAATGTTGGGTGCGTCCTAAAGCCATGGATCAGTTCCTATTGAATAGTTTTGTTAGTTTTGGGAGGAGGAAGGATGCCAAATACTATGGCACTATGTTGTCTTTGCAATTATTTAATGTATTTGGTTAGAAAAAAATTGTTGCACTTTTAATGATAGGCATTCAAACAAGTAGGTTTTGTAGGATAAGATTAGTCGTCTAACATGTACTTGGTGCAAGGCACATGACCTTTTAAGAAGGGGTTTCCATCTATATGATATGCTAAAATATTGGAAAGCTTTGATCTTTTGATGTCTTCTCTTTTTTCTTCTTTTTGAGGATCTCTTGTCATCTTTACTCTCTCTGAATATTCTTCTGTCTGGTTAATGAAATTTCTTCTTTTATTGAAAAAAAAATATGGTTCAACTAAGCAATGTACATGCTATAAAATTACATTTATAATAATGACTAGCTAGTGTCATACCCAATCATTTACTTTTTGATAGCTTTCTACACATTTATAACATTGATATTAATTATTAAATATAAAGGTAGGGGGAGATAGCGAGGGGGAGAGAGAGTGCTTTCAATTGAAAGGTGGCATAATGTATCAATCAACATTGGTTAAATCAATTCAAATAGAGCAAGCTGACTTAAAATTGGCAAAGACAAATCAGGAGATCATAAAACTTACACTCTCAAGGTCATTCTGAATCTCAGTGATAGCACGCCTCACTTCAGAACGAACTGTTTCATATATATCACTGGCTTGCAAAGGATCGCCTTCTACTGACTGTGGGAGCAGACAACACCAAAATTTATACTAAAATTACCTATTTTCCATCTAGAAGAATTAATTATCTGCCTAGTCTTATAGCGCAGAAGCATTAAATTTTCTCCCTGTGAGGGCTTATTAGTTAGTGGTCAATGAACATCGAGTAATTTTCTTCAAGCACAGAAGACAGCATGGATCTGTATCACTGGGAAAAGATGACAAGATTTCCTGCAACTTACCTTCATCTGTTCATAAACTGCTTTGATTGTTTTAACATCCGATCCATATCCAGAGCTTGCTGTAGAAACTGCATCATCACATTTCTGAGTTTCCAAACTAGACTGCCATACAAACATAATCAGCATTGAACAATAATAAGTAAATTACTCCTCATCTTGACATGGCATATTCACACACACACACACACACACATATCAAGTCAGAGGGTTTGCTATAAGAGTGAGAGGCCCAAATCTCGGTCTTACAATGATATACGGATGGCCGTGATTAAAAATTAATACTTAATGGTTACATGATCATTTCAAAAAGTCAAATGACTGTGTTTTAATTTTGATCATTTATATAAAATCTAATAATCAAGATTTACTCCTTTCACCATCACAATTAACCACTCATCTCACTTGATCATTTCCCTATATGGCTACTTGTATATCAAGAGAGTTTAATTTCTAGGTACTGAGTATTGACAATATAAACCATTTCACACTGTCATCAAAACAGAATTCAAGAGACTGTCATGTCATCATGGGCAATTACTCAAATTTGAAAAGCATGACATGGTAGTTTCATGCATTCTTCATAGGTAAAACTGTAAAATTGTTTTACATTGATAGATAGACGGATTAACAGACATAAATGTATATCACCAGCAAGGGAAGAAACGTACCAAAGTTGCAGCAAAACAGTCTGAAATCTCAGTAAATGAATGCCGACTGGACCACTTGCGCAGATCACTCACTTGATCCATCACACCATCATCACTTCCAAACAAACTACCTTTTCTGTTACTCCCCACAAACTTCAAACCATTCCTATCTTTACCTTCAGTTTCGCTCTGCATAAAAAACAAATATGCAAATAAGATGAATTGCTCTGATGCCCTTCTTTCCATGTCCCACACGAGCACAGCCAAAAAAAGGCACGCGCACTCAAAATGCCACAACAGGAAAGAAACACGTAATCCTTCATTATTTAAACAGAAAAATATACTCTACATTACATTAGTCCTTAATTTATTCTGTCCCCACTTGTTCCCCTACAATAAGCTATCACATTTGAATCTTGTGGAAGCAGAAAGCATTTTGAAGCAGAAATACTGATATGGAGACAGGACACGCAACACAACAAGACATGACAACGAAAAGACACACCAAATTTTAAAAAATTATATGACACAAACATATATATATATATATATATATATATATATATATATAGATTAAAAAAATCATTACTCATAATATCATTTATACTTTATTTTCTTCATTTGATATTAGCATTTAAATGCGGCTTTTTGGGCAAGAGACATAAAAAATAAATTTTTCATTAAATATGTTCAAATCCAACACATAGACATGCCCCACATAGACAAAGCACCCAAATGGTGTATTTCATATACTAATGTAAGTGGAAAATTTCAATTGTAGTTAGCTGCGGATACCGTTGTTTATACCAAAAATTTACAGTGACGATACCTCAGAAGTGGAATAATTCCCCCGCCTCCTCGAAGCAGGACGCTGGAAGCGGATCGAGTACGGCGACCAGTATCCACCCTCGACAAGCTCCGACCCGTTCCCTTCCTACTTGTTGACGACCCCTTGGCTTCGCCATTTCGCGTCACGTGGCGTCTTATTGCACCGTCACGTGAATCAGCGAGGCTGGGTCCCTTAGGAATGGGATCCCACTTGCGTGCGGTTCCGTCGAAATCGGAAGCTTCTGGAAGGAGGGACTTGGCGGGTTGGGTTTCGCCGTCGCGGGGTGAAGTGGTGCTCCAGAATAGAGGGTTGTCTCTCTTGTTGAGGAACTCGGTGGAAATGTCCAAGTTGCCCCTCGAGAACGCGCTCACGCTCCTCGACCTTCGAATCGGAGCTTTGTTGCGTGATTCCTCACGGGAGGGTCTGCCGGAGGAATAGGAGGACGATGTGTTTGAGGGAGTGGAGGATTGGTTCCCTCTTCTAGTGGATGATTTGAAGGCTGCAACGGCCATCGCGGAGGAGACAATGATAAAAGTGTTGACGATACTGACGAAAAAGAAGAGACAATGTAAGATGCGAACCGATTAGTTGGTCCGCCCCGATCTTGGGCGCTAACGTTGGTCCCCTCGTTTAAACCGTTGGATGGTTTACAACTGTTATCGTACGGCTGTTGTGTAAGCACCTGCTTTTTCCCTCAATTTGTTAATAAGCAGCTCTTTTATGCGATATTTGCAGATGTACCCCTTCTTTTGTTCAGGTGTGGCTTTGTAGTGGTGGTGGCATTAGGTTGCACGATGTCATCGAAAGACAGTGTTGTCGTAACCAGTGAAGCACTCAAAGATTAGGGTAAATCGATCAGACTCCATTCGAGGAAGACGGTTGTTAAGGGACATTGAGCAGTGGTTCCGGCTCCATTCGCCTATCCCTCTGTTGGCGTTTCCGACTCCTGCCGGGGGTTGAAGATATCCTTTGGAAGCGAGTGTCTATCCGCAAGGTGACCGTACACAGGGGTTTGTAGACCTGCGGAGGGAGAACGTCATGGTTACTGCCATGGTGAGCGGAGATGCCGTCGAATTCCCAGCTTCGAGGTGAGGGATTTTAATGTTATAATTGTTCTAATGCAAGAGTGATCAATGTATTGTAATGTAATGTTATTTCAACGTTCCAATTTGAAGGAAATTTTGACTTGCCATTTGAGGTTCTCATGATTCTGTAAGTAGACCAAAGTGTATGCCAAGTGCACCTTCCTTGATGGATTAAGGATGGAGATGTTTCAGCCTATAATCATTTGAAAGAAAGAAAATTTGCAGTAATCTCTGTTCTCTTTACCCTTCTCCCCTTCCCTTTGGCCTTTTAAAACTCTAGGTTTGTTTGTAAAATGTTTTCATTTATTGGATTGTTTTTTGGATTGTTTTTAAGCAAAGCACAATTGATTAATATAGTTAAGTGTCAACTAACCTTACCTTGTCTTCATAAAATCAATGTCATTGACAAGTAGCAATTCAGTACTAATAGCCACTCGTGTCCATTTGAAAAGGATTTGGCAATTCCCTTTTGTAGAAACACAACAGGAGGGTGGGTTTACTAGTGGTTTCCATGATAGGTGGATTTACAAGCAGGGTGGGAAGCTTGATGCTAGCTGCTCTACTCTTTTGTCATTTATGTTCTGTCCTAAGTATTATTTATTTCTTTATTTATGAAGTCCTTTTTTCTTTTTGTAGAATGATTTAGTAGATTTATAGATTATTCCCTTATTATTTCTTTTATTGTGGTTCATTTTTGTTTGTTTTTAAAGGGACATGCTATCAGGAAAGCTGATGAGGGTGCACAATTAATGAAGAATATTTATGGTAGCTGTGCTGCTAGCAAAGGTGTCCGCATATGGAATCAGATCATGAATAAAATTTTTTTAGAAAGGAGTAGGAGATCAATGTTGAGGAAGGCCTTGAACTATTTGATTGTAATTGCTTATGTTTCCCTTGGCATGATGGCAACTGTGACAATTATGCAAGCAAGTCTAGCAGGATATTGATTTATAATTTACTTCTTACATTAGAAAGGATTATATTATTTAAATAACGATTTTTAGCTTCAAAGTTGTAAAAGATATGAAGATCAAATCCGTTGAAATACTTATTGAGGCTTTGGAATTAGATTTTTATGATAATTTCAAGACAATTCTTTCCAACAAGTCACATTTTAATCATTTTTTCTTTGCCTGGTCTCCAAATATAGTCCATTTTAAATTCTTAGACGACTAAAATAATAATGAGTCTATGTAATATAATGGGGATATATGATTCAAAAATTGTGGAGAATTAGCTTTAAGATTATGGAATTGATGTGATTAGTTTAATTTTGAATTGAGATGATATGAGTCTAATACCATCAATGATATTAACATTTTGATTTCACTCATTCTTGACTCAATTATGTAAGATTTTCATTATTCAACTTTCGATTAATTTAATTAATAGTTGAAATTTCATAAAGTAATTATAAGATTCTCTCGATCACAAATAATTCTCTCCTATTAATGTGATTACCTATTCTCTTAACATAAACTACAACAAACAAGAGGTTTTTGGATTAATGAATTCCTTAAACAAATAACCACACGAGTCACGTTTGCTTATCTATAAGTTTCATTCAACCTGTGGTGAATGTGATAGATCAATAATTTTAATTCATCTCTTGATTTCACAAAATTAATAGGAATCATATGGGCGTTGATTAGGCGCATAAAGCATTAAAAATAGTCACAAACACTTAATCAAAATAAAAAGAAGGATTAAATGATATCAAAACTTAATCAACATCCTCAATAACAAGCTACATCATTGCCCCAATCTTAGAATTATGCATTGCCCCCAATGCATTCAAGATAAAATAGATGGAAAAAAGGAAAAGAAAACTTGGTCATTCGGACTTGGATTTTAGGCCTCATGTCTTTTTCTTCAAACTTCTCCCCCACATCATTATCTGAAAGTGTATTATGAGGAGCAAAGAGCTCAGGATCCATGGAAGGTAAAAGGGAGTTGTGCAATGGCCTCTGGAGAAAGTTGTTGGGCCATGAGAGCACTCAATCAATGGTCCAGTTGCTGCATGCCACTACATGAGAAGGAAATTACCTGCCGCATATCAATCCTCAAAAGGTCAATTTGTCCCTACAATTGCAAGAAAGAGGGTCAGCTAGTGGAAGGGTAGCTGCCGATGTGATGGTGGTTCTCAATGCGGGCGCCTTGGCCTTCAATAACTGCACAAGTGTTGTGTTTCTTCTTCAACTTTGTTTGATATTTCTAGACGCTTGTTGCATGCCATCATCACAAATAGGGGGCTATTCCTCCACTTTTTCTTCATTTGGATCTATGACAACCCCTTTTTGAAGGGCTATAACACTATCTAGGGATGGGTATGGAGAGAGGCATTCCTAGTAGGGATAGTTCTCATATGCTCAATGATGAGTTCACCCAAATTAATTTCCTTTTTTTCCATCAAGAAGTATAAAAGGACACATTGTTTTGTGGTGTTATTGCTGGGTGGGAGTTGGGCAAGAGTCATGAAAACATAATTTGTGGCCCTACTCATGCGTTTCGATTTAGGTACCTATTTGGTAAGCCTTTGGGACTGATATAGTTGTTCTAGCAGGTATGTCCATACACTTCCTATCACCCCAATTACACTCTTGACTTCCTCCTAGTTAAGGTTATCTCACTTCACAAGTTCCCCATACTCATGTGATGAGTTCAACGGAGCTCAAAAATGGTTTACAGCACTAGAAACATTATCAATCCACTTGCCCTTGACATAGACACACCCTGGTGGATAGCCAGCTTTGTTCTTCACCAACATGATAGCATAGAATTCTCGAACCACTGGCTTGAATGCTACCGTGGGCCTTCCAACAGTTTAGTCCACTGTCGACTTTCTATCTATTCCACAAATTACCAATAAAAGCCTATGTCCAAGAGAATCTTCTAGGAATGTATTCTCTTTCAAATAGGCCTACATTAAATTTTCTTTACGAATCCAGGTGGAGGAAATGGGTGTTGTCAAGCTCCTCTACCTTACGTCCCTTTTTCTTTGATGAGGAGGCATAGGTGGAAGCCCCAGCATTCTTTGCTCTTTTTTGGGCCATGATCCTACAATTAAAATATAAGTCGATAGAGGACATCAAACGACTAAAGTGGGGTAATGTAGAGTGAAGAAAAATTCCAGCTATACAATTAGATTTCAATGGAACACTTTCCAATGAGCTAATGTACAAGTAAAACCAAGATCATGCTTATTTAGCTCCATTCCAACATTGTCCATGCTACCAAAGTAAGTTAAAAACAAAGCCCCTAGAATGATGGTTCCAACCAATATGACTCAAATTATATAAAGAAATTTCATTGAAAGATCAAACAAGATTTATGGCAAAAGTGACAGCAGAATGCTTCTTTCATTGAACGCGATACCAACAAATCAACTAAAAGCAATCAACCTAATCAAGCACATAAGCACCTTCCAAACTCAAGCATGATACTCACATTTTTTTTTTCATTTTTTTGTGTGGCAACACTATCAAATTAACTAATGATAAAAGTTCACAAATTGAAAAAAGTCTAGTACTAGCCACTAGATTATAAGCCAAAACTAAAAAAAACAAACACTAAAAATTCCTTAATGCTTGTTGTGAACATTCAAAAACCGTAATCATGCACTTCATACTAGACACATTAGGCAAAAAGAATGAGAGAGAATCACACCAAGACCCTTCATGAAAAAATTTCATTTCTTTTTTGACAAAAGTGCGGCACATCGATGCCTTGAAAATCAACGGAGCACTTAAGTTTCGATGTCATTTTAAGTCATCCCTAATTCCAAGACTACTCACAATTCCAATTTAAAATTCTCAAGCAATTTATCGAACAACTTTTAAGCATACATTGGAATACAAGAGAAACCAAATAGGAACAACCCAATAGCGACCTAAGTGTAAGAAACATGATTTAATAAGTGAAAGAAATGACCTCGGTATCCCAAAGTGCAGAACCCGCACTATAACAATGGGTGAGAAAAGAAGTGATAGAGAAGTGTGGTGCATTTGTGTGATCATAAGTGAAGAATAATGTGAAAATTATGGTGATGGGTGGGTGAAGTGTATGAGCGTGGAGAAGAGAGTAGAGAGAGAGAGGAGCTTGACCGACAGAGAAGAATCAAGCAACAGGAGAGGAATGGGTTAGTCGCTGAAGGGTTGAAAGCTCTTATACTGTAACACCCTAATATTTAACCCAACACAACTAGGACGTGTTAAGATTAATTATTAGTTATTACTTCCCTTTGAAACTCATTTGTAAAATTACTTAGCGGAAAATACGGGTAAATTTTTTTTTTGAAATAGAATATGTAAAACAAAATGCGAGCCATCGTGTACAACATAAGCGAAACGTAAGCAGGAGAGGAAATAAATCATGCAATATAAAGCAAATAAGAACACCTCAACCATAGAAACAACCATCATAATATCAAATACCATAGTTTAATACATAACCAAAAACACCAATTAAAGTATAATAGAGCATAAAGTCATACCCATATAAGTGGGAGAGCTTTAGGACAGGAAACGTAAAATAACCATAAACATAAACAACTAATACATGGAAAACCCCAAAAGATCGATCCCAAGCCATGGCTACCTCCTCCCTCGAACTCCTGATGATGCGCTCCTCGTTCTCGAAGGTACATACCCAATGAATTGTGCAAGCTCCTCAAGCGTGTGCAAATGGAAAGGTGGACGGATATGACCTCCTCGACGTGGGCGCATCTCCGGCGTCGAGCTAACCTCCGCTGTGTCACCGTATCCTCACTGCCCTCTCGATATCCATGGGAACTATAGGGCAGACCCTCCAAGA
This sequence comes from Dalbergia oliveri, assembly GCA_030441495.1. Classification (NCBI taxonomy): domain Eukaryota; kingdom Viridiplantae; phylum Streptophyta; class Magnoliopsida; order Fabales; family Fabaceae; genus Dalbergia; species Dalbergia oliveri. The sequence goes on along the minus strand of JAMLFY010000003.1, from coordinate 30,953,897 downwards.
AAGAATGCGTAGGGGAATCCTGACGGATCGGTCTTTGAATGCCTGGGCGAGGAACGTACTGGGGTACCGTGCACCACCGAAGACGAAGGACGGGCACGACGGTTTCTCTCGTCACGGGGTCGCGTCCTCTCGAAGATCAAATCATCGCCGTAGGGAGAGGTCGGGGTGAAACGAAGCTGGAAACCAGAATGCAAATGGGCGTCCCATGTATGCAAAAATACGCACGGCACAACGACCCTCGAAATGGTAGGACTAATGATCTAGATCGTAGTACACCTCCCACACGAGCGTATCAACAAAAATCACGAACGACGCCATCGGAATTTGAAGACGTAATGGGAAAGAAGGTGAGAATCTTGCTAAAGAATCTCGTAGGGAATCCTCTATCCTAGTGTCATCGTTTACGTCCCAGGAACTTTGGGTTTATTATAAAAGGTTAACATGCTAAAGTTCATTATGAGGTTTCCATAAAAGCAATTATCCAAGGTCCGTGTCTTTTATGATGAATCTTAATGCATGTATGCAGCATACTAAAACATGAATGCATGGCAATACTTTATGCAACAAACCAAATAAAACATCTCATCGATAACCAATTCTCATATAAGTGGCATGTACTTTCTCATAATCAACTTCTCTCTTTCATAAGCAAAATGCTTCACATCTTTTCTCATTTCTCAAACTTATGACATCATGGTATGTAAAAATAGTAACCAACCCTTGATACTAGGCTATGAACTCATACCTTAACTATTCGTCACTAGTTCTTACTTATCCTCTTGATAAACGAATCATAATCATAAAAATAATAACCCCGACTCCCAGAGTACGGGGGGACCTAAGGAATCACCCATCATGGGACTTTCTTCCTTCTCGAAACGCATCAACTGGTTAAGACCAGTGACTTTGTCCGCTTTGCAGACTAATGTTGATACCCTCATGGTTTTACCTTCTCCTCACCGTAGCAGGAGAAGTATGTCTTGTCTGCGAAACGCATCATCTGGTTAAGACAATGACATTGTCCGCTTCGATATGGCCCACGACCATACCCCCACGGGTTTCCTTTCTTCCCTTGTAGCAGGAGAAATGCATCTCGGCATGTCACATATAAAAATCTTTCTTTTCAAAACTTTCTTTAAGTCCTTCAAATTTGATGGAAATTCGGTAGCATAACGACTATACTCCGAATTTCCTCAAATTTGAGTCATGCCACATAACTCAAATCACACATTTTATTCTCATGAAATTTCTCAATCAAATGAATCTCTTAATCATAGGAGCATACCCTCCAAATTCTTTCACATTTCGCATTCTCATGCATCTTAAGCATAGCATACCACATTCATCACAACAAAATGTCACAAATACACATATAGTCTCATATTCATGGCATTAACATATTCATATACATCACGAGTATACTCACTCGGTCTCATTCTCACATCACACCTCCTATCTCATGGTGTCTTATGCTTTGGCCCTTACGGGTCTTAAACTTATGTTCTAATGATTCTAACTTTCATTATGGATCTTTATCATACCTAAGGAATCATTACCTATAATTTCCTCTAATGTTTATGCTTATTAACATAACCAAACAGCACTTCATCACTTTGGGTAGAATTTTGTCATATGTTTACGGGTCCTAGAATTTCCGTCTTGACCCTTTCTAAGTTCTTTGACCCTTTCTAAGTTCCGTCTTCTCTAAGGCTCTATAATCAACTCCTAAACCAATTATGAGGGATTCCTACACATATCCACTAATTATAAACCATTTTTCTTAAGTCCAATTATGCTATAACAGAATTTATAATTTGTGCATCTAAGTGTTCTAGAATTCACATTTTAAGTCCTTTCTAGTTACTTGTTCTTTCCTAACTTTCCTAAATCGTACCTTGCTTCACTCAAACATAATTTTACACATTTTAACACCATAAAACAGAATTTATACAGTGGCCAAGTGCACAAGGCAGAACCAAAAATACAAGCATCATATAATCACATAATCTCATGATTTAAATGCATATAAGTTGCTAGTTTCTCTTGGAATCATTTTAGGAACTCAAAACTCTTTTAGAAACCAATTCCTCTCATTAAAATCATATAAAAATGGGTAAGGTCAGTAGCTAAATTATTTAGCTCAAGGAATAGATTTAAAAAATAAAACTTTGTTCATAAGGTTCTTTAAACACACCTAAGCTTAGAAAAATTCCAAGACTTAGACTATGGGCACTTATGATTAGATGAACTCATCTCAAGTCCATCATCATCATCACAAGGCCGAAATGGCATTCTTGAAATGCCTCCATTTTCTAAAACTTTATATAAGATACTTGGGCAAGTCTTTGAGCTCTAGGATATTTAAGTGATGGCATAAACTTAAACATGTTATGCACTTGTTTTACTCTTCATTATAAAATAAAGTGAGAGCATAAAATAAATATGAGATGCAACCTCATTATTATCTTTAAAGATTAAGTGATGACTTGAAATATAAACATGAAATGCAAGCTTGGAAACTTAAACATGATAATGCAAGTTCATTTAGTTATTCTTGAGAGCTTAGTGATGGCATCAAAATAAACATGCTATGCAAGGCATAAACATAAACATGAATGCAACTCATTTTATCTTAACTAGAGCTCTTACAAGACTTTAGAGGAACATTATAACCTTAACCCAATATGTATCTTAACAACATAAAGTGAGCTTTAGAGTTCTTAGCACCAAGTCTTCAAAGAAGCCTTTGGTTTTGAACTTCATCATCAAGCTCAAGAAAATGGACACAAAGCTCAACACTTATCTAAACAAACATACAAAGAACTAAGTCATATTCTTTATTTTATTGCTCATGGGCTTCAATCTAGAGTAAACTCTTAGAACGGCCTACCAACTTTAAGGTTGGCAAGGGTAAGCTTAGAGCTCTTTGAAAACATATGATTAATTTTCTTAACAAAACTTTTAGTGATCTACTTAACATTTTTAACAAACTTTGTTCAAATAAAGGAAGAGGAAACCGAAACCATTAAAGGGAAAAGAAAGAAAAATCGAAAACTTAAGCAAAGAAAAAGGAAAGAAACCAAGAGCATGTATGGTCCAAGACCAAGTTTTTCAAGCTTTAGAGGTTTCTCACATGGCATCACAAGACCATTATCTTGAAACCTCATCATCAAGCTAAAGTTTTTCTCATGAAAAGGCCTCATGGCCGAAAATAGGAGGAAAGGCTTGAAAGACCAAGAGAAAACTAGAACCTTTTTTGAAGAAAACAAGTAAAAACTTTGAAACAAAACCCCTACCTAAGGAAGTCTTTGAAAATGATGAAAGAAAGTTTGATCCTTGAAGAAATGAGAAGACAAAATCTTCTCTTGGTTGTGGGTATAGGTTCGGCCAAGGGAAGAAGTCAAGGAAGATGATTTTTCCTTGAGGTTGTAAGCTTGGAAATGGAAAGTTTGAGTGTTTAAGAGGTGGTTTAAGGTGAGGGAGTGGTGGTTTATGGTTATTTGTGGTGGTTTGTGGGGTGGAAGGTTTTCTTTGAGGGAGGAAGAAGAAGAGCAAGATGAAGAGAACTTTGAGAGGAAATGCAAGAAAAAGCAAGAGAACTAAACTTGGCAAAGCTTCTAAAGTGTAACAAAGTTCTTCAAGGCTTGGTATTTATAGAAATTTTGCAACATGGAGGCTGCACAAGGGAAGGAAGGCCGATGGCCTCTCATGGCTGGGGAGGAAAATATCTTCAACAATTGGTCATTCAAAGGCATGGTTGAAAGCATGGCTAGGTATGGCTCAAAGTATGGCTTGAGGTATGGTCTTTGAGTGAAGCAAAAATCAACATGTGACACTTTCTTGGGGTGAGAATTCGGCCAAATTTACAGCCCAAGGGAGAAGAGAAATTGTTCATGTAATTGTGGTTTAATGATGTGTTTAAGTGTTTCTTTGATTAAGGTTTTGGTTAGGAGTTTGTAAGAAAATGTTTAGGTGAGGTAATGACTAATTAAGGTTGATAAGACTTGATTAGGGGAGTGATCTTGCTAGATTAACAATTTAAAATCATTCTTTTAGTCAAATAAGGTATGGGCACAATTCCTTAATTTAAGGAATTGGAGAGAGAAATACTATTCAAGATTCCATGACTAGGAATCTTGAATTAAAGAATGTAATTAGAGTTTAACTAAGCAATTTTAGGTTCTAATTAACCTTAATAAATTATTTTGACTCTAGATTAATTATCAAAATAAATTAATCTTCGATTAGAGCCTAATATTGCTTAGGTTTGCTTAATTACGTCATTAGGCTCACTGTACACTGTTCTAGGGGCAAAATGGTAGTTTTGCACTAAAACTGCTTGGGACCTCCAGGCAACTAAACATCAAATACCACTCATAAACATCATTCCAAACTTCTGGAAAAGTTTGGGTTCAAACGACACCTTTACCCACGTAAAACACCGGGTAATTTGGTCATTTTGAGAAAGTTCGAAAACGAGATTTTCACCTCTATATCAATCATAACAGTTATAATCCCCTTCAAACATTGAGTTGACCCATTCTAGGACTTGGTCGGCTTCCCTCGAATTCTGGTAAAAATAACCTCAGGGTATTTTTGTCATTTATACTAAAGAAAAAATGGGCGTTACATATACAGCATGCTTCTCATTTAGTCTTGTGATGCACTATTGTCGTGCGTGCTGTTTTTCCTGTGGTGCTGGAGCGCTCCGTCCCTTCAATGGATGAGCTATTATCCTACGAGCTGAAAGGGCTTTGGGCGCAGTGTCTCAGCCCTCCCTGGTGTGCGGCACTGTGTGCACTTGAGGGGGCTTAGCAAGCCTAGAGTGTGCTTAGCTTTCTTTTGACTTGCAACCTACAATTTTTTTATTTTTCTTTTTTTCAAAATGTAAACAAATAAAAAAATTAGTTAAATTATAATCCTAAACTAATCAAATATAAAACAATGAAAGTGGGAAAAAATTAAATAAAGAAAATAAAAAAATGAATAAAAGTACTAAAAGAAGGGGCTAGAAAGTAGCTTATCTCCTATAATCACTTTGGTTTAAAGTCCCTAAGTTGTTGGACTTAGTGCAAGGATGTTACTTTGGATCCAATAGAGGGGTTGTGGCCTCCAACCTCTCAAATCCTCACACGTCAAATAACTTGCAAACCAGAACTTTATTAAGGGGCATCTGTGTTTTCTAGAAATATCACCGATCCTCTACCAGTCATTATACTTCTTCACAATCAGTAGTGTATAGTTGCATGTGTAAATTTTTAAAATTGAAATGTTAGTCGTACTATATAATGAGCTCATTTTGTAACACACCAAAATTTATTTTAAAATTTTATTTGAACTTTAGTAATCATAATTTCATGAATTGGATAAAATTAGTCTTGATAAGAACGACTTAGTGAAAAAAAATTGAATAGTGACCATGCGGGTCCCATAGGCCTCAGACCATCGAAACCCTAGAATCGAAACCAGGAGATATCAGAGAGAAAATATAGGATTAAGGATAGGAAATGTTAGAAATGAAAATTTTAGACCTGGAATTAAATTTCAGGCAATATCTATTTTCCCTGGTAGGTTTTACCCATTTGGTAAAATTACGATGTGTAGTTTCTCACACCATATAAGTCTTAGTGCAAGCTTGCCACCTAACGTGAGAAGTGTGTGGCTTAGAAAAGGCCACACCATTGCCTTTGACTAAGAGCCAATAAAATTTGCAAAAAAATTACAATATTTATCTAAAGGAAACAATTTTTGTGGTGGAAAGAATTTCCACAACATCTAATAAATGAATCAAGATAACAATTTTTATCTTTCTTATCCTCAATTTCGGCCATCCTCCCCCTCTATAGTCACTTCACTTTCTTCTCCACCAAAGTGTCATAAACTAGCTTAAAATCTCATGTTTTAACACCAAAAATCCCTAGGCTAAACATAAACACCAACCTAGCTCTTGAAATCCTCAAATCAACTCTCTATAAGAAATCTTCACCTCACCATACCATCAATTCTAGCTGCTGTTCTTGTTGTTTAAAAGGAGGGTTTTAATTGGTTTAAATCAAGAATTGGGTGTCAAAGCTCTTGAGAAAAGCCAAGAACAAGAGCAAGAGCCAAGTAGGACTTTTTTTCCTTCTTTTCTTTCAAAAATTACTCTGAAATATTTTGATTGTTTTGGCCTGAAATTTTTTATTATATTGGTTTATAATACATAGATATTAATATGTTCTAATTGGGTGGAGTGATTGGATGATGTTAGAAAATTACTGTGTGCTGGGATTTTTGGATTTAGAAGCAGGTGTTAATACATTATTTTTCTGACTTAGTTAGAGACCTTATTTTCAGCTAAAATTTGTGTATTATGAAGCTAGCATGCCAAGGTATCTTCAGTATTTTTCTTGAGTCATTTTGAGTAATTTTGATATTTTTAAAAATTCAAGAGCCGAGTTGGTCAGGGTTTCTCCTGAAGTTAATTTTAGACCACTGAATTTGTCTAATTTTGTTAGTATACCAAATGATTGAATTTTAACTTGAAATTTTACAGGGTATTGAGAACATCTTGACGTCCAACCCTAAATTTTTGTAGAATTTTATATGTTCATTTGATAGGGTAAGAAAATTGGGAATTCTAACTTATGGTTGAAAATAAGTAGTTTCTAACGTTTAAATTTTTGGAATTTTATTAATATAGTTAGAGACCTTATTTTGCTTCGAAGTTTACAGGGTCTTTTAGACACATTAATTAACTCTGAAAAATGATTTTGCTTTGTTTTGATGAGGTTTAGTAACTGATCCATAATTTTCTTTAAGACTAAAAATCAGGACAACACACTAAACTAGCTAAAAAATGATAGAAAAGTTATGATTTGATATCATTTATGCTATGTGAATCTATTGATGATGTTAGGCATATATAAATGGCAATACTTATTACAATTGCTTACAAGAATAAGATATTATTTTTCTTGGGTTGGAGAAAGTGAATCTAGTCAGTTGAAAAGTAAACCTGACTACTCTTGAAATGAGTCCTGGAAAGTAAACCTGACTAGGAACAAGTCTATGTGACAATTGGAGAAGGTAATCTAATGATCATGTATAAGAATGAGCCCAGTTCTAAAATCAATCTATTATCTTGGAGTGGAATAAGCCACCTTTAGGGCTAAGAGTTTTAAGTAGCAATTGTTCTAAGTAGTCCTTTATATTATGCCTTTGGGGATGCCCTACTAAGAATTTCACAATTCTCACCCTTATGTTTGTTTGTGTTCCTGTGTTGTCTCCATATTGCTCAAGAGAACAATAAGGCGGCTACTATGGAAGCTCAATACTTGAAGTCCCTAATAAATTTTATTTTGTTAGGTGTGTATGTTTGTAAATATATGAGAAGACAGATGTATATGAAAGCCCATAGAAAAGGTTTTCTTATATTTGAATTTGTACTAAATAAATATTATGTTATCTTTCTATATATTTAAGTACAACTACAAATTAGTTAATGCATGATTCGGTTGCATATGTTATAGCTATTTAAGAAAGGTTTGCTAATTTATAAGTAACAACTCCTAAGTTTAATGTCATGGCTTAAGGATGATATTGTACTTGGGAGGGTGTTATATTATGGTATTAGAGGTTCATCCTAGTAGGACCTTGAGGAATGGACTAACTATGCATCCAATGTATAGATAAGTCATGCCTTGAATCTTATCCATATGATAGGATATAAGGTTTAGATGTGCATGACAGCTAGTAGTGCTGTAGTTGGTTGCTATCAAATTTAGCATAGTATTGAGTCTGACCAACTCAATATCTTTTGTAGGTGTATTCAGGAACCAATGGTGAACCCGGACATACTAGGAACAGACTGCGAGTTAGAATTTTGAAGACAAAACTTTTTTTTAGGAGGGTGGTATTGTAACACCTCAGAATTTATTTCAAAAGTTTTATTCAAACATTATTAATTAGAATTTCATGAATTGGATAAAATTAGTCTTGATAAGAACGGCTTAGTGAAAAAAAAGTTAATAGTAACCGTGCTGACCCGCAAGCCACTGGGACAATTGAAAACCTAGAATCGAGACCAAGAGATGCCTAAGACTAAGGAAATATAGGATTAAGGCTAGGAAGGGTTAGGAATGAAAATTTTAGACTTGGAATTAAATTTTGACCAATATCTATTTTCCTGGGGTATGGTATTTTACCCATTCAGGAAAATTATGGTGTATAGTTTCTTACACTTATGAGTCTTATAGTACAAGTTTGTCACCTAATGTGACAAGTGTATGGCTTAGGAAAGGTCACACCATTGCCTTTTACCAAGAGCCAATAAGAGTTGCACAAAATTATAATATTTATCTTATGGAAACAATTTTTGTGGTGGAAGGAATTTCCAACACAACATCTAATAAATGAATCAAGACAACAATTTCTATCTTTTCTTCTCCTCAATTTCGGCCATCCTCCCCCTCTACAACCACTTCACTTTCTTCTCGACCAAAGTGTCATAAACTAGCTCATGTTTCAGCACCAAAAATCCCTAGGTTAACCACAAACACCAACCTAGCTCTTGAAACCCTAAAATCAACTCACCATAAGAAATCCTCACCTCACCATACCATCAATTGTAGCTGTTGTTCTTTCTGTTTAAAAGGAGGGTTTTGATTGGTTTAAATCAAGAATTGGGTGTAAAAGCTCTTGAAGAAAGCCAAAAACAAGAGCAAGAGCTTGCAAGAGTCAAGTAGGGCTTTCTTTAGCCTTTTTTCTTTCAAAAATTACTTTTGAAATTTTTTGATTATTTTGGCCTGAAATTTTTTATTATATTGTTTGATAATACATAGATATTTATGTGTCTAATTGGGTGGAGTGATTGGATGATATTAAAAAATATTTTCTCAAAAAATATTTTGAGTGTGTTGGGATTTTCGATTTAAGCAAGCAGGTGAAAATACATGATTTTTATGACTTAGTTAAAGGCCTTATTTTGAGCTATAATTTTTATATGATGAAACAACATGTTAAGGAATCTCCAATATTTTGTCATTTTGAGTACTTTTGATATTTTTAAAAATTCAAGAACTAAGCTCATTAGGGTTTCTGCCTGAATAGTCAGTTTGGAGCACTAAATTTTTCTAATTTTGTTACTATATCAAATGATCAAATTTTGACTTGAAATTTTTACAAGGTATTGAGGACATCTTCAAGTTTATTCCTAAAATTTTGTAGAATTTTATATGTTTATTTGATAGGGTAAGAAAATTAGGAATTCTGATTGATGGCTGAAAATAAGAGTTTCTAACCTCTGAATTTGTGAAATTTTATTAATATAGCTAGAGACCTTGTTTTGCTTTAAAATTTTTACAGAGCCTTTTAGACATATTATAACTCTAAAAAAATATTCTTTGTTTTGATGAGGTTTAATAGCTGATCCATAATTTTCTTTAAGACTAAAAATTAGGGGCATACTAAACTAGCTGAAAAAATGATAAAATAATTATGATTTGATCTCATTTATACTATGTGAATCTATTGATAATGTTAGGCACATATAAATGTCAATACCTATTACAATTGCTTACAAGAATGAGATATTATTTTTCTTGGGTCGAGAAAATGAATCTGGTAAGTCGGGAAAGTAAACCTACTAGGAATAGGTCTATGTGAGAATTGGATAAGGTAATCTAATGATCATATATAGGAATGAGCCAAGTCCTGAAAAATAGTCTATTATCCAGGAGTGGAATAAGCCACCCTAGTTGAGGGCTATGAGAGTTAAAGTAGTAATTGTCCTAAGTATTCCTTTATATTATGTGCTAAGTGATTGATTTAAGCATATATTTTGAGACCAATATGTTTAAGTTGAAACTTGATAGTATATGCTTTAAATGCTTTATATTATGATATCTGAGCAAAGTGATTATGATTAACGATGATGATGATATACATATATTAAGGGATTGAATGATAAAAGAAATCCACTTTGGAAGGATGATTTTGAACTTTAAAAGGAATTTTTTATGTATGTTGCATGATCATATTTTTCTAAACAAACCAAAGTGACTGGATGATGATAATGTTTTACTATGTATTTGGGAATACCTACTGAAAATTTCACAAGTCTCACCCCTATGTTTGTTTGTGTTCCCGTATATTCTCTAGATTGCTCAAGAGAATAATGATGCGGCTACTATAGAAGCTCAATACTTGAAGTCCCTAATAAATTTTATTTTATTAGGTGTGTATATGTTTGTAAATATATGAGAAGACAGATGTATATGAAAGCCCATAGAAAAGTTATTCTTATATTTGAATTTGTACTCAATAAATATTGTATTATCTTTCTATATATTTTTGTAGAACTACGAATTAATTAATGCACAATTTGGTCAAATTTGTTATAGTTATTTTAGAAAGGTCTGCTAATTTATAAGTAACAACTCCTAAGTCTAATGTCATGACTTAAGAATAATATTGTACTTGGGATATGTCTAAAAACGTTTCTCAAAATAATCTCTTATCATCAATAAGAACTTGAGAAACATTAGAAATATAGGACTGAAAAAAATGTAGGCTGTAAAATTGTAGCACATTGAATGAAACCTCTTTATGCAATAAATAAACACCAAATATATAAGTTCACAATCAATGGAAAGAAAATGACATGTAGATTCATTATAGTAAGAAAAAATAAATTATGACGACTACTACATCATACAGGAAACATTAAAGTTAATTTCAAGGCAGCTAAAGTTGTTCACATTTCTTTTCTTTGAGAAAATCTACAGTATTGAGAATAACGTCTTAAATCATTATAATTCTTGAGCACCAAGTCCATTGCCAACCGCATGCGCGATTTCTCGTCAACTGGTTATAAGATGAAAATTGCATATATCTTATTACAAAGTGGACTCAATTAAACTCTACAACACATTAATGCACTTGGTGAACTCACATCTATTTGGAAAGACCTTTTAAGCCCTGAATAAATTTGTCATGAAGCAACCTAAACACTGCAATCCACCCTAACATAAGCGTAACAAATATTAGCTCATATATGATATGCATAAAAAATACACAAATATAAAAAAACAATTCATTGTAATTTGTGGGATGAAGTTGCATTTCTTACACTTTTTTTTGTTAAGGTTACGAGATGTTTTATAGGAAATTCAGGGTCTATGTAATGCTTCACCTATTTTATGTGAATCATTCTCAAGATCTTCGTAAAACAATTTCCAATCAATCATGTACTCAAGAAAAACAACTTGTATTGAGCAAAAAATTATAATATGACTAAAATTTGTGTAATTTTCCAAAAGATCTAATAAACATGTGGGTGATAATTGTACTACTTGTTGAATTTTCTGCTCTCAAATACTTTCCTGGATGTAGATTTCAACAAGTCCAAACACATCAACTCCTTCCTTTTCAAGTCCACACACAGGAGGTACAAATGTTTCTTGTCATCATTAATTGATATCTAAATCTGCAATCACAACATCTCCAATTATCATATTTTTAATGTAAAGTTAAATTAGGAAACAACACACTTAGTCAGTGTGAAAAACATATTTGTTGTTAACTTCAACAACTTCTTAACACTAGACATATACCATGCTCTACGACTTGAAACAATAGCTTGTGGTGTAGTTATGTGATTGAGAGATAGTTGTTGAAAAAAACAAACTAATGAGTGATAGTTGAAAAAAAATAATGAGTAATAGTTACTGAAAAAAAAAACTAATTTAGAGGTACAATTAAAAACAAATGAATTGCAACATGTCATTAATAATGTACATACATTACTGAAACCTTTGGAGGTAAAAACCACATCTTTTGGCCCTGGACAAGTTCTTTCCTCAAAGTGAGCATGCATGAAACCATGGTCAATACCTAAAACAACATTTTTCATAATTAGGTGATATGATGTTTTACCTAACTCAAAATATAAAGAAAATACTTACATCAGAATCTATCCACTTTCCAAGAATAATGATGCCAAATGATTTTCTATAACCATACAAAACAGTATGTTTGACGATTGTCTCTCTACATTGAACAAATGATAAAAAAAACATGTGTCAATTTATAGGTAATAAAAAATAATTAAATAATATCCTATATCATAAATAAATAAATAAATATATTTACTCTTGGAAACCATCCATATTATATAGGTATATTGCCACTACCGATTATTTTTCATCAATGTTCATTCCTTTAGGGACTTCAAAAGTAACTTGCAAAATAGGAGAAAAAAAGCAATGTCATAAACTCTATTTATGAAAATTTTGACAACGAAGTGTCTCAATATATGAACTTAATTGTTAAAATCTTTTTTCATGGATAGTATAATGCTCTAAACTTTCTATTTAAAAGACAAGCAACAAAACCATGTCAGTCTCAACACATAATGTTCTAAACTATTACAATACATTAATATTACCATCATCAATAGTGAAATTCCTATACCAAAGTAATTTTACAGTAGATCAAATTCGCTTTTTTTCTTATATGCACAACACTTGACTATGAATGGAGAAAGAGTAACACACCATCAACAACCATAACCAAAATATGTAATGGTATCATCAATGCACGAAAGCCAATTTGTTCTTGAGGTGGAGATGCATTCTTCATCCACGTCAAATACTTTGGAATCGAAAAGCTTCCACCCAACATAAAGTCGTGTAGGTGCCTATATGTTTAACCATGAGTTAGTAATAAACTATAGCCTAAACGAAAAAATTGTAAATACTATATATTTTGTCACTTACGTCAGCTTTGTTGTCTTCACCCAATGGAGTAGCCATTGAATCATTCGAAGTTGGGCTTATCAAACACAACAAAACCTCTTTCATTTGAGCCATTGACTCCTGCATCTCTTGTTGAACAGATGACTGGATCTCTTGTCTAAAAGATGATTGGATCTTTTGTCTAATAGCTAAATTATGTGAATCCATATATTGCTTCAAGCTGTGATGTATAGGATCTAGAATCCACTGTATTGAACTTTGTCAAAGAGAAACTCAGGCTACAAAATTGAAATTGTGAAGAAAATTAGGGTAATATGACGTAAGGAGCATTACATAAATCATATACTATCAATACAATAAATAAAGTCAAGTAACAATTAAAAACACCATATTGATTATATAATATATATATATATATATATATATATATATATATATATATATATATAATGTATAAATTACCACCTAGATGATATCACACATACGTCAAGGATGACTTTTGGAGTCTTTTGCTTCCTATGTACATCCCTTCTTTCAGGAATACTCCTAATTCTCTTTGAGTTTTCACTATGAAAAAATCAAATGTCTGGGTAAACTTTTTATATATGACATGAACAGATTAAATTAAAAGATGAAATAACATCATACCTATTCGAGTTAATTTGATATTCACGATCATTCATTGTAAGATTGAAGAAACTTTTCAAGTTTCTATCTTACAATGCTAAAATAATGAGACATGAGTGTAGGTTGAAATGTGCATGAGAAAGGAGTTGAATTGTTCTTTCACTTTTCTTAACCCTTTGTATTTCTGAAAACTAAAACATATACTATCAAGTAAAACTTGAAGTGCAGGAGAATGATGTTAGTGAGTCTTAGAAAGTTACTTTCTAAGCTTAAAATAGAGATATAAAAACTAATATAGATCTATTTTTGAGAAAAGCTTGAATAAATAATAAGAACAAAAATTAAAGTAGAGTCAGGGAAGGAGAGATACTGCACACAAGATTTTATAGGTTTGGCCAACCTTCCTACATCCAATTTTCAACAACCTATTGAGATATGCTAAACAACCTTTTTCTAAGCTTAGACAAAGTCATATATTCTTTCTATAACCTTCTCAAGCTATCTCATGTAACTAGTAGCACACTCTACTATCACTCCCAAGTAGTCTTTGACTAGCCTCTTTATCTCACAATGATCACTACTGGATCAGAGTACAAAGATTTTTGTAGGTTGGTTCACTCCAACTATCAAACACTCAAGTTTTCTTAAGATGAAACATGTATGAGCTGAAAACTTAGGTGACTTCTTTCTAACTATTCTTTCTAGGAAGAAAGTATTATCTAATAAGAACTTAGAAAAAAGATTTATATAGATATGAAACTAATTACAAGCTATAATAACTTTATAGAAGATAGAGAAGAGTTCCCTCATATTTCAATGCTTCAACGTAAAGCCTTGACCAAAAGTCTTGAGTTGTAAGCACATAATCTCCTTTTATATTTGATTTCTCATTTATGACTATTGCCCTTGATCTGTTTTCCTAGTGGCACCTATTGATCTACTTTTTGTGATTGGAAATACAATCTAGAAGAGCATCTTGGCTATGTCAAAGCCACTTTTGGTCAGAGACCGTTGTCAAATAGAGGTTTCTGAGTTCATCTTCATAAACTACTTTTTTTTTCTAAACGAGGTTTCTGAACTTTTTCTTCTAGAAGCTGGGATGGTTGACCAAGTTGAAAGTAAGATGTCACATCATTCCTTGTCTTGATTTGACTTTATTTGAATTTTGAATTTTCCTCCCATTTCTGGAAAATACACCTTTTAATAGTAAATTTTGAAGTGCTATTTCAATTTCTAAACATTTCCTTTATCTTCATTGCTTAATACAGAGCTTGTTGATGAGTATACTATTATGATTGATGATAGTAGTCATAACTTGCTTTAGAGGATGATGGTATTCTTCATTGTATAAAAATTTCTGAAGATGAAGACTACTTTCTGAAGATTTAAAGCTTGGTTTCTTGCTCATGAAATCATTCCTTCGTGTGTTAAACATATTGACGTTCATTTTAATGATTATTTTTCACTTCTTTTAATCCCTGAATCTCTATGAATGAGATTAACCATGTTTGCACATGATATTGTGAAAACAAAACTTGTTTGTGAAGTCACATGATAAAGAGAAAGGTCCTGTTATATTCTTAAGAAACTCAAGCAAACAATTAGTCCTTCTTCAAAGGATTTTATCAAGAGTTAGTTTGTTATCACTCAAAACATTAAGCATTAAAGCTTTCTAAAAGGTTCCAAAGCTAACAATGAGCACATAAAAATTACATTTATCATATCCAAATGAAGGAAAGTACAAAGTACAAGTCAACATAGATTCAGAATTTCAGATAAATGGAATATCCAACTCTTATTTCTTGTTAGTTAAGAACTTGTTGAAAGTACTCGAAGACCATCACTGCCACAACACAACTTGCACATTCGATTCCTTATTGTGACTCAACTCCAATTCCAGTGTGATGAACAACAAAGTAGGGAAATGGTTCAAGCTTAGGAAGAGCAACTCACTTTCACGAATGAGCTCCGTTCCAACACCCAAATTAAAATTTCAAAATTAAGGGAGACAAAATTGAAAAATAAAAACATACTTAATGAAAATATCCTTGAGAAAAGTCTAATGAATCATAGGAAAAAGGAGAAAGCGATGGCAATACATTCTTACAATAGAACTGAACAGAAAACTAAATAGAACATTGAGGAAATTTTAAGCAAAACTACATATTCAGTCACATATTATTGATCCAATATGTGGGACAAAGAAAAATAAAACAAACCTATGCTAACACACCCAATAAAGAGAAAGAATGTTAAATGTATTCAACTTCTTACTTCTGATCTCACCTTTTCTGACTTTGCTCTTCTCACGCTCTATTCCTCTAGTATCATTCCTTGTTAATTGTTGTTGCTTCCTGAAAATGTGCAGAGGTTGTTGTCGCAATTTAATGTTTTATAGACAGCTCCTTCCCACGATGTAGCAAATGTCCTATGATTTTGCAACTACCTAGAATGAAGAGAAGAAGAAGGAATATGTCTTGGTAGAAGACCCAAGTGGCCAGCAGCTTCCAATGTGAATGTAAGGTTCTTAGTTTTTATTGTTTTATTTTTTTCCTCTAATATAAGGTAAGAAACACCAATGAGACTATTTTCATACGAGCCTTATTTTATTTAGGAGTCTTTTCTTGTTAGCCAAAATAGGGTATTTAAACAAGTTGAGGTTCCTGACCAAAAGAAAGGAGTTGAGGTTTAAAACCCAAAAACAAAAAAGAGTTAAGGTTGTAGAGATTGTTGCTCACTCTCCTCCAATACCATGGCCATCTTCTCCTTTACTTCAAATGTAATGCCCCAGGTCCATGTGTCCTGGGCTAGGCCTTAGAAAGTCTTTTAGTGCCCAGGAACCCTTGGTATCCTGAGAGACATGTGGATGCTGAAGTCTACAAGATTATGCGGCAGGCTCGCTGGAGTGAGAAATCTTTACTATAGTGAGTAGGCGAGCATGTTAGCCTAGGTGGTGTCATCTCGCTACAATGGGAATATGGTTAAGTTGGCACGTGAGCGAAGGCCCTTGATGTAAGATAGGAGAAAATGATGCATTTTTAATTAGTGACCCCTACCCTCTAAATACCCCTTCCAGTTATGTTTTCACACAGAAAAATGCGAACCTAGCCCCAAATTCCCCCTTCCTTACCTCCACTCTCAACCCCATTCAAATATTCTTCCTCCAAGCTTTAAGGTAAGAGATTTATGTTAGTTTTGCTCTTTTTCTTCCTATTCCTCTATGTTCTTGAGTTGAGAGTTGTTATTTTTCACTATTGTCAAGTTGAGATGCTCCCCAATGTTGTTAGAGTTGATTTAGAGTTGTTCTAGAGTTATTATAGGCTATTCATGTGTCTATATTACTCCATGATAGTTGTTGGTGCATTCCAACCTTCCAAGGTCAAGTTGCTAGTACCTACACATTCCTGGCTCCAAATGGTGAGTAGATTCAAACTCATGACTTTATTTTTCAGTCATTATGAGGATATTTATACATTGTGATTGGTAAACATGAAATTAGAGATGAGAATATATGTAGAGTATGATTTTACATGTTTTGTCAAGCTAGCAAAATTTATGATTTATGATAATAGCATGAAAGAAATATGTTTTAGAAAAACATGAGACCATGATTGCTATGTTATATGCTATGGGAATGCCTTACATGTTCAAGAAAGGATTTATGAAGAAAATATGTATTGTAGCAAGTTTGCTATTTTATCAAACTTATTTTATGAGTTTATGTCATCACTACATATTCCATATTTGAGATTTCAGGCCATGCTTCAGAGTATCCAGTTAATATATATACATTGGAAAGAAAGTGAACAAGAGTATGATTTACCTTCATGAATTAAAAAGTTATTTTGTTTTCAAAGTTTTTATGGTTATGAATCCTATTGTTTTGAAATATGAGATTAGAGTTATCAAGATTATGAAAAATATGTTAGCTTGAGATATAGAATTTCAGTCATATAAAATTTGGATCTCCCTATGAGTTATAGTAGTTGGGCTACATACTATGTGGGCTTTGAAATCACAATGTTTACAAATGGGTAACCCCTTGGATATGATTTTATAGCCATAGTTATGCTAAGGTTAGACTATTAGAGTTACGTGAATCCAGAGCTCTAGAGTATTAAGAGTTTTAAGAGCTTTCAGATTTAAATTATTTTCTATACAAACTAGCTTAAATGGTAATTATAGAAAAACAGGCATTAAGTTAACGTTAGAGATCATTAACCTTGGTACCAAATTGTCCTTAAATGATAATATAACCCTAGAGAAATTAGAGATGGAACCTAGTTAGGTGTCCAATTTGGATCCTTTAATGAACCCATAGAGTTCAACCTATTTAAAAAATATTTTTATACCATATTTATTATGCATAACCAGATAATTTTATTATTATGCCACGTATTTTGTGCATAATCAGAAAGTTTGAGACCTTGTAAGGTGCCTATAGAGATTAGAGAAACTTAGGGATCTTCTGAGGTACCCATAAAGATCAAAGAAATTTAGAGATTATTTTTATTATACTATATATAGATATAATCAGATATTACCTGTTTCTCAAGGAGTTACCGCACCACAAGTTTAAATGATTTCATGACAGATATAGATTTAGAAATGCTTGTTTATGAATCTATGGAATGAAAAATATTTTCCTAGCTAGCCATGTATGTAGATATCAAATGATTTATGCTTGCTGCATTTATATTATATTATGCATATCCTTTGGACATTATATTTAACGTGGGTTATGAGTGAGAATCCACTCACTTAGTCCGATGACTTACCCTCTCCCTTCCTTCTTCCATTTAGGTCCAATTATTGCAGTTGATCCAGGAGCTTCAGATGTCCCATTGTGAGTTTTACATTCAGGAAAGCTTAGTTAGGTTATTTTAGAGTTAGAGCGCTCCAGGAGATGTGTAGTACGATTCAGCCATGCATTTTCTTTCAGATTATATATTTAATTTTAGAGTTAGAATCTGTATATGTTTACAGATTTCAAGTTTAAAAAAATTGTACACTGTGATTAAAGTTTTTGTGATGAACCAAACATGAATTTATGATTTGATTTTCAAGTGTTAAAAAGATTTCAGAGTATGACTAATATGTTTTCAATGCTTTGTATATTAAATATTTCAGTCTTATGAATCTAATATTAGGTTTTGAATAAAGATTTGGATAAAGATCTAGATGAAATTATGTTTTTAGAATAAAAATTTTATTATTTATTGATTTAGAGAGGCTTGTTACCTAGAAGGCTTATGTAAGGATAGGATTCCTCACCGGTTACATTACCAAATGGATCGTGGCATCAAATTCCTCACCTGCTTGGTGTTTTCCATTTGGGGAAAGTTTATTTAAAAGTCTTTTATTATGGGTTAATAGGGAAAAAAAAAACATTATATACTCTTATAATATCAAAGTACTCTTAGCATCTTGACCAAAATAAAAGTTCTCTCACACCCAAAAAAAAAAAGTATTCTTAGTTTGTGACCCAAAAAAAAAAGTCTTAGTTTTAATTTTATTTTCATTTTACCATTCACTTAATAATCAATTGTAAATATTATATTATAAATTATGATTTTGGTTGTAATTTCTACTTATATATTTCAAATTATAATATATAATAAGATAAGATTTGTGCATGATTTTTTTTTGTTGCAAATTTACAATGACAAATGGTTAGAATTTTTAGTCATAAATGGTACTTATAAATTATTCAATCATTATAGATATATTGTGATAAAATTGTGATTGTAGTGAAATTTTGGTAAATAAAATCAAAATTGATTCATGGCAAAATATTAATTTCTAAGTACTGAAAAATAACATTATTTCTTCTTCATCATTAAATCAAATTATAATTAGATAAAATCATTCAAAATATATATTAAGAGGATATATTATAGATATATTGTGATATAAATTATGATTGTTATCAGTCACAATCAACTCTTCAACCTTAAGTATTAAAGTTATGATATATAATAATAGATTTTATTAATCATAGTCATAAATGCTTCTTAAAAATCAATTAATCATTATAGATATTCTAATATAAAATATGATTGTGATGTGATTTTGATAGATAAAATCAAAACTTATTCATAAAATGTAAGCATAATGTGTGTAATTTGAGGATATAACATAAATCAGCTACAAAATAACAAGCAAAACCATCTCTTTAATCTTAAATATTAAACTTTGAATCAAACAAAAAAATTGAAAACAATGTAAATTAGCAATTAAAAATCTATAATCTACAAGACTCCTTTGGAGAAAAGTTTTCTAAGTGTCACTTCTAGAGTAATTTAAAGCCCACAATACAACTAATAACTTTAGAAAAATCATAACTATAATTATTATTATATATCATTAGAACATCATTGAAGATTATCAGCATTTAATAGTATAATTGCACTGAAATAATTAGAGAATGAATTTTCATTTATTTTCCTACAATTCAAATTTTAACATTCCATTTTGTTTAAGTTTATGGTTGTAATCAGCTTCACATGTGCTGAATTAAAGTAATGATCTGATCTAATTTATAATAAAAAAAAATGTAACCACACTTAGAGATCAAGTAGCGAGAAAAAGGATCAAAATAGTGAGTGTGAAGGGACATGGGGTCAACTGGAGAGGAGTGTGTGGTGGTGGTGATGGCGGTGGCCGCTGGCAAAGGCTTAGCATAAGGCAAAACATATATTCCTTCCACTATTCTCACAGGTTGTTTGACTATATAAATTTAGGAGATTTCTTTGATACACCTATAAAATTCAAGTGTACTAGTGTCTCTTAGTTATTTGTGGTTAAGAATAAGTCATGTGTCTCACTAACTCATGTTTTTTGACATCTATCAAATAACAACCATTAATTACATAAAGGGTACCAATATTGATGGGATACTAAAATGAAAATCATAAATTTATAGATATTTCATCGAAATGTTATATTGGTGAAAAAAAAATATAAACTTCCAATATCAAAGTATGATAAGATATTGCTATCTAATAGTTAATTATAGGGGTGATTGCACAAATGATTGTGATCATAAAAAAATTTTTTTGAAAAAAATAGTTCTAATTGTGACTCACAAATGATCTTTTCTTAACAATTCTATTTGCAAAAAGATATTTTAAAAAAACCATATTTCTAGGTAATATATACTAGATCAACATTTTCATAGAAAATATATAATTACATGGAAATAATATATTCATAATCAATCATTTGATATAAAAAAAATTGACGATATATATTTGTTACGCATTGATTTAATTTATGAATCAATTGATATATATTGAAACTGACATATAAATAATCACTACTCTATATCACACACCCTCTCATTGTACTCAATTTGCAATCAAATACTATAACTTTTCATTTCAGTTGAGACTACAAAATAAATAAGACTATAACTTTCATAATATGATAAGAAAAATGTTATTTGAAAGCATGCCATTGAGGTAGAAACTTACATTCATGATCTCCTTAAGCATATCAGAAAAGTATCTCATTAGGAATAAGCCAACTTGTCAATCTTAAAGAATAAGTGTAGCAAAACAGCATTAAGGGCTCATTTGGTATGTCTGATAGGATAATATTTATAGTACAAGACTTGATCAGATAAGCCTAATTGTAGGTTTTAAAGTGCACGAGAAGAGGGGGTTGAATCCTGCTTTGACTTTTCTTTCCTTTTTAGTTTCTGAAAACTTAAACAAGTACTATCAAGTGTGAACTTGAAGTGCAAGTGAAAATAATGTTAGTATACATCAGAAAGTGACTTTCTGAACTAAGACAACGATAAGAAAAACAAGCTTAAAGAAGTTTTTTGGAAGAGAAAATTTTATAAGTACAAAAACATAATATAAAGGAGATTAAGGGAAGGAGAATATACTACACAAAAGTTTTTATACTAATTCGGCAACCTTGCCTAAATCCAGTTCTAACAACCACTGAGTTCTACTAAATAATCATATTTCTCAATCCCGAGAAAGTTAGATGGTTTTTGTATAGCCTTCTCAAGCTATCTCCATGTGATCAGTAGCTCACTCTATTGTCACTTCCAAGTAGTATTTGACTAACCTCTTCAAGCTACTTAACATGACCAGGAGCTGAAAATAGTATAAGAGCTAAAAACTTGAATAACTTCTTTTTAACAATTCTTCATAGGAAGAAGATGTTATCAAGTGAAAACTTAGAAAGAAGATTTTTACAGATGAAAAAAACTAATTACAAGTTGTATTAGTTGTACAAAAGATGAGAGAAAATTTCTTCAACGTTTCACACAAGGTAATGATCTCGTGTCATGAGTTGTAAGCACATTATCTCCTTTTATACTTGATCTTTAGTTATGATTGTTGCCCTTGATCTATTTTCCTAGTAACACATGTAGATCTTCTATTTGTGTTTGGGATAAGAATTCTAGAAGAGTAGCTCTGCGTGCCAGTGTTACTTTTTATAGTTGCAGAAGCCGTTGTCTAGTAGAGGTTTCTGAGTCAACCTTCAGAAACTACTTTTTACTTTATGAGCGAGGTTTCTGAACTTTTTCTTATAGAAGCTAAGGCAATTGACCAAGTTAAAGAGATGTCACTATCAGTCCCTAATTGAGTTTGACTTTGAAGTTTGAATTTTAAATTTTCCTTCCCATTTCTGGAAAGTGCACCATTTGTAGTAAACGTGCTTTGTGAAGTGTTGTTTCAATTTCTGGACAATCCTTGGATCTTTCATTCTTCAATCAGAGCTTGTTGTAAAGGAAATAATCATGATCATAATGATTGAATATGATAACCACACATTTCTTCATAGTTGGGTTGAAATCTTCACTTGAATCTTGCTTTCTAAAGTCATGGTATGCTTTCTGAAGATCTAAATCTTAGTTTCTTTTTCTTGAGAATTTCCTTTCATGTGTTGAGCATAGAAACGTTCATTTGAAGATTTATTTTTCTTTTTCTTTGAGTTCTAAATCTCTTTAAATGAGATTAATCATGTTTGCACATGTCATTGTGAAAATAATCTCATTTTAGAAACATGTATGCTAATGTGAATAGTCTTGTTTGGTGTTTCAAAAAACTCAAGAAAAATATTAGTCCTTCTTCAAAATATTTTCACAAAATTAGTTTTGTTATCACTCAAAACATTAAGTACTAATGCTTTATGAAGGGTTCTGGAGCTAACAATCTCCCTCTTTTTGATGATGATAAGCCAATTCTGAGAAATTCTTTTGGAAATATTTTGAAAGAGAATTCTATATTCTTTCAAAATACATCAGATAAAGTTTCAGAAAATTTAATTCTTAAGGTATGATGTAGATGTGGTCAAGACATATAACAACCTTAAGTGACTTGAATCAAAGTTATTTCACTTCAAGGAAGGTTTTTGAAGTTTATCAGAGCACTTTCTAGAAGTATCAGAGCAAATTTTTGAAAGGTTTTGTAGCATTTAAGCTTTTTGAACAAAAATAGCTTGAATTTAAGTCATTTTTTTTTTGAACTTAAGCATATTTGAATAAAAAAGATAATACTCATGATATTCATTCTTGATATTGAATCCATACGCAGCACAAATTTATCCAAAACATACACCAATAAGCTTTGCACACAAAAGAAGTTTTTGAAGCATGTGTATCAGAGCATGTATGTGTATATGAGAAAACTTCAAGTTCGTGTGACAAAGTGTACATATCATAGCATTAGAGATAATGTGTGTATGTGTGTGTGTGTGTGTGTGTGAATATATATATATATGTATTAGAGCTAATCATTAAATATATCAAAGCGTATGATGGATGAATAAGTATCAAAGCATACACTCAAAACTTATAAAACATACATCAAGATATATGTTAAGGTATTTAAGCAAGATAAATCAAAACTTAACATCTGAAAAAGATAAAGTGATCATATATGTACTAGAGAAATAATTCAAGATACCAGAGCAATAATAAATGATAAAATGTTCAAAGCAAAACAAAAAACAATGAATGAACAAAAAAGAGTGCTAATGCTGATTATGCAAAAAAAAAAATGAAGTCTTTGGACTTGAACTCCCTTAGCTTGACCCCTTGAATTTCTCAACACAAAAGATTTTCTTCATTTCTTCTTCTTCTCTTCTTCTTCCCTTTTTGTCATCAACAAAAAGAGGGTGTGCTGGATACCAAGTTACACCATCATCGGCCCCTCCTTATGAGCTCTTGAAGAAGCAATCAAGCTCTTCATGTCTTCTAAGGGGGCACATATCTCCTGTTAGAGGCTTCAACTTTGATATCCCTTTTATTGTGCAGAAGAAGTTGGACCTCGAGAAACTTGTTGAAGGTTTAGATGGATGCTAGTATGGAAGGTGGATTAAGGATTGATAGGGTAGCCCTGGGTGTAGGCTCAGGGATGTCCAAGGGAATGGTGTCCTAAGGTCTGGGTGAGTCAACTTCAACATTTTCAATATTGACAGGAGCAAGAGTAGCAGGTGGTGTGAATGGTAGTTCATTTTCTGATGGTCTAATAGGTGAGGTGATGAGTGTAGGGATATGTGGAACATCAACAACAATGGTAGCAGGAATGGGAAGGAAATAAGTTCAGGAGCAGTTTCAAGGATGAAAGCTAGTTTCTAAGGCTCTATCTTCTTCCTCTTCCATTGGAGTTATTCTTATAGAATAAGGGAGTTGAGGCACCATTAGAATTATAGTAGTTTCAGCTTCAGCCTTCCTTAATAGGTTCCTCCACAATAGCCTCCTGTGATTAAGACTTCTCACTACTTTGAGACATCTTATCTTCCTCCTCTTCTTCTAAGGTGTAAATAGCTTCATAACCAGAGCTTCATACTTTGCTATTTCCATAAGAAGTATACTGGTTGAAAGAACATATTTTGCCAAATTTCTCAGTTTATGCTTGATGCCCCTTCTTCACACTATTCTCTTTGGAGTAGCAGGTATTTTATCAGATCTTCTTTGTGTTTCAGGAGTTTTAGAAGGAACTTTTTCTATATCTAAGGAGGTGGAGGCATGCTAGACTCTTGTCTTTGCATTCTTTCTTGTTGCAGCTTAGTTCTTTTCTCATTGTTCAGAGGAACCTTAACAGATTCTTCTTCCTCTAAGTTCTTAGACTCACTATCCATGAGAATCAACTTTCTTTTTCCTTTCCCCATTTTCTTTTTAGTCTTAGTCTTCTTAGAAGATTTTCTAACTTGTTCACTCCTAATTTTGGGACCTTGTCTGGTGGCACTAGTTCTTGAGGAAGCAAGCTTTCTCCTTATGGTCCTAAAGAAGCCATTGAGTATTCACTCCCTTCCACATATTCAAACGTTTCTAGAAAAACCCCAGAGATTTCTAAAAACTCTTCCCATCAATGAGAAAACCTCCTTTAGAATGGATACTTCTTCAAGAAGCTATCTTCTTAATGCCTTCCTAGAGGCAACTTTCCTAAGTGAGAAGTCATTCACATAATGATCCTACATCTCAAGGTCATCATACATGTAAAATGGTCCTTTTTTGTCAATGGTGTGATCAAGTTGCTTTCCTTCAGCCATGGTAGATGAAGGTTTGAGAAGATTGAACGAGAATATTGAGGGTTTGAGGAAACAGTGAAGGTTACAGAGAAGGAAGGTTTGCTAGAGAAGGTGAAATAGTTTTGGTGAAGGTGAAAGTGTTTGAGGTTGAAGATGAAGGGGTTATATATGGTGTATGAGAAGTGGGAAGTTATAAATATGATGGAACATAAGTCTGAAGGTGAGGCAACGTGGGAGAGAAACTTAAAAAGAGTGGGAATTATCCTGCCTTTTTCAATTTAAGAGAATAAGTGGTTTTTGAATCTTGGAACCACTTTCTAAATCTTAATCCACTTTCTAAGCCAACATAGACATTATATGATCCTTCACAACTACATTGCTTCCTCGTATATGAATATTCTTCCATATTTCGAGCTTGTATGGCTTTTTGACCCATTTTCTAAACTTGTGCACTGACTTTTTGGTCTTGCAACTGATTTTCTGCCCTTGCATAGATGTCTTCATTTAGGCCTCAGTTCGAAGCCATATGGGGAGTCTCCAAAGATGTTTATGCATGAATGCTACGTAGATTTAAAAACTTTTAAGGTTCAAAAGCATTTCAAGCAGCAAAAATGATCTTCAGCTAATGGTTTTATGAAAATATCAAATACTTGGTCTTCAGGATTCACAAACATTAACTCAACATCCCCTTTTTGAACATGATCTCTAATAAAATGATATTTGACGTCAATGTGCTTGGATCTAGAGTGCTAGTTATGATTCTTTGCAAGATTTATAGCATTAATATTATCACAAAAGATAAGGATTTTGGAGTATCTTAAGTGATAATCTTCTAGTTGATTCTTTATTCACAGGATTGGGTGCAACAATTTGCAAGCCATATTCAACTTCAACTAGAGAGAGCAATGGTGTTTTGCTTCTTGCATGACCAAGTGATAAGACTCTTTCCAAAGAAATAGCAACATCCACTAGTAATTTTTCTTTCTACTTTATCTAGCAAAATCAGCATCACAGTAACCTATAATCTCATAAGTCGTACCTTTCTCATACCATAAACCAAGATTATTAGTACCGAATAAATATCTCAAAATTCTTGTAACAGCATTTAAGTGTGATTGCTTTGGGTTAGATTAAAATCTAGCACAAATTCTCACACTTAATTAAATGTCTGGTCTACTTGCTATAAGATACAAAAGCGATCTAATCATTATTCTATAATTACTTTCTAATACATTTTCTCTATTCTCATATGCATCTATGACTTGAGTTGGATGCATGGGGGTCCTCATGGGTTTGGCTTAATCCATATTAAACTTTTTCAAAAGCTTATTTGTATACTTTTCTTGATGGATCAAGTTTCCTTCCTTTTGTTATTTTATTTGAAGTCCAAGGAAAAACTTGAGTTCATCCATTATGCTCATCTCAAATTCATTTTGCATCAATTTTGAAAATTTTTCACAAAGAGAACGATCAGTGGCACCAAATATAATGTCATCAACATATATTTCAACTATTAGAAAATGATTATTTTGTTCAAGAGTAAACAAGGTTGTATCAACTTTACCCCTCTTGAACTCATTCTTAAAAAGGTACTTAGCCTTTCATACTAAGCTTTAGGAGCTTGTTTCAAACCATAAAGTGCATTTGTTAACTTAAAGACATGGTTGGGAAGCTTTTCACTCTCAAAACCTAGAGGTTACTTCATGTGCACTTCCTCAGAGAGGAATCCATTTAGGAATGCAGACTTAACATACATTTAGTAAAGAGTCAATCCCTTGAAGGCAAAATAAGTAGCATTCTTATGGCTTTAAGCTTAGCTGGTGCAAAGGTTTCATCATAATCAATTTCTTCTTGTTGATTATAACCTTGTGCAACCAATCTTGCTTTGTTTCTACAACTTTTCTAGCTTCATCCAGCTTATTTCTGAACACCCATTTGGTTCCAATGATGGTTTTTCCTTTGGGCTTCTCCACAAGTGTCCAGACTTTACTTTCTCAAACTAATCTAGCTCCTCTTGCATAACTTCCACCTAACTTTGAACATTCAAGGCATCTTCAATACATTCAGACTCGATGATGGAAATGAAAGTACAGTTGGACACATTTCTGAGTGAGGATCTAGTTCTCACACCCTTGGAAATGTCCCCTAGAACTTCGTCCTGAGAAAATACTTTTAGAAAGAAACTCCCCTCTACTTTCTGTAGCCATGATGCTCTTCAACTTCTCTTTCATCTTCATATTGCTCTTTTTCATACTCAGAAATGTCACTTTCTAAGGGCTTTGGAGTTCTGAGTAAGCATTCTAAAATGTCCTTGTTTTGGAGCTTACTTTTTGAGGCTATGCTTTCATCTACTTGCTTTCTGAGGGTTCCTTGACATTCAGCTTCTCAGGTTCTCTTCTAGCTCTTCCAAATCATTAGCAAAGTCCTTCTTAAGCTCTTGAATTTGATGTGGCTAGTCTCTTTAACACATAGTATTCTCTTATTGTATACCCTGTAAGCTTTTAAGACTGAAGAATATCCTAAGAAAATTCCATCACCAGATTTAGGATCAAATTTTGCAAGTTTGTCCTTGGTGTTAAGAATAAAACAAGATGAGCCAAAGATATGGAAATATGATATGTTGGGTTTTCTACCCTTCCATAACTCATAAGAAGTTTTCTTGAGGATTGGCCTTAGAAAGATTCTGTTTTGAATATAGCATGAGGTGTTTAGGCCTCTTCCCAAAAGCTTTTGATAAACCACTTTCTAAAAGCATGGTTCTAACCATTTCTTGTAAGCTTTTGTTCTTTCTTTTAGCAACCTATTTTGTTAGGAAGTTCTAAGTTTAGAGGACTCATGAAAGATACCATGCTTTTCACAAAACTCTTTAAAAACATTATTTTCAAATTCTCCTCCATGGTTTGATCTTATAGAGGTAATTTGAGAATCTTTTTCAATACAAAGATCTTTTGCAAAAAGTTTGAATCTTTCAACCACCTCATCCTTAGAAGCTAGGAAAATAACCCACGTAAATCTAGAGAAATCATCCACTATGACAAGACAATATCTTTTTCTAGCAAGACTAGTCTTGGTTGGTCCAAAGAGATCCATATGTAAAAGCTCGAGTGACTTAGTAGTTGAAATCACATTTTTGGTGTGGAAAGAAGCTTTGATTTTCTTACTTTTCTCATAGAAATCACAAGTTGAATCCTTGTCATATCTGATCTTTGGCAAGCCTTTAGTAAGCTCTTTCTAAGATAGCTTAGAAATAAGCTTCATATGAGCATGTATAAGCTTCTTATGCCATAGGCACTTATCATCCATGAAGGATGCAAGATATTTTAAATCTTGATCTAGAAGATCATCCAAGAATAACACATAAGTGTTATCATGTCTCTAACCAGATAAAATGACTTGTCTAAAAGTGGGATTTACAATTTTACAAGCATGTACATTAAATAAAACATTAAAACCTTGGTCATAGAATTGGCTAATGCTTAACAGATTATAGGTCAGACCATCAATGAATAAAACATCAAAAATTTAGTGGGAATCATCCTTACCAATATTTCCTATACCTGTAACCTTAGCTTTACCTCCATCACCAAAATTTACTGAACTAGTGTTCTTGGGCTTCAGGTTTCTAAACCACTTTCTGGATCCAACATGTATTTAGAGCAGCCACTATCCATGTACCACTTGTTGTCTTTATAAATGTGTATTCTCAGACATGCCTGCAACAAAAATAGTTTTTACTTTAGGTACCTAGACTTTCTTGGGTCTTTTTGGGTTAGTTTTTCTTAGGGAGGTTTCCCAACCTGTTTTACAGATTTCTTTCTCATAAAACATTTGTCAGGTGGGTGTCCTTTGTTGTGATAGAAAGTACAAGATACTCTGCTCTTTACTTTCTTTGATGAGATTGTTTTTCCTTTCTTATCCATCTCACTCTCATATCCCAACCTAGTCTTTTGAAAATATGGCCTTTGGCCACCAAGCATCAACTCGAGATTCTTGGAGCCATTTACCATCTTTTCCAGATCAGATTTAAGAAGTTTTGAAGTTCTTTCAAGTTCATAAATTACTTTCTAAGTTTTCTAATATTTTGCAGTGGCTTCTAAGGCTTTGAGCTTAACATTTAAAAACTTGTTTTCTTCTTTGATCTCTTCCTTCTCATGCCTTAGATTCTAAATATTTGTCTTCGCCTTTCCAAGTTTTAGAACAACTTTTTGATGGTTCTTTTTGAGATTGAGATAGTGAGAGAATAGAGTCTGAGAATTTTTGAGCAATTCATCATATAATGTAAGTAATTCATCACAAGAAATGTTAGATTCAGAGGATGCCTTTGCCTCAAGTTTTCCTCTAAAAAATAGCCTGTCATGAAGCATAAGTTTGCTACATCTTCAAGTTCGTCTTGGTTTTCTGAATTTTATTTCTTTCTGCTAAATCACTCTAGGTAGCTAGCATTCCTTTTTCTTTGAGGGGAACTTTGTCTGTGGACCCTTAAGTTTGGGATAGTCAGTCTTGAAATGTCTCTTCTCTCCAATTGTAGCAGGTAACATTGTCCAATTTTACTTTGCCCTTCCTATCCTTTCTAAAGTTGATGTATTTTCTTTTCTTTGTCTTCCAAGCTCTAGACATCTTCCTCACAAGCATCAAGATCTCATCTCTATCCTATTTGTCAAACTCGTCTTCAGATTCTTTTTCCTTATTATAGATTTTAGCAACCTTCATTGCTTTTCCTTTGGGTTGCTTCTTGTGTGAGACTTTAAGGCCATGGACTTGCTCTTCTTTATGGGTTTGCCATGGACTTCAGATAGCAAAACCTTATGGGCTTTAGAGACCTAATAAGAGCATCCAGTTTAAGGGTTGAAGGTCCTTAACCTCAGGAATGGCAGTGACTTTGGGAAACCATTTAGCAAAAAGACTTCTCAAAATCTTCCTAACCATCTTAGAGTTTGAGTGCCTCTTACCCAATCCTGAGTTAGTTTACAATGTGCATGAACCTGGTAGTCATGTCATTAATACTCTCTTGCTCCATCATTTTAAATATTTCATATTAATAGACCAATATACTGATCTGTCTCCTTGACTTGATCAATACCTTCATGTAGCATATGAAGTCTTCCCTAGATTTCTTTGGCTGTCACAAGCAAGGATTTTATAATATTCAGCTTTGCTTAGTGCACATGTAAGTAGGTATTTAGCCTTCGAGTTCAATTAAACTCTTGCCTTATGTTCTGTCCACCTACTCCTAGAGACTTCTCTGGAAGTGGAACGTGCATCTTCAGTTCTAGGAACTACTTCTATTAGAACAAAATCTCCTTCTTGAATGATTTCCCACAAGTCAAGACTTATGTATTTTTATGAACAGCATATTTCATCAAATGTATTTTATAGATATTTCATCGAAATGCTATTATAGTGAAAAAAATATAAACTTCCAATATCAAAGTATGATAAGATATTGCTATCTAATAATTAACTGTAAGGGTGATTGCACAAATGATTGTGAACATAAAAAATATTTTTTAAAAAAATAGCTCTAATTGTGACTCACAAATGATCTTTTTTTTAAATAATTTTATTTGCAAAAAAGATATTTTTTTTATATAAAAAAACCATAGTTCTAAGTAAAATATACCAAATCAGCATTTTCTTAGAAAATATATAATTACATGGAAAGAATATATTCATAATAAATCATTGGTATAAAAAAATTAACAATATATACTTGTTACGCATTGATTTAATTTATGAATCGATTGATATATATTGAAATTGACATATAAAGAATCACTCCTCTATTCACACACCCTCTCATTGTACTCAATTTGCAATCAAATACTATAACTTTTCATTTCAGTTGAGACTACAAAATAAATAAGACTATAACTTTCATAATATGATAAGAAAATTGTTATTTGAAAGCATGTCATTGAGGTAGAAACTCACATTCATGATCTCCTTAAGCATATCAGAAAAGTATCTCATCAATAATAAGCAAACTTGTCAATCTCAAAGAATAAGTGTAGCAAAATAGCATTAAGGGCCAGTTTGGTGTGCCTGATAGGATAATGTTAATAGATAAGACTTGATCAGATAAGGCCTAATTGTAGGTTGCAAAGTACATGAGAAGGGGGTTGAATCATGCTTTGACTTTTCTTTCCTTTTTAGTTTCTGAAAACTGCAACAAGCAGCATCAAGTGTGAACTTGAAGTGTAGCGGAAATAACATTAGTATACATCAAAAAATGGCTTTTTGAACTAAGACAAAGATAAGAAAAAACAAGCTTAAAAAAGTTTTCAAGAAGAGCAAATATTGTAAGTACAAAAACAGAATATAAAGGAGATTAAGGGAAGGAGAAGACACTCCACAAGAGTTTTTATACTTGTTCGGTAACCTCCTATATCCAACTCTCAACAATAGCTAGTTCTAATAAACAATCCTTTGTCAACCTGAGAAAGTCAGATAGTCTTTCTATAGCCTTCTCAAGCTATCTCCATGTGACCAGTAGCTCACTCTACTGTCATTTCCAAGTAGTCTTTGACTAGCCTCTTCAAGCTAACTTAACGTGACCAGTAGCTTACTCTATTGTCACCTTCAAGTAGTCTTTGACTAGCTTTTTCAAGCTATCTCACAATGATCACTACCAGATCAGGTTATGAAGGATGTGTTTAGGTTAGATCACTCAAACTATCAAGCACTCAAGTTTTCTCAGAATAAAATAGTATAAGAGCTGAAAACTTGAATTCTTCTTTCTAACTATTTTTCCTAGGAATAAGATGTTATCTAGTGAGAACTTAGGAAGAATATTTTTACAAATGAAAGAATATAAGCCCCTAATGTATGACAAAGTACGCTCGAGTCGTATTTGGTTTTTAACGTTAAAGAATCACTTATTGGGACCATAGTTTAACCTTGACTTTATGAAAATACTTAGCGGAAAAATACAGGCCATTTTTTTTCTTTTAAAAAGACATTACTTTCAAAAATAGAAGCCTTTGTGTGTAAGTAGTATTCAAAACTAAACCACATAGCTATGAGTGATCATTGACGTAATATTATCATCTAAACACTAAGACAATCTCAAGTACATCACATGAAATACCTCTATATATATTTATGTATGTATGATGTATAATCTAACATAAGAGCCTCAACGCTCACGAGATATCCAAATTTATATATATAATTGTGTCACGTGCACAACCACCTAATTGTCTACTAAAGCTGATACATAGCAGTAAAAAGCGTAGTGAATAAGCATGTCAAATGGTCACATGGGTTCGGCATATAGTAATCCAAACCAAAATGATAGTCATATGTTAGGAGATATAAGCAAGGTAAATATCTAATAATCCTAGCAATGTCTCCAGGCATAGCTATTTATTCGTCAGTGAGCTCAAACATCAGCTCAGGCACGTCCTTCCTCTAAAGATGTACATGGAAATTTAAATAGGGTGAGAATCCTAATGAATCTCAGCAATAGTAAAACATACATGGTATCATCATTGTATGTCTCCAAGCCCACTTGGTTTATTATAGAAAAGGCATACATGATACAATGCAGTCCAAATTTAGATTTTTTGTAAACGTTATAATCAAGTGCACATTTCATTTTAATATGGTCTTGATCCTAAATGCATCAAGTTATATATGTATATGCAAGATAATGGTGTCGTATTAAAATATACTTTTCATGAGGGCATGCATGCAGGGAGAGAATAAACAAAACACTTAGGCTACATGCATGCATGAAAGAATGAAACATAATCTCATAAGTACATGTATGCATGAAAAGAAACGAACATAATCCTCTCGTACATGCATGCTGAAAGAAACGAACATATACATGAACGGGCACAAGACTTTCAATTTTGTTTAAACATAGTTCATTTTCACTTATTCGTTAACTTCTCAAGGATGCCTACGCTATGAGCTTACACTTGTAACGCTCAATTTTTCTATTTGAGTACAAATGACCGAAATGCCTGAGGTCATTTTTGTAATTAAAGGGCAGTTGACCCGGCATCCCCGAATAGGTCAACTCAATGTTTGAAGGGGATTATATCTGTTATGTTGGATATCGAGGTGAAAATCTCGTTTTCAAACTTTCGGCTCAAAATGGCCAAAATACCCCTAGTGTTTTATGGGGTAAAGGTGCCGTTTAGTGAACTTTTCAGGAAGTTGGAATGATGTTTATGAGTGGTTTTTGATGTTTAGTGAGCCCAGGAGGTCCCAGAAGTTTTAGTGCAAAATTACCATTTTGCCCTAGAACAGTGTAAGTGAGCCTAATGACGTAATTAAGCAAACCTAAGCAATATTAGGCTCTAATAGAAGATTAATTTATTTCGATAATTAATCTCAAGTCAAAATAATTTATTAAGGTTAATTAGGGCCTAAGATTGCTTGGTTAAACTCTAATTACATTCTTTGATTCAAGATTCCTAGTCATGGAATCTTGAATAGTGTTTTCTCTCTCCAATTCCTTAAATTAAGGAATTGTGCCCATACCTTCATTTGACTAAAAGAATGATTTTAATTTGGTAATCTAGCAAGATCACTCCCCTAATCAAGTCTTGACAACCTTAATTAATCATTACCTCACCTAAACATTTTCTTACAAACTTCTAACCAAAACCTTAATCAAAGAAACACCTAAACACATCACTAAACCACAATTACATGAACAAATTTCTCTTCCTCCCTTGGGCTGTAAATCTGGCCAAATACATACCCTTGAAGATGTGTCACATGTTGATTTTGTTTCACTCAAAGACCATGCCTCAAGCCATGCTTTGAACCATACCTAGCCATGCTTTCAACCATGCCTTTGAAAGACAAGTTTTTGAAGATATTTTCCTCCCTTTGGCCATGAAGAACCGTCATCCTCCCCCAAATCAGCCTTCATTGTGTCATTTTTCTATAAATACCAAGCCTTGAAAAACTTGGTTACACTTTAAAAGCTTTGCCAAGTTTAGTTTCTTGCAATTTCTCTCTTTCTCTCAAAGTTCTCTTCATCTAACTCTTCTTCTTCCTTCCTCAAATAAACATTTCCACCACCATAAACCACCTTAAATCACCACTCCTCACCTCAAACCACCTCTTAAACACTCAAACTTTCCATTTCCAAGCTTACAACCTCAAGGAAAATTCATCTTCCTTGACTTCTCCCTTGGCCGAACCTATACCCTCATCCAAGAGAAGATTTTGTCTTCTCATTTCTTCAAGGATCAAGCTTTCTTTCATCCTTTTCAAAGACTTCTTTAGGTAGGGGTTTGTTTTCAAAGTTTTACTTGTTTTCTTCAAAAAAGGTTCTAGTTTTCTCTTGATTTTTCAAGCCTTTCCTCCTCTTTCTTTTTCGGCCTTGGAGCCTTTTCATGAGTAAAACTTTGGCTTGATGATGAGGTTTCAAGATAATGGTCTTGTGATGCCATGTGAGAACCTCTAAAGCTTGAAAAACTTGGTCTTGAGCCATATATGCTTTTGGTTTCTTTTCCTTTTTCTTTGTTCAAGTTTCGATTTTTCCTTTCCTTTCCCTTGCCAAAGTTTCGGTTTCTTTCCTTCCTTTGAACAAAGTTTGATAAAAATGTTAAGTAGATCACTAAAAGTTTTGTTAAGAAAATTAATCCTATGTTTTCAAAGAGCTCTAAGCTTACCCTTGCCAACCTTAAAGTTGGTCGGCCGTTCTAAGAGTTTACTCTAGATTGAAGCCTATGAGCAATAAAATAAAGAATATGATTAGTTTTTTGTATGCTTGTTTAGATAAAGTGTTGAGTTTTGTGTCCATTTTCTTGAGCTTGATGATGAAGTTCAAAACCAAAGTCTTCTTTGAAGACTTGGTGCTAAGAACTCTAAAGCTCACTTTATGTTGTTAAGATACATATTGGGTTAAGGTTATAATGTTCCTCTAAAGTCTTGTAAGAGCTCTAGCTAAGATAAAATGAGTTGCATACATGTTTATGTTTATGCCTTGCATAGCATGTTTATTTTGATGTCATCACTAAGCTCTCAAGAATAACTAAATGAACTTGCATTATCATGTTTAAATTTCCAAGCTTGCATTTCATGTTTATATTTCAAGTCATCACTTAATCTTTAAAGATAATAATGAGGTTGCATCTCATATTTATTTTATGCTCTCACTTTATTTTCTAATGAAGAGTAAAATAAGTGCATAGCATGTTTAAGTTTATGCCATCACTTAAATATCTTAAAGCTCAAAGACTTGCCCAAGTATCACAAGTAAAGTTTTAGAAAATGGAGGCATTTCAAGAATGCCATTTCGGCCTTGTGATGATGATGATGGACTTGGATGAGTTCATCTAATCATAAGTGCCCATAGCCTATGTCTTGGAATTTTTCTAAGCTTAGGTGAACTTAAAGAACATTGTGAACAAGATTTTGTGTTTTAAATCTAATGCATGAACTAAATATTTTAGCTACTGACCTTACCCATTTTTGTATGATTTTAATGAGAGGAATTGGTTTCTAAAAGAGTTTTGAGTTCCTAAAATTATTCCAAGAGAAAACTAGCAACTTATATGCATTTAAATCATGAGATTATGTGATTATATGATGCTTGTATTTTTGGTTCTGCCTTGTGCACTTGGCCACTGTATAAATTCTGTTTTATGGTGTTAAAATGTGTAAAATTATGTTTGAGTGAAGCAAGGAACGATTTAGGAAAGTTAGAAAGAACAAGTAACTAAAAAGGACTTAAAATGAGAATTCTAGAACACTTAGATGCATAAATTGTAAATTCTGTTCCAACATAATTGGACTTAAGAAAAATGGTTTATAAATAGTGGATATGTGTAGGAATCCCTCATAATTGGCTTAGGAGTTGATTATAGAGCCTTAGGCGAAGACGGAACTTAGAAAGGGTCAAAGACGGAGATTCTAGGACCCCGTAAACACATGATAATTTTTCTACCCAAAAGATGTAGTGCTGTTTGGTTATGTTAGTAAGCATAAACATTAGAGGAAATTATAGGTAATGATCCCTTAGGTGGAATAAAAATCCATAATGAAAGATAGGATAATTAGAACATAAGTTTAAGACCCGTAAGGGCCAAAGCATAAGACACCATGAGATAGAAGGTGTGATGTGAGAATGAGACCGAGTGGGTATACTCGTGATGAATGTGAATATGTTAATACCATGAATATGAGACTATCTGTGTATTTGTGACATGTTGTTGTGATGATGTGGTATGCTATGCTTAAGATGCATGAGAATGCAAAATATGAATGAGTTAGGAGGGTATGCTCCTGTGATTAAGAGATTTATTTGATTGAAAAATTTCATGAGAACAACATGTGTGATTTGAGTTGTGTGACATGACTAAATTTGAGGAAATTCGAAGTGTAGTTGTTATCCTGCGAATTTCCATCAAATTTGAGGGACTTGAAAGAAAGTTTGAAAAGAAAGATTTTATATGTGACATGCCGAGACACATTTCTCCTGCTACGGTAAGGAGAAAGGAAACTCATGGGGGGTATGGTTGTGGAGCCATATCGAAGCGGACAATGTCACTAGTCTTAACCAGATGATGCATTTCGCAAACCAAGACGTACTTCTCCTGCTACGGTGAGAGAAGGTAAAACCGTGAGGGCATCGACATTAGCCTGCCAAAGCGGACAAAGTCACTAGTGTTAACCAGTTGATGCGTTTTGGAAAAGGAAAAAAGTCCCATGATGGGTGATTCCTTAGGTCCCCTACCCGTACTCTGGGAGTCGGGATTATTATTTGTATGATTATGATATGCTTATCAAGAGGATAAGTAAGAACTAGTGACGACTAGTTAAGGTATGAGCTCATAGCCTAGTACAGGGGTCGGTTACTATTTTTACATACCATGATGTCACAAGTTTGAGAAACGAGAAAAGATGTGAAGCTTTTTGCTCATGAAAGAGAGAAGTTGATTATAAGAAAGTACATGCCACTTAGATAAGATGTTTTATTAGTTGCTTGCATAAAGTATTGCCATGCATTCATGTTCTACTATGCTGCATACATGCATTAAGATTCATCATAAAACACGGACCTTGGATAATTACTTTATGAAAACCTCATAATGAACCTTTGCATGTTAACCTTTTTATAATAAACCCAAGGTTCCTGGGACGTAAACGATGACACTAGGATAGAGGATCTCCTGAGATTCTTTAGCAAGATTCTCACCCCTATTTCTTCTTTTTCCCGTTGCGTCTAGAAACTGATGGCATCGTTCGTGATCTTCGTTGATACGCCGTGTGGGAGGTGCACTACGATCCAGATCATTAGTCCTACCATTTTGAGGGTCGTTGTCCGTGCACATTTTTGCATACATGGGACGCCCGTTCATCCCGGTCTCCAATTTTTGTTTCACTCCAACCTCTCCCTACGGTGAGATTTGATCTTTGAGAGGACGCGGCCCGTGACGAGGGACTCACCGTGCCCGAACTTCATCTTCAGGCGGTGCGTGACTCCCAGTATGTGCCATTCATACCTCGCTTGGGAGGGACATCTCTGAGGACTCTCGGCCGAACCCTATTCGAGGATCTACCCCTCGGTGCCATTAACCAGGTAGGGTAGCGAGGACATGGTCTCGTCAAGGCTTGTGAGGCATGTACGTCAGCCCAAGAGGCGCCCTCGCCGAGAGACCACATCGCTCCGCCGATCTCCGTGCCCATGCCCCCTCTTCGTTGGGCCACATCTGAGTTCGGCGGTTTGAGGGCTGTTTCCCGTCTGAGGATTAGCGTCATCCATGGGCTTTAGAGGGGAGGGTTTGCTTGTTTGTATCTTTTAGGGCTTTCCATGTATTAGTTGTTTATGTTTCCTGTTTCTTTCTTGTACTTTATGTTTCCTGTCCTGCAAGCTCTCCCATTTATATGGGTATGACTTTATGCTTTTTATATTTCGGTTGATGTACTAAACTATGATATTTAATATTATGGAAGATGTTTCTATGATTGAGGTGTTCTTAATTGCTTTTGTATTGCATGATTTATTTTCCCTTCTGCTTTGCGTTTCACTTATGTTGTACGCAATGGCTCGCATTTTGTTTTATATAGTTCAAAAAAATAATTTACCCATATTTTCCGCTAAGTAATTTTACAAATGAGTTTTAAAGGGAAGTAATAACTAATAATTAATCTTAATACGTCCTTGGTGTGTTGGGTTAAATATTAAGGTATTACAACATCTAATCTATATAATGCGGTTAGCCGTCACTTAATCTCAATTCATTCGAACCTCAAATAGTCATAACTAATATTCATCATTATGATATATAAATGCGATCATTCATCACTGAAACTCGATCAATTCCTGAACCTAGTGTAAAGGGTGTGAGTTCCTTTTAGACATATAGTCATTCATACTTTTATTCTCCATGGTTCGTGCCATGGTGTAACACTTAGTGCATCCGGCAACCCTTACTTGCTCGCTTTCCTTACTTCGCAAGTGGGCCCACAAATGCACTATGTGGTACACCGCAGACGTGTCCAAGCTCATGATTTCTTTTACCCATGTCTTAATACATCCTGGACTAAACACATTCCATTAATGAAACTTATTCAAGAATAATTATGAACAATGCTTAGAATAAATGCATATGTAACTAGTTCAACTAACAATATCCAAGTATGACAATTAATATCACATATATTACCAATGCAACTCAGTCAAGTATGTCACAATAGTTATCCATAATCCAATCAAGTATAAGAATAACTCGTAAATAATCATCTTGCATCAAATCGATATTTAAGAGGCATCAATGCATTTGAAATTAAGGTTATAATAGCTCATCTACTAACCGGTTTGAATTTGATGATAAGAGTATTTTGAAAGGCACATTTTTACTCTTCCAAGATATATGATTCCTCTGGCCCACCTTCCTTTATGTTACAAGTCCTAAAAATTTACTTGTTAGGACCTTATAACTTCTAATTTCTACAAGTAACCGCAAATTTCATAAAATTTGCAAAATAGCCCCTAACAATCTTTTCATCCAAAAATAGATTTTTCATCCTAATCCTATTGAAATTAAGTCCTGCCCTTGAAATTTTAGAATTTGCACAAATCTCAAACTTTTGAGAAACTATATTTGACCCATAAACTTTACTAAAATTGCAAGATAATCCCAAAACTCTTTTTTTTTCCTTCCAAACACATATATTCCTGTTCAGAACCCATTTTTTCAGCTTTACACCCAAAATTCAATTTTTGCATAAACCCTTAAACTTTGTAAAATGACACTTTGACCCCTAAACTTTACTAAAATTGTAAAATAACTCCAAAACTCTTTTTTTTCCTTCCAAACACATATATTACTATTCCAGAGTCTATTTTTATAGTATTACACACTAAAAATTCAGTTTTCACATAAAAGCCCCTTAACTTTGTAAAATTACATTTTTAGCCCAAAATCTCTACATAATCCCAAAAATACTCAAATCACATGTACCCATTCCATTTCTCATGTAGATTCCAAATATATAATTAGTTTTAAAAACAAAATTTTCCTTCTATTTGAACCAGCTAAGGCCGAACCCAAATACCCTAAAATCCAAGCTTTTTGCAAAACTTTGAAACATGTATGAATGTGCTCCTTTTTATGTGTAGATTCTAAATATGAACATGGTTTTTGAAGTAAACATTACCAACATGATAAACTTTCTAAAAACGTGACTTAACTCAAAAAATATTAAAGCTTACTCAAAACTTTCATAAAATACAAAAAAAGTGACTCTTTTAAAGTGTAGAATGTAACCCCGTGATGTATAAAAGGTACGCTCGAGTCATATTTGGTTTTAACGTTAATGGATCACTCTTGGAACCTTAGCTTAACCTTGACTTTTCAAAAATACTTAGTGGAAAAAACGGGCCATTTTTTTGGGTTCTTTCAAAAAGACATTACTTTTCAAAATAGAAGCCTTTGTGTGTAAATAATCTTCGACACTAAACCACATATATATAAGCGAACATACTGTATAAAATTATCATCAAAGTACCAAGACAACCTCAAGCCTATCACATGAAATACCTCAAAATGTATATAATATAATCTAGCATAAGATTTTCAACAACTCACAATATATCCAAATATATAATATTGTGTCTTAGTGCACAACCACCTAACTGTCTACTAAAGCCAGAATACATCAGTAAATAGTGTAATAGATAAGCATGTCAAACGGCCACATGGGTCTGGCATACAGTAATCCAAACCAAAATGATAGTCATATGCCAAGAGATATAAGTAGGGTAAATATTTAATAATCCTAACAATGTCTCCAACATAGCTATCTCTATCTATCCGTGAGCTCAAAGAGTAAACATGGCATGTCCTGCTTGTCTAAAGACGTACATGGAAATTTAAATGGGGAGAGAATCCTAATGAATCTCAATAATAGTAAAACATACATGGTGTCATCATTGTACGTCTCTAGCCCACTTGGTTTATTATAGAAAAGATGTCCATGCCACAATGCAATTCCAAATTTAGAGTTTTCGCAAACATTATTATCAAGTGGACATTTCATTTTAATATGGTCTTGATCAAGAATGCATCAAGTTAGATATGTATATGCATGATAATGGTGTTGCATTAAAATATACTTTTCATGAGGGCATGCATGCATGGAAAGAATAAACATAACACTTATATGAAAGAATGAAACATAATCTCATAAGTACAAGCATGCATGAAAAGTGACAAACATAACCCTGTACAAGTACTTGCATGCATGAAAGAAACGAACATATACAATAAGCAGACACAAGACCTTCAACTTTCTTCGAACATAGATTATTTTTACTCATCTGTTAACCTTCAGGGACCCTAGGCTATGAGCCCATACCTAATATATATAATACGATTAGCCGTAAGAACCTCGATCAATACCAAACCTCAACTAGTCATAAATAATATTCATCATTATGATACATAAATACAATCAATTATCAATGAACCTCGATCAGTACTAAACCTAGTGTAAGGGGGTGTGAGTTCTCTTTTAGACATATAGACATTCATACTTACATTCTCTATGGTTCATGCCATGGTGTAACACTTAGTGCATCGGCAACCCTTTAACTCCGCTTTCCTTACTTTGCAAGTGGTCTGCAAATGCACTATGTGGTACACTACAACAATGTCCCAAGCTCATGATTTCTTTTACCCATATCTTAATACATACTTGACTCAACACATTTCATTAATAAAACTCATTCAAGAATAATCATGAACAATGCTTAGAATAAATTCATATGTAACCAGTCCAACCAATAATATCCAGTATGACAATTAATATCACATATATTACCAATGCAACTCAATCAAGTATGTTACAATAGTTATTTGTAATCCAATCAAGTATAACAATCAACTGCAGTAAATAATCATCTTGCATCCAATCGATATTTAAGAGTCATCAATGCATTTGAAATTCATGGTCATAATATCTCATTCTGCTAAACGGTTTGAGTTTGATGGTAAAAGTATTTTGAAAGACACATTTTTCCTCTTCCAAGATATGTGATTACTATGGCCCACCTTTCTTTATATTACAAGTCCTAAAAATTTACTTTTTAGGATCTTATAACTTCCAATTTCTACAAAGTAGCCTCAAACTTCATAAAATTTGTAAAATAGCCCATTTTTTATCCAAAAATATATTTTCCACCCTAATTCTACTGAAATTGCAGCCCTGCAATTGAAATTTTTGAATTTACACAAAAACCCCAAACTTTTGAGAAATTACATTTTCAACCTTAAACTTTATTAAAATTGCAAAATAACCCCAAAATTCATTTTTTTTCTTCCAAACACATACACTACTGTTCAGAGTCTATCTTCATAGATTTACACCCTAAAAATTCAATTTTTACATAAAAGACCATAATACCCCAAAATCTCTACTTAATCACAAAAATACCCAAATCACATGTACCCACTCCATTTTTCATGTAGATTCCAAATATGTTGTTAGTTTTAAAAACAAAATTTTCCTTCTTTGTGAACCAACTAAGGCCGAACCCAAATACCCCAAAATCCAAGCTTTTTGCAAAACTTTGAAACATGCATGAATATAGTCCTTTTTATGTGTAGATTCTAAATATGAACATGATTTTTGAAGCAAATATTACCAACATAATAAACCTTCTAAAACAGTGATCTAACTCAAAAATATTAAAGCTTACTCAAAATTTTCATAAAATACATAAAAGTGACACTTTTAAAGAGTAGAACAAGGTTATGGAGTTAAATTTTGAAACAAAAATCTTTACCTACATAAATGGTGAAGGCCAAAATTCAAGGAGAGGAAGTGATAAGCTTTTCAAATATTTTTTAAAAGAAAGGAGGAGTCTTGAGCAAAATAGCCAACTTTCAAGCATAAAAAGTCATCAAAACTCAAACCTTTTTAGCAAAAATTGGAAAGCAAAATAAGAAAACAAGTTTGAACACAAACCCTTCCCAAAAGAGGGTCTTGGTTGGAGAGTAAGGCAACCACAAACTCCTTGAAACACAAGATCACAAGAAAGGAAGCAAAACTTCTTCCTTTCTTCACAACAACAATTTGTCCAAGCAAGAATGGGAATGTTGGAGACTTTTCTTGCAAAACTACTAGTGGATTTGGGTTTTTTGGATAGAAGAACTATGGAAAAGTGTATTTGTTTGTAGGATTTGGTAAAGAAATAAAGAAGTTATGAGGTTAGAGGTGATGGAGGTAGATGATGAAGATGAAAGTAAATGAGAGTGTGAGTCTTCTTGTATGAAGAAAAATGAAACCTTGTGATTATGGGCAGAGAAGGTAGCGGCCAAGAGATAAGAAGGAAGGGTGGAGTGGTTAGATTGGGTTTAGGGGTATTTTAGGGTGTAGGTGAAAAAGATAGGGGTAGTCTAGGTAGAAAGTTACTAATTAGGAATAGTTTAGTAAAAGCAATGATCAAAATAGGATTAACTTAGTCTAACCAAGATTAATTTGAATTAATCATCATTAAAGGTACATTTAGTCATAATAAAGTAGCTTTTGTCTTTAAACATGTAG
The DNA here is from genome assembly GCA_030441495.1 of Dalbergia oliveri. Classification (NCBI taxonomy): domain Eukaryota; kingdom Viridiplantae; phylum Streptophyta; class Magnoliopsida; order Fabales; family Fabaceae; genus Dalbergia; species Dalbergia oliveri. Next base: position 30,911,016 of record JAMLFY010000003.1, on the reverse strand, counting down.
CCACTACAAGACAAGAATAGTGGGTGGTGACATCATCATGTCTCCCCTTTGTCTTTAAGAATGATATTAAGTTTCCTTAATCATTCTTGGGCCTCAGTTACTTCAAAATAATTATTTTGACTCAAAATTAATTAATAAAAATAAATTATCTTTAATTAGAGCCTAATATTATCTATATTCGCTTAATTACTTTAATTAAGCTTAATTAGCATTGACTAGGGATAAAATGGTAATTTTACAGAAACTCTTTAGGACTCACCCCAAACATTATATATCCCCTCAAATTATCACATCCAACTCCCAGGTGATGACGAGTTGATCATTACTTAATCCTGCATTAAATTTTCTAGGGCATTTTGGTCATTTTGCACAGAATGGAAAATTGGGGCATTACATAGAATAAAGATATGGTGTTGGGTTTTAAAACAAAAATCTCTACCTATAACAAATGAAGGTGGCCGAAAGTTGATGGAAAGGAGATGAGCTTTTCAAATATTTTTAAAAGAAAGGAAGCAAAAGCTCCTCCTTTCTTCTCAACAACAATTCGGCCAGCAGAAAAGGGATGTGGGAGGATTTTTCTTGCAAAACTAATGGTGGATTTGGGTTTGTTGGATGGAAGAACTATGGAAAAGTGTATTTGTTTGTTTGGATTTGGTGGAGAAATGAAGTTGTGAGGTTGGAGGTAATGGAGGTAAATATTGGAGATGATAGAAAATGAGAATGAGAGTGTTTTGAAAAAAAAAATATGAAATGATCAGATTGGGGGAGAGGGTGGCAGCATTTCAAGCTAAAAGGGTGTAATTAGGTTAGCGTTAAGGATATTTTAGGGTTAGACAAAAAAGTGAGGGTAGTTTAGGTAGAAAGTGTACTAATTAGTGGTAGTTTAGTGAAAGCAATGGTCAAAATAGAATTAACTTGGTCTAATCAAGATTAATTTGAATTAATCATTATTAAAGGTGTCATTAGTCATAATAAACTAGTATTTGTCTCTAATGGTGTCATAAAGTGTAGCCATTGCAAGATAAGAGTAGTGGATGGTGACATCTTTATGTCTCCCTTGTAATTAAGTTTTCTTAATCATTCTTGGGCCTTAATTAATTTAAAATAATTATTTTAACTCAAAATTAATTAATAAAAATAATTTATTTTTAATTAGAGTCTAATATTACCTATATGCCCTTAATTACTTTAATTAAGCTTAATTAGTACTAACTAGGGATAAAATGATAATTTTACACAAACTCTAAAGACTCACCCAAACATCAAATATCCCCTCAAGTTAATATATCTAACTCTCAAGTGATGAAGGTCCCGTCATCACTTAATCCCACATTAAATTATCTCAGGGGCATTTTGGTAATTTTTTGTGCAGAGAAAAATCAGGAATTGTGATTTTTGCACCAATTATCATCTAAAACTCATATAGTCCCCTTCACACATTAAACTAACCCTTTAAGGATAGAACCAAGTCGTCTCAATTCTCGTGCAAAAATGATCTCAGGGTATTTTGGTCATTTTACAAAGAAGGGAAAATCAGGGCATTACAAAGAAACTGATTACAAGCTGTAATAGTTTTATAGAAGATGAGAAACAATTTCTTCGGCATTTTAGCACAAGGTAATGATCTTGTGTCATGAGTTTGTAAGCACACCATCTCCTTTTATACTTGATCTTCATTTATGACTGTTGTCTTTGATATGTTTTCCTAGTGACATATGTAGATCTTCTTTTTGTATACGGGAAAAAAGTCTAGAAGAGTAGCACTGCATAGAGTTACTTTTTGTAGTTGCATAAACTGTTATCTAATAGAGGTTCTGAACCTTCAAAACTACTTTTTGCTTTTTGAACGATTTATGAACTTTTTATTCTAGAAGCTTGGGTAGTTGACCAAGTTGAAAAAAATGTCACCATCACTCCCTGATTGAGTTTGACTTTGAAATTTGAATTTCAAAATCTTCCTCCATTTCTATAAAGTGCCGTTTCCAGTAAATGTGCTTTCTGAAGTGCGTTTATGTTTCTAGACAATCCTTAGATCTTCTATTCTTCAATAGAGCTTGTTGTAAAGGAAATAATCATGATCATGATGATTGAAGATGGTAACCACACTTTTCTTCAAAGTTTGGTTGAAATCTTCACTTAAATCTTGCTTTCTAAAGATCTGAATCTTAGTTTCTTGTTTTTGAGAATTTCCTTTCATGCGTTAAGCATAGAAACGTTCATTTCAAGATTTATTTTTCGCTTTCTTTGAGTTCTAAATATCTTTAAATGAGATTAATTATGTTTGCACATATCATTGTGAAAATAATCTCATTGTAGTGCTTCAAGAAGCTCAAGAAAAATATTAGTCCTTCTTCAAAATATTTTCATGAAATTGGCTTTTCATTAAGATGCTTTTTAAAATGTTCTGGAGCTAATACTATATAGTGTTTGATGCAATACTATATAAAATACTATATTTTATATTTTAATTTGTAATATCATCATTTATTTACAAATAGTTCTAATACTATAAGTAAATATGAAATAAAATAAAATAAAATAATAATAAAATAAGAAATTTTTATTGATTATTTAAATATAATTTTCAAATATAATAATATTGGGTCATTTTTCGCATTGATTCATAAACTACTTTTTCATAATACTAAGCATTTTCCATTATATATATCTGTGCATCACATAAGTTTCAAAACTAGTTTGATATTAAAAAAAAAGGGTGAGCATATATATTTTTTATGCATTGAGTTAATGAATCAATCAATGGATATTCAATTGATATATATAGAAACTGACATATAAATATCACTTTATGTCACAAAACCTTTGAATTGAATTTGATGAAAAAAAAAACTAAACTACAAATTATTAATATAATAGTGGCATGTATTCGATTTGAATCCGCATATCATTAAAACTTCAAAAATAAGAAACAGTATATAAGAAAAAATGTAGAAGTGCATAAAAAATTATTCGTATAATATCTCAAAAGAAAAAATTATGGAGAACAACATTAAACATCCATGCATAAGGTTTACACGTATGAAAGAATTACTTTTGAATAAAAGAGGAAAAATTTTGAGTATATTGCAATTGAGATTTGACAGCACATAAAACCATTACTTGTCAGCTTTCTAATTTACACAAAGAAGTGCATAGTACAAAAATTAGCAAAACACAAACCATAACTTTGATCTTTTAAACTTTCAATGTGAGAGTTTAATCCACCAACAAGGTTAAAGAATAAGTGAAAATATAGGTGGGTTTTATGGTAGACCTTTTATCTTTAAGTTCATCATGAACCCTCTATTATTAGTCATTAGATCAAATCATTCAATAAAAAAGATAATTATCTAATGGTTAATAATAATAGGCCTCAAAATTTGAGGTCTACCTTATAATTTGTTGGAAATATAATGTCTTTTAGTTTAGTACAATTCTATCAATTTTGAATGGCCGAAATCACAAACACCAAGTTGCATTTTTTATTTTTTACGAGTATTAATTTAATTAATAATAAATATATAATTAATGAAATAAGAAAACAATGCCATTTTGATCTCTTTCTCACTTATCAGATTGAGAGCTAAAAATGCAAGTTTGGGCGAGGACACAAACATCATTCCCCTCTTGTTTGCACCTAAGGCGTTGACTTTGCTAATTCTAATCAATGGAACACATAATAGAAAAAATCAAATTCAAAAGAAAATATTATATGTTCATTCCATTTATATTTTCATATTATCAGTATATTTAAATTAAACTCCTAAATTTAAACAAATGATCAATATGCTTATTAGAAAATAATATGAGGAGAAGGTAACATTAAGAGATAAAGAAAAGAGAACATAACTAGAAAAAATATAAACCAGTGTTCAGAACATGGGAGTTATATTTTTAATCTGCAATTTTTATTATTGAAATTATAATTATGCGTAAGATATACACAACTTCAATCACATCATACCTTCAAATAAGGTTCAAGACATTAACAACCACAAACATCACTCAAACTAAACTGAGACTTATAACAGTAGCTGTCTCAAAGGCTTTCAACTATGGGTAGGCCAATGCACCCTATAGCAAGTAACATATACCAGCACATTTCAGTTACTGGTGTTTCCATTATACTTCAAACAATTAAACCATTTTTTACTGAAACCTTCACTGTTATTTTTAGGCAGCCATAACTTCTGTCATCATTGCCTCCTCTTCAATCTTAACCATCTTCTCATTTCTTCAATTTTAATCGAAGCATTCAACTTAATAAGATTGACAAAGTGATTGAAACAATTATAAAATCCGCCAATAAAATTCAAAAACAAAATTGCCACCATATCATACCACACAGCCAAGAAAGCTGCAGGAGAAGAATAGTAACACATTAACTCAAATGAAACTTAGAAATTTAGTAATGGCAAGTCGAAAATCTACTTCTGCATAATTTGTTCCCCCATTAGAGTTGTGCCCCATCATACAAATTCCATGGTTCTTGTTGTACCTTGACTATAAGGACAGTATTCTGCAGCCTACTTTTATGCCAAACAGTAGACAAACTTAATGTTTCCTCATTACTTATGTTTTTCCTCACAAAGATAGACTTGTTTCTGCATCTCCACATGGTCCAAAAAGTTACAGAGAAAGCTCTCCAATAGTCTTGTTTGAACCTGAGAAATTCAGCAAGCAAAGAAACACCACCCAAGGAAAGGATTAAACATTTCATGTCATTAATTGACAAAACACACACACAAATTATATTTCTGTGAGAATTTCTTAAGTTAAAAAAAATTCTTTTATAAAAAAAACACGCACACACACAAAAGTTCATGACAATGAAAAAGTAATTTTACCTTACTTGTTCAATGGCATTGGCCTGTATAGTTTTTCTACAATAGTTCTATGTGCTCTAATATTCTTTATAATCAGAATGAGGTCCCTAAACAAATAAACATTCAAATTACAAAACGACAACAAAAAGAAACAAAAATAAAGTAGGGAGACTCATAGAATGTTTTAACTTAATAGACACATAGAAAATAGGCATCTCTGGACAAACATAATAGTATGTTCCAAGAACTTGAAAACATGATATTTCCATACTTAAAGTTTAGTGTCATGCAATAAATTAAAGAAAGCACAAAAGAAAATGCTTATAATTTCTTCATACCCTTCCAATTATTCAAGTGTGTGAAACATCTATATGTAACTTTGAGTGAGACCATTGTGAAATACACTATTTAGTATAACATTCTACCATCAATTCAAATAGCCAAACATTTTCAGATCTTACTTACCTCCATGACCATCGTAAGCACCAAAAACGGAAGTGGACGCACCCAGATTAGTACATACAACATGCTAACACAAGAAAGAGAATAACAAAATTCAACAGTGTATTAACGGACAGGTCAAATCAATTAAATGAGTTGAAAAAAAATAAAAGAAGAAAAATGGTATTCGTATTTGTTCCTGAAATCACAATTTATTGGACCATATATTGCTTCATTAAAACACCTAAACAAAAATAAAATCCCATCTTCTAGTTCCCTTAACAACATCAGCATCTCTCAACCAGAATGTAACAGGATGCATAAATCCATATATGAAACAAGATAAAAGAGTTTATATCAGACCATGGAACATAATATTTCAGCTCATGGAAGGAAGGTGAAACTAAATACCCTTTTTTTTTTCTATACGTGTACTAAACTATACCCCTTGACATCATTTTCACTCTATGACACTTAATAGCTCATGTGCTCACAATCAGTTCACAATTTTGAATGCTAGTTTAACATTTAGACATCCTGTGCAAGTAAAGGTTGTAAGCTACCTTTAGCCTTTAGCATCATTCCATAAATTAGAAATACAAATAACACCTTTTCTAATTTAATAGCTACATCAGTAAATTCCAATTTTCAATTTGGCAATGTGCAAATCTGATTGAACAACATTACCCACCGGAAACAAAAACTACTTTTTCTTTCTTTAGCAAACATAGGCATATATATCCTAAGTCTGAAAGTAAATCAAGAAGACAAAGCATCATAGAAAACAAAAGGCATAGCACCCGGCCCTTCAAACATAGACAAACCATAAGCCCGAGTTCCTGACCACCCTTATCCTGTGAGTCTACAAATTCAAAGTTATACTCCACACTTGAAATAAAAGTCTACAGCCTATACACGTTAGTTTCATAGCTCCTCCTATCAAAGCTAAATCCTTGTCTCTTGCACATGATATCATTATATCAAAACAAATTTGTCGCTGATAATCTTTTGCTTGTAATAACTCGATAAAGAACCATGCTTATCCAACCAAAATTTCCAACACCTTCACGTTATGCAATAAAATACAGAAACTTTAAGCCAGAAACTTATTGAATTTTTCACATTTTGCTTCCTTCTAATCCTAACATGTTAAAAGTCATTCATTCACATCTTTCATGTCCTATTTCCTTTTATTTCTAGCAATGGATCACAGAAATTGTTAGCACTCAGTAACTCTAAGCCAGAAACTTAAAGCTGTGGAATTCAAATGCTCCTTTCCATCATCAAACATCCAAGTGCTGCATACCTTAATACCCTGCTATCGTAACAGCAAACTGTCCCACATTGATGTTTCTAGCTGTAGAATTTCATTTGAACCTAGAATCCTCCAAATACTTGCTAAACTAAATGAAATACCCAAATTATTTCGCATGAAAAACATTCCTGAAGAACCTTGTGTCATACAAGAATTGGAAAACAGCCTTATGAACAGCACAAAACCCAATTCACCCAGAACATAGGGGTATGTTTGTGAGTTGAGACTTTAGGAAGAGAAAGGAAGGTTTATGGTATAACTAACTCCAAAGTCCCTTCTCTTTCCCCTCCAAAACAAGCACATCCCTAAGTGAAAAGAACCAGCACAGACAATGACATGATGTAGATGAGGAAGCTAGAAAGAGAAAAGTCAAGCTCTACAAGTTCTAGTAATGTGGTACAGAAGTTTAAGACCCAATCACCACCATCCACCAAAGAGAATAAAGAACAGTAGGATCAAGTCCAACAACAAAAATCCTAGCAAGCTATAATACGTTCCAACAAAATAAACAAATATGTGAAGAAACAGATGCAATAGCCCAAAACTACCTTTCATTAAACTTGGGAACACTATAAATGCGAAGGGGAACAACTTATTCCCCATGCATACAACCTCAAATAGAAGTCCCATAAACACAATTGTGAAGTGTGGTAGACAACATCCCACCTCATGTTAATCGCTATGGCCACTATTACTCTCCTAGACCTTGGCAATGGCTCCCCCGACATCTTCTCCTCCCTCATCGCCATTCGCGTCGGTCAGTGCTGCTCTGGCTTGGGAGCCATCTTCTCTACCAGAACATTCGTCTCCGCTCTTATTGTTGGATTCGTCGCGATCTACGCCACGCCGTTTTTAGTCGATCCTATTATGTCCGTGAGGGATGCGTTGGCAAGGTCAGAGACCTGGGAGAAGAAGAGGAGAAAGTCCTCGAAATCGCATCGGAGACCTCCGTTGTGCTTGACGCACTTGACGCGGTGGCCGACGCTGTGTACTACCTCCTTCGTTGATCACAGCCCTAATGTTTTTGTGTTTTAGGGCCCATTTGAGAATGGATATGATAAGGATTGATAGTATAAGATCTGATAGAATAAAAATTGATAATATAAAATCTTGATAACTTTAATATTATATAGTATTTGGTATAATACTGTATAAGATATTATTTTATATTTGGTAATATAATCATTTATTTATAAATAATTCTAATGCTTTAAGTAAATATTAAATAAAATAAAACAATAATAATAAAATATAAATTTTTATTAATTATTTAAATATAATTTTTAAATATTAGATTTATGTAAATATTTATTAATAAAAATTTAATTTATATTTGATGTTATTATTTATTATTTCAATAAATTATATAAATAAAAATACTATTTTTTATAAACTTTCATATTTTGTATTTTAATCATAATTATTTAAATTTAATTTATTAGTCCTTACTTTTATATAATACACATTATTTGTTATTTATTTTTATATTTTATTAGTTAATAATTTAAAATTTTTATATTACATATTATTTATTGTACTATAAAATTTATTTTTTATCAAATATTTATTATTTATTAAATATCAATTATATTTAATTTTATTATATATAATTAAATTGATATCATATATAATTTAAATTTATGTGTTATAAAATAATTTTATTAAAAATTATTTCATTTTTATATTTTATTATTATTATTTATTTAAGAATTATTTTATTTAATAAAATATAAAAAATAAAATTGAATACATTAAAAGCTAACAGGTTAATCTTACCTCCTCATTATATTAAGTTATATAGTATTTTGACGTATAAGGAAATTTTAATATATAAGCTTATATAATATATTGATTACCAAATAACAAATAAGAACATAATATATAATATTATTTTATTATATCTAATACATCATATCAAACACAGTCAGTGTTTAGAGATGGATAGCCAGTTAGAACCAAGCAATGGAAATGGGTCCTTTTTCCAAATTGAAAAAGTCAAGGGAATAATAACACAATTTTAACAAAATAATGAAGTTTACTGGTTTAGCACATTACCAGTTATTATGGTAGTTTATATTAAAATTTCAATATAAAAGAACCAATCATTGGTTGACACATGCAGAGGGTACTGGCCTGGTACCCTTATTTGTTGGTGGGTACCAAACCAAAACCAAATAATTTATATCCTTAATATTATACATTCTCTGCCTACCATCCATACTGATTCAGTTTTGTAAACGTGATTTCCATCCTAACATTTTAAAAAGAATTTATTTATTTTTAATAACTTTTGAAAAGAACTTATATCTAGGAACAAATCCTATAAACGTAATTCCATGAGTGAATTTAGAAGTTTTGCTCAATTATAGGGGATTTTCAAATTGTAACTGACTTTCTTCTCTTTGATTTACTTTAACTTCGGTTCTTTCAAAAACAAATAATAATAAACATCCATTATAAATAGTATAATTACCATGTCCTGAAGTGTAAAGATTTTTACATTGTCAAATTTAAAAAAACTATAAAAGTCATGAGTTATCAACGTTTATTTGTCAGTGTAAAGTATTCTTACACTGTCAATGTATTTTAATTAATTCGTTGAAAAATTATAGTTAACTAAAATAATATATATACTTCAAATTCAAATTTTGAATAATATATATTCTCTACCTACAATCAATACTAGTTCAGGATTTTGAAAAATAAATTCAAATAAAGAATTTATATCTTTAAATTTATTACGTGCAATCATATATGTTTAAAGATATATGTTTTATTATCAATTTCCAAAATTAACTACAATATATATATATATATATATATATATATATATATATATATATATATATATATATATATATATATAAGTGTGAGAACTAGTGAAAAATGATTTATTATGAAGTGAAAGGAGTAAATTTGGGTAGATAACCATATATAAATTATCAGGATTGAAAGTTATTAATAGTAATTAATAATCACTTAATAATTTTAAATTGTTATGTTATTTAATATTTTAATATTAACAGTTTACTGAAAGATTTAATGACCCAAACCTTCACTTTCCCAATCAATTGTCAATCTATAATACTAATATTCAGACTCTTTTGAGAAGTTTTCGTGTCAAGAATAATTTAGGACCCATAATTTTTAAGAAGTTAATTTCTAATTTTTTTGAAAAAATAAAACTGTAATTATTACATATTATTATAATATCATTGATAATCATCACATTTAATAGTAAGATTGTAATACAAAAAATTAAATATCTTTAAAAATTATCAATATTTAATTAAATATTTAAATATTTGTACTATCATTTAAATAATAAACATAATAATTTATTTGTTTAATCTCATCATCAAACTCTTCTAATTTTTTACATTTTTTAAATATTTTATCTATTATTGATTAAAAAAATGAATCATAAATAAATATATAAAAACAAATAAGGAGATGCTAGGTAAAAACCATTACACTTGCTACATGATATGAAAATAATAAACTATTATAATATTTGAGAGTCATCTATAATTTATCTATAATAATAATATTCCAAAACTCTTATGAGGAAAAGTTTTACGCGTCACAACAGAATAATTTAAACCCATAATTTTTAAGAAGTTAATTTCTAATTATTTTGAAAAATAAAACTGCAATTATTATATATTATTAGAATATCATTGATAATTAACATTAATAGTAAGATTGTAATACAAAAATTAAATATCTTTAAAACTTATTGATATTTAATTAAATATTTAAATATTTATACTATCATTTAAATAATAAACATAATAATTTATTTATTTTAAATCTCATCATTAAACTTTCTATTTTTTAATTTTTTTTATCTATTATTGATAAAAAAAAGAATCATAAATAAATATATAAAAATAAATAAGGAGATACCAACTAAAAAGCATTATACTTGCTACATGATGTGAAAAATAATCTAATATTATAATATTTAAAGTTATCTTAATCTATAATATAAACTCTTCTATTTTTTTAAAATTGTCAAGAAAAAATTTCTCTCACCAAAAGTAGAAATACATTTAACGACACATATATTCTAATATAAAATTTAAATCTTCTTTAAATTAATTCATATTATTTTACAATCTATCTATAATTGTAATAATAGTAATATCATAATAATTTATATTTCATACAATCACTTAGTCACTTAATCAATACATATCTTTCTATGGTTCATCAATAATATAAACTCAAATAATAATTCTTTTTTTTTTGTATTTGCAACTAATAGAATGGTCCTCTATTTATTATATACAATGATATAATTAGTAGTAATCTATATAGTAATATAATATTAATTAATCTATCAATATAGTTTCCTATAGCTTTAACAATGAGTCATACTAATTTCATGATAGAATTCTTAACTTATAGAATATCCTAAGTTATAAAAATTTAAAAGTTATCTATCGACAGAAATGGGAAAAAAACAATTTTCAATATCATCAAAATTGATAAGGATAAGTGCATATCCTTTTTAATTTACAATAATTTTGACCACTATCGTTCTACATATTTTTTCTCTTTATTATTACATTTATATTTTTCATCTTTTGCTATATATTTAATATTTTTCTTTAGTTTAGGTGTTTATTTTTTTTGCAAATCATTATCACATTTGAAATTGCTTAATATCATTTTAGAAGCTTTGAAAATAGTTCAAGATTAGAGGTCAAGTTATGTGATCAATAAACATCCTTCAATAAACACATTGAATTGTACAAGTTGTTCAAGAAGAATATTATGGTTAAGAAGTGTAACGCCCCAATTTTACTGTAATTTTTACTATCATTAGGAATTACCGAATTACCATAGGTAAATATTATATAAAATTTGAGACCAAACAATCCTTAATAAAGGAATATAACGTTAGAAGAGAAGTTAGGAGCAATTCGTGCAAGTATTGCAAACCCAATTTCTGAACGTGTAAAATGACCAAAATGCCCTGAGGTTATTTTACTCAGAAAATGAGGTCGTGGGCCCCACCCATCCTCAAGGGGATGTTTTGATGTTAATAAGGGATTGTTTGTGTTATGTGTGTTAATAGAGGAGAAGAATCCTAATTTGAGCTCAACGGAAATGACCAAAACGCCCTTAACCTCTTTAACTTCAATTCCATGCAGACTAAGCCGAACCTCACTAAAATGTGTTAAAAGGTGTTTTTAAGCCATGATTAACCATTGGTTAAGCTCGGGTGGTCTCGGGCAATTTTTAAGTAAAATGACCGTTTTGCCCCTCTCTTATGCAGAGTTTTACAAATTTTGAGATTTTTGATTTGTCTCAACGAAACCTAAGCAATATTAGGCTCAAATTAAAGCTTATTAAATTCTAATTACTAATCTAGAGTCAAAATTATTTATTTAGATTGATTAGAACCTAAAATTGCTTAAAACACCCAAATTGCTTAGTAATTCACTTAAACCCTTAACCGTAAATTCTCTAAATTGCATGAATACCTTGCCTACACCTAAAAAATACATGGAACACACAAAATCCTCTTCCACAAGGCTGTAATGCACGAAATTATTGAGTAATAAGTCAGAAAATTATTACACAAAAATCCAAAGAATGAAAACAAAGAATCATGAAAACATGGAAACATGATTCCATGTTTTAAGCCACCAAACAAAATGATTTTTCTTCCTTATTTTTTTTCCTCTAATTTTTGGTCAGATTTCTTTCCTTCCTTTGTCCATTTATGAGCTGCAAAATCTCTATAAATAGGCATGCTTGAAGATAGTTTAGATGCTTAGTTCATAACTTACACAAATTCTAGTCTTAGGAGCACCAAAAGCTTTCTTTCTTTCTTTCTCTTGGTTGAATTCTCCCTTCAGCTTTTCAAGGATATTTTGCTTCATTTCACTCAAGGAAACCAAGTTCTCTTCCTTTCTTTCAAATCAAATTAGGTAGGGAGGTGTTTCTAAGTTCATTTTATGCTAAGACAAGTTATGTTTCTAGCTCAAAAATGATGTTTTCATGAGCTTTCTTTTAAGTTTTCATTTTCAGTTTCTTCTTCCTTTTCTTTTTAAAGTATTTTGGCCATATGGCCTAGCTTATGATGAGACCATGGTTTGATGATGAGATTCTTGAGTGTTGGTTGCAAAGCTTTCACAAGTTAGATCTAAAACTTGAAGGTTTCACTAGTTTCCAAAGCTTCTAAAATTTCAGTTTTTCTTTCCTTATTTTCCTTTCATGGTTTTGGCCAAATGGCCTAGGAAGGAATGAAATGATGGCTTGATGATGAGGACTTGAATATGGGTTGTAAATCCATCACAAGTTAGGCCTCTAAAGCTTGAACATTCCATTTAATGCAAAACTTTAAAGAATAATATTTTTATCTTGAGGTTTGAATATGAAATATGTATTTTTACTTTGTCTTGCTAAGATACATATATTGGGTTGAAAACATAATTCTCTTAAAGTCTTGAAGGAGCTCTAGTAAAGAGATCAAGTGAACTTGCATCCACGTTTAAGTTTATGCCTTGCATAACCATATTTATTTTATGTCATAACTAAATTCTCAAGAATAAATAAATGAACTTGCATATCTCATGTTTAAATTTCAAGCTTGCATTTCATGTTTAAATTTCAAGTTGTCACTTAATCTCTAAAGATAATAAAGAAGTTGCATCTCATGTTTATTTTATGCTCTCACTTTATTTTATAATGGCTAAAAGAGTCAATGCATGGCATGTTTATTTTATGTCATCACCTAAAAATCCTAGAGCTCAAAGACTTGCTTATGAATCATAAGCGAAAAATGAGATAATTGGAGTTAAAGAATTTATTCTTTAAGAAGTCTGAGAATTGGAGCTTAAAAAAAAAATAATCTCACCGGTCTTACGGACTATCGCGTTCCCGTTCTTAGAGTTCTTTCCCTCTCCGGTCCCTATGCAATTACGCGCTCCAAGTTTCTTGCATCATGTTTATATTACAAGTTCTTGCATCATGTTTAATTTTCAAGTTATCACCTTAAATCTTAAAGATAAAGAAATGGAATTGCATATCATGTTTATAATTCCAAGCTATCACCTTATAAAGATAAGATTAAAATAAGGTTGCATAGCATGGTAATAATTCAAAGATGTCACCTAAATCTCTAAAGCTCAAGACTTGCTCCTTTTATCTTAAGTGAAAGATTTAATTATGAACATTCTTTCAAGTTATAAATCGGTCCCATGGTTAATTTAGGCCTAAAGTCCTATGACTTCTTTCAAGTTTAACAAAAGGAATTAGTTTTAAAAGAGTTTTAAAACTTTGTAAGAATTTTATGGGAAGCTAGTAATTTATGTGTACTTAAAATGTGATTTGATGCTTATTAAGAATTTGGTGTCATTGATTGATTCCCTGGTTTGTATGTTATAGTTGTTGTTGCAAACAATGAAAACTTATGCATGAAATAAAGACATATTCTATTCCTGGAAGAAAGTGTATTCCTGTAAGAGTGCAATTTGGAAAGATTCTGGCTAAGGAAAGATTTGGTATTTAGCTGTCCATTGTGACCCACCTCTCTTCCTGGGAATCTCCAGATGCATGATTCCATTGGTATATATTTATTTCAAATAACTATAAATGAGAAAATGTTATGATGATTATGAATGAAGAATTGTATTATGATATAACATGCAAAGACTTAAAGGTGACTCAAAATATATGAGAAAATGATCCTTTGGAACAATCAAACTATAGGCTGAAAAGGTGATTCTTGCCCCCTATCTTCTCTCAAAAGGGTAGAGGAAATTTTACTTATCAAAAGGGATAAGTATGTGCTGGTGACGACTAGCAAGGTATGAGCTCATAACCTAGATTACTCCCAAAAGGGTGGAGTATAGGGTGGCCCAGGAAAATGATGATGAAAGTAACTTTAAGTCACCTAAGAAACTAAGTAAATGCATTATGTGAATATGATGTTTGCTATGCATAGTATTTATGAGATGATGATGAGAAATATGATATTTTGCTATGCATAGTATTATGAAATGATGATGAGGAATATGATGTGATTTTATGCATAACTATGTTATTATATATGAAAGGAAAGTTCATTATAAACATGACATGCTAAGTTTATGATGCATTATAAGACGCATGATTAAAACGACGAACCTCGGTAAAGTATTTCAATTAATAAATCAATCTTAGCATTGCTCACTATTTCATAATAACCGTTCCTGGGGACGATGATGATGACACAATCATCATGAGGTGAGTCCCACGATTCTTTTATAAGTTTCTCACTCCCTCTATTTTTTTTCCATCTCGTCTTAAAAACGGAAGGAAGCGTTTTGTGAATCACATCAGGTATGGGTACTGAACTTGAATCCTTTAGTTCACTCGTATATTTCAAAATATCTATCCTATTAAAATGTATTACTAGTGCCATTAATGGATGTCCTTCCATCCATATATTATTTATGTTTTATTAGATTGCCTACACTTAGTCTTATTCTATTGGTAGGCAAAATATCTATATGATATGTAATTATGAATCCTATGATGGAGCCAATATATTATGATGTGATGTTTGTAAATTCCTATGTGTCTTTTAAATTTTGCTAAATCATTCACGTAAGCAAGGTTCACGTTTTCAATTATGTTTAAAAAAAAATGGCTCGAATTCACTAAGTATTTTCAAAGCATGATTAAGCTGAAGCAAAGAGTAAAGTCTAGTAATTAATCAGATCCACTGGTGTATTGGGTTAATTATTAGGTGTTAGAAGGACATTAATTTGGCAATATGTGATATGACTAATTCCATATGGTAATGAAGTTTGGAAGTATAAGATTATAATCTTTTTTATTCATGCTAAAATAATATGAACGATGTAGCTACTAGATATATTGATGGTTAGTATAGGTAGTTTTAATGGTACAATTTCTAAAATATTGGAGATTATATATGTATATTGGTTATTAATACTAATGATTTTATTGGAATGTAATGATCTTGGTATGAACTTATTAATATATTTCAATAAAAAAATTCAATGTACAAAATATTTATGATTATGTTTCCAATTATGGATTGCTAATTCAAAATTTGAATCAAGATTGTAAAGCTCAATTCCATTTTTTGCCTTTATATACTATTATTGTATTAAATTTTTTTAATCTTGGATTTAATTAATTTGAATTTAGTTACATAATTTTATTGTCTCAATTTTGAATAGGATTTTATAGATGATTTTTGTGCTCTAATTGAATACAATTATCCAAATGATATTAAATTTTATGATACTCTTTTATATTTTGTTCATTATTTAATTATTTAAATAACTTATTTTAAATTAATTTATATATTAAATTTACGATAAGGGATATTTAATTAAATTATTATTTCTTTTAGTAATGATCTATAAATTATTTTTCAATATCACCCCTTGCATTGCATGGGTTAAACGACTAATAATATACATACCTATATACTTCTTTAGAAATCATAAATTTTTGGTGGACATGAGCCCTAATATTTTGTTAATGGATAATTAGGATAGATAATATATATTAATTTTTTATATTAATAGTATACATTTTTTTTATCCTTCATCCAATTATATATTATCATATTAATAAAAGTAACTGAATCATATCTACTATTTAAAAATTCATTCAAATAAAATAATTTAATTGAATATAATAATGTAAAAATAATCATGCGTAGAAATTAAACTTTATTACATAAACTGTGTATAGATTTTGGTTTGGTTTAAATGTGTTGATCTTAAAAGAGTCCCTTTTTTTTTTTAATTTTTGCCCTTCTTAAATTTTGGAATTGATTTTAGTCAAGTTACAATATGTCTATAAGATATGATTATGAGTTTGGATTATAAAAGGGAAAGAAAGAAATGAGTTATAATTTAAAAAAAAATATTATACTATAAGCTCTATTTTCTTTTAAAATATAAAATCACAAACACACTGTAGATGCTCTACATGGCATTATTACACTATTTGGCATCATTTGTCACGTCTCCAAAATTCATAATTACCACGTGTCCGTACTCTACATGGCATTATTATACTATTTGGCATCATTTGTCACGTCTCAAAATTACCACGTGTTCGTGCTCTACATGGCATTATTACACTATTTGGCATCGTTTGTCACGTCTCCAAAATTTGGCACATTCCAGTCCTATATATAGAATTGGTATCATGTTAATTTCATTTTGATTTTATGTGCAAAAAGTATATTAGCCCTTTTTGTGGTTTTTTTTTTTTTTTGTTTTGGTGTTTGTTTTTGTGGGTGGGGGTTCATAATATTAAGCCGTGTTTTGTAAAGGTAAAACTAACGTTTACAACATGAATACTGCTTTTGCTTTTTTCTTTTATTTTCCTTGAAAATGGCTACAAGTTTACATATTTGTTTTCTGTATCCAAGGTAATGAAGTTACACGACAGAAGAAAAATATTTTATTTGTATATTAAAAATTAGACATTTAAATAATATCTTATAGAGAGATAAACACAAAGTTTGGCTTTCCTCTATCAACACAACCACTGCTAGAATTTTATGTGTACTTCTTTAAAATGTCCATGAGATATATAGTTTTTAATGTATAAATAACATCTCATCATAGAATCAAAATAAAGGCATGCAAAAATTAAAGTAGGATTAGCAACATTAAAATCTATAATATTAATATTTAAGAATAATATTGAGGAAAATTTTAGGTGTCATTTCTAGGATAATTTATGGCTTACAATTTCATAACTTTAATCTATAATTATTTTTTAAGAAAATCACAATCATAACTATTATATATCATTAAAATATCATTGAAGATTATCAACATTTAATGAAATATCTCTTTATCATTTAAATAATACATATGATGATCTATCTATTTTGAATGTCACCAAACTCTTCCTTTTTTATTATTTTTTATAATCCTTTTTATTATTAAAGATAGATATTTGAATAAATATTATCATATTTTGTTTGCATATTCTTAAACTACATCTTATCAACTTAATGTACTATATCTTGAATTGATTTATTATGCATATAAGATTATTAAAAAATAAATAAAAAATAAAGAAGACAATAGCACGTGCAACATTAGGCCCCAAAACAAATAAAATATCAAGACACAAATATAGAAAAGAAAAAATTAAGAGTTGAAAAATAATCTCAATTATTAATTATTTAAAAAAAATCACCTTCATATCTCTCTATCATCAATGCAACCTAAATACCCTATATCAAATATTATGACATTTATTGTAAACAAAAATTAAAATAAGGCTAAACAAAATATTATAATTGAAAAAATTGAACTTTAAAATGATTAAAAAAAGAAAATAAAGGAAATGACAGTCAAATATATTATTATAGTATTAGAATACTATAATAATATTAATAATTAATAACAACAAATAATTAGATAAATGAAATAACTATTATAAAAAAGTTATTATAATAGATTTTTTGAAATTGTTTCACCATGTGTAATTTTCTCATAATTTATATTGTTTAGAAAATTATTTTTACTTCTTAAATAAAGGGTACTCTTTTATGCAAAATAAAAGGTATATTTAACATTTCATATAATATGAATACAATTAATTGCAAAAATTTGAATTTCAAATTGAAAATCATATTCAATTAATACATATATTTTCACATGTACAATAAATATCAATTACAAAATTCACAATCATATTTAAAAAGGAAATATTTCTAAAACTTATAAAAAAATCAAATCTAAAATAAATACCAACCTATTGAATATGAAAGAACTATTATGGTATGATTTCCCTATTTTACATCCTGTTGAATTTTTTAAAAATTCAAATCTATATTCTATAAAATTTATTCTTCCACATTTACATACCATATGTCATTTTTTCATAATTTTTTAAAATTCATTTACTTCAAAAATAGAAAGCATATTTCAAAATTCATATTAATCAATTAAAAAATATAAAATTTAAATTTCAAATTCAATATCAACTTTAAATCAATGTATAATATTTTCATATCTACAATAATAAATACTAAGTTTCAAATTTTCAATATAAATTTTTATCAAGGTCATTTTTTACTATAACAAGCACATCTTAATATTATTTTAATTTGTTAGGCTATTTTATTTTTTGTCTTGATACATAAGTTATGAAATTTTTATGTGAACGACTCTATGATTATTTTTTATCGCCCTCAATTGTTGTTTTAATTTGTTTTTATCTTATTTTACCGTTGAAGAGTCATATTATTGATTTCATTTTGTGATTTACTTATCATTATTCTACAACTCTTACATTCCTTTTTAAGATATCTTTCATCTATCTCTCACTTCTTTTCTCTCACTAACGGCCATTGTGAAATTTTTACAATTGTTGATGATAGCTTCAATGTCATCAAACATTATCTTATGTTAAAAAACGAGTGTATTCATTTCTTATTTTTTTCAGGTTAGATGAGTTTTCTTCCTTTCTCTAAATTTGCTTTTTTTTCTTACTCTTTCATTATTCTAATCTATTCATTCTCCCATAATTTTCATTGTAAATTTTTATTCTTTTATTTTATTATACATTGTTATATCAATTGTGGCAAACAAATAGTATTGTTTGAATTTTTAAGATTGATATTTTTTAAAATATTTTGTATTTTTTAGCCTTATCTTTGCATAGGAATACAGTACCAGTTGAGCTATTATATTCCTTTTTATTTACTTCACTCTTCTATTTTTCGCTTTTAATTGATTTGTCTTCTATAATTTACAACGTTTTGTCCATTCAATATATTTTCTATCATATATATTTTCAAACAACTCTATCAATGTTAGAGTTTTGGCATATGTGTCTTATGATGTGTAATGTAGCAAAATAGTATTTTTCTTTCACCTTTTTTTATATATAATATACATTTTTATCAATTTGCATTGGATTGGATATGGATGTGTTTTGATTGTTTTGTTTGGATTTGTTGGATGTGTTTTGATTGTTTTATTTGGATTTATTGTTATGATGTTCTTTAGGGTGCGTTATTGAAATTGAATTTTAAAATATGTCACTAATTCAAAATTTTAATTGATTGTAATTAAAATTTAAATATTTGTCCAAACAATACATCGTACAATTTTATAAGCAAATAATCACCTAAAATATTTTTAAAAAAATGTTAAACCTAGCTATATATATATATATATAATATTTTGGAATATTAAATAATAATTGTAATGTCATGTATTATTTTTTGGTAATTTTAAATTTTTTAGAAAAAAATTTCTCTCACAAAAAGTATAAATACATTTAACGACACATATTCTGATATAAAATTTAAATATTCTTTAAATTAATGCATGTTATTTTACAATCTATCTATAATTGTAATAATAATAATATCATAATAATTTATATTTTTCAATCACTCAGTCCTGTATCAATACCTATTTTTCTATGGTACAAACTCAAATAATAATTTTTTTTTTGTATTTGCAACTAATAGAATGATCCTCTATTTATTATATACAATAATATAATTAGTATTAATCTATATAGTAATATAATATTAATTAATCTATCAATATGGTTTCCCATATCAATTCTAACAATGAGTCATATTAATTTCATGTTAGAATTCTTCACTTATGGAATATCCTAAACTATGAAAATTCAAAGTTCTATATCTATAGAGAAACAAAAGACAATTTTCATTGTCATCAAAATTGATATGGATAAGTAGTACACTTTGTTTTAATTAACAATAATTTTTACTACCATAAGTTCTACATATTTTTTCTCTTTATTATTACGTTTATATTTTTAATCTTTTGTTATATATTTAATATTTTTCTTTATTTTAGGTGTTTATTTTTTTTATAGTTCATTATCACATTTGAGTTTTCTTCACCTATTGTTTTAGAAATTTTGAAAATAGTTCAAGATTAGAGGACAAGTTATGTGATCAGAAACATCCTTCAATAAACACATTGAATTGTACAAGTTGTTCCAAGAAGAATATTATAGTTAAGAAGGACATCAATTTGACTATAAGTGATATGATTAATTCCATATGGTAATGAAGTTTGAAAGCATAGGATTATAATCTTTTTTAGATTCATGCTAAAACAATATAAATGATGTAGCTACTAGATATGTTAATGGTTAGTATAGGTAGTTTTAATGGTATAAATTTATAAAATATTGGAGATTATATATGTATATATATTGGTTATCAATACTAATGATTTTATTGGAATGTAAAGATCTTGGTATGAATTTATTGATATATTTCAATAAAAAAATCCAATTTACAAAATATTTATGATTATGTTTTCAATTATGGGTTGCTAATTCAAAATTTGAATCAAGATTGTAAAGCTCAATTTCATTTTTTGCCTTTATATACTATTATTGTATTAAATTTTTTAATCTTGGACTTAATTAATTTGAATTTAGTTACACAATTTTATTGTCTCAATTTTGAATAGGATTTTATAGATGAATTTTGTGCCCTAATTGAATACAATTGTCCAAATGATATTAAATTTTATGATACTTTTTATATTTTATCCATTATTTAATTATTTAACTAACTTATCTTTAAAATTAATTTATATATTCAATTTAAGATAAGGTATATTTAATTAAATTGTTATTTTTTTAATAATGGCCAACAAATTATTTTTCAATATACATAGATGGTCAACAAGGGTAAACGACTAGTTAATATATATATATATATGTTAAAGGAGTATGTTTCCAAAATTATTTTTTCACTATAATAATTCAGTTTTATTAACGTGATTTTCATCCAAACATTTTAAAAAGAATTTATTTATTTTTTATAATTTTAAATAGAATTTATATTTACAATCGAATCCTGTAAACGTTATCCCAAGAGTGAATTTTGGAGTTTTGCTCAATTATAGGAGAGTTTCAAATTGTAACTATTTTTCTTCTTTTGATTTGCTTTAACTTCAGTTTTTTTTTTCAAAAAAAATAATAAATACCCATTAAAAATGCTGGTAAATATTAATTGAAATAACATCATAAATAAAATAACATAAAATAAAAATAAATCAATTACAGGACAATAAAATTAATAGATGCGTGAATAATAAAATAAAGAATTAAAAATAAATAGCACAATAAAAATAAATTAAAATAGTTTATCGGTTTATGACTAAGACATACTAAGCTTATGAGTTTTTTGTCATCACAAACCAAATACTTGACAAATGATCTTCAAGGCTAATACTTCCTAGGAAATATACTATTACTTCATTCTTTCTCGCTATTATAATATGTTAAGTCGACATGATGTAACATCCATATTGTTTTATGGATTAACAACTATCTTTACAAACTAACATAGGGTAGAAGTGATCAAGGTAAGAAGCACGAACTAGTAATACAAATCAATTCATATAAGTCATTCTCAATTATATAGTTCCATACCTATAAAGTCTTAGGATCCTTCTCATTCTAGTGTGTAATTGGTTCATTCATGTACCCTTTACTTAGAGGTTGCAGGAGTTGCTCATTGTCCGTACCTTCTTGTCCTGATCACTCCTACCCTTGTCATTTGACGTTACATGTCCACCGCTTCCGCTGGTTCATCCTTGAACCACAATACTGGAAAGTGTACTTGATATATTTGTAACATCACGTGCTGCTTTATGGATTGATGACTATCCCCACAAACCAACATAGGTCTTCTCAACATGCTTTGTCCTCACTCACATGCTTCCTGAAAACTTTCCAGGAAGTCACAATCCCAAAATTGCTCCAAGTCAAGCACACTTAATTGTGGAGTTCTTTAGTGATGGCTATTGAAAAAAAGATACATCTTGTTGGTATAGGTAACACAAATCAATTCATATAAGTCATCATCAACTATATAATCCATACCTATAAGTTTAAGGATCCTCTCATTCTAGTATGTAATCGGTTCATTCATATACCCTCCTTGTCCATGTCTTCTTCCACTAGCAATCACTCCTCTCTCATAAGGGCGGTACATGATGTAACACCAAAAATTATTTAAAAATTAATTTGAGTTTTATTAGTCATAATTTCAAAAATTTGACAATTTTAACAACGATGAGAATGACCCAACAGACGTGTTAAAAAAAATTTTAAGTGGGGCATGAATAGTAACCTTGGGGCCTCTACGGCTTCCAGATAGCAAAACCCTATGTCTAGGACAGGAAATGTAGGGACAAAAAGAGGATTGAGGTTAGAAATAAGTTAGAAATGAAAATTTTATATCTAGAATTAAATTTCGGGCAATGTTTGATTAATCGAATACGGTATTTACCCGTTCGGTCAAATTTCGGTATGTGATTTTTAACACCAAAAGATAGTTTAAACATGATAAATAGATCATGTATATCTATTCAACACAAGTGTAAGGCTAAGATTTAATCTTGAATTCCAAGAGTAAACCCTAGTCATCCATTTTACTTTCTTAGATTAAGAATTATCCAATTATACTATATAATATTCATTCATTAATTATAAGATCAACACAAAGCCAATCTTCTCCAAAAAGCCAAGCTCATTTTTGGCCAGCCAAGGAGAAAGGCAGTCACCTCCATTTCCATTCTCAAGAGCTTCCAGCTTGCATTCCAATCCCAAAAACCTTAGCCTAGAGTTGTTAAAACTTCCAAACTCCTTCACTAAACTTATTCCACATATCAATACCTACAAATCTAACCGATTAAAATTTCAATTCCTCATCAATCCTCACCTTGATACCTCACTTCCTCACTGTCTAAAGAAGTTTTTGGGCTTGATTTGGAGTCCTTGAAGTGAAGAGAAATCCCTTGGAATACCTTTGGAGTATAAAGCTCTAAAGTTTGCAAAGTAGGATTTTTGTGTCTTGTTTTGTGTTTTTCTTTCTTGCAAGTTTTGGGTTGTTCTAAATTAATAAATTCTGGTTTTAATGTGAGGTTACTCCTAGATATTGGTGTATTTGCATGGGTGGGTGTAACATCCTCCAAGTGCAACGTCACTCTAAGTCATGACAATATGCTTAGGAGTTGTTACTTATAAATTAGCAAATCCCTCTTAATTATCTATAGCAAGATTGATCGAATCGTGAAGTAACTAATACTAATTTGGTTAAAATATATAACAAAGGAACAAACATTTATTGAATACATAGTCAAGTACAAAAGGAAGCTCTTCTATAAGCTTTAATACACATATGTTCTCTAATATAGTTACATACATATCCATTCCACTAAATATAACATAATAAAAGCATTACTCACTACACTATTGCAATTCCAAGTTCTTTTGTGTAGCATCATAGTCCTCTAGCTTAACCTAGAGATGACACGGAAACACAAAGACATAGGGGTGAGAATTATACAATTCTTAGTAGGGCAACTCCCTAGTTACACAATCATAATGTCATCGTTATCACCCCAACCACTTCAGTTTATCAAGAAAATGTGATCATGCAATACATATTAAAGATTCATTTTAAAGTTATAAAATCATCCTTTCGAAATGGTTAGCTTTTAACAATCAATCACTTAGTGCACATATATCAAAATGTTTCAACAAATAGTAAATCATCATAGGAAGACAATTCAGAATAAGATAAGTATGCATGTAATACATGTAGTAAAATTATCTCAAAGTGACATGGTTTCACTTATGACCATAGAAATCAAATCAGTGCATTTTCTCTTTTCATTGACATAGAAAGGCTTAGTTTATACCCAATGAGTATCTTTCATGGACAACTCCACAATAGATAGTTTATACCAAATGGTATTTATAGTGGATCACACCACACAAGGGAAATAGCTGCTTATTCAGGATTGAGTTCATTCTTATATGATCATCGAACTTCATTTTTTTCCATTTCCGAATCACACATAGATCTATTCATAGCCGATACGTCTCCTGACTCAAAATATCTTTGGGGGAAGTTCCTCTTCTTGCCTTCCCCTATAACATCTTTGAGGAAGTTCATCTTTTTGCCATCCCCTTTTCCTAATATAAGTCTTGTTTCTATTTTGTCCATATGTCAGAACATGCACAATTTAAATTTATACATTCTCTTTCTTTTTCCAAATGCATGCATAAAGCACATATAGGTATTCATTCACAATATAATTTCAATCATGCTTCATAAATTACTCTTTATTTCCTCTAGCATGCATTTATATGTCACAAGTCACATGACCAAATATTTAACATCAAATATTCATGTCATACTAAAACCAAAAATACCATTACATTATCAATTCAAGTCTTGGGTTCATTTTCAATTGGGCAGATTTCACACCATTGTAGCACAAATTTATTTGCTTATCAAACACCCAATTCAGAGACTATAAAAATTACCCAAGACACTTCAATGTGTCCACAAGATTCCATAAAAATTTCAGAGCAAAAAGAGTTTTCTAACTATGTTAACAAAATTAGACAAATTAAATCAAAACTACTTAACCTCAACTTAGAACCCGAAATTCCTAATTTGTAACCCTAGCAAATGATTGAATCAATTCAAAAGAAAAATCATAGTTATACTTCAATATGTTATACTCAATAAAAGTTTCAAAGTAAAATTCAATCATTTGTTATGGTAGAAAAATTAGACAAATTAAGCTTCAGCTCCAATAATCCAGGCAGCATGGATACCATTTGGTTCTTGATTTTTTTAAAGCATTAGGAGTCAAAAGCAGAGCCCAAGAAAATTTTCAGAACTAGCCTAGGATGTTAGCTTCAACATATATTTTTTCTAGCTTGTTAAAATACCCACAATAGTACAAAAAAATTCAAGTTAAGTGGCTGCCTATGTAAAAATTGAAAATCCAGCAGCAAGGTTCAAAATCTCTTTTCACAAAAATGACTTCTAACATAATCCAAACAGTCCACCAAAATTAACATATCAATATCAATATATTATCAACCAATACAACTAAAAATATCAAATTAAATCAGTAGTTAAAATAGAAAAATGGATTTGAAAACAAAAGTGGTTTAAAAGCCCTATTCTTGGAAACTCCTTATCTTTGGCTCTAAGATGTTCCAAGATGGATTACCTTCACTTCAAAGCTCCTAAATCACACCCAAACCCTTATGAAATTAGTGAGATATAAGGTAGAAAGGTTAGGATTGGTGATGAATTGAGATTCCAATCAGTTAGATTTATAGGTATTGATGTGTAGAACAAGTTTAGTGAAGGAAGTTTATGGTTTTAGTAATTTTGGGCAAGTGTTTTGGTGAATTGAAATTGAAACTTAAGCTTATGAAGAAGACAAAAATGGTGGCTGTTTGCTCATGGTCTTGGCGAGAATGCAAAGTGGAGAGATAAGGTTGTTGAACTTATAATTATCCTAAGTTAGATTTTAGATATTATTATATATAAATGCTTAATTCTTTGAAAAGAAAACAAGATGAATGACTAGGATTTGATCTTGTAATTCAAGATTAAATCTTAGGCTTACACTTAGCTCTAAAGGATAAACATTATCCATTTGCAAGAATTAAACTATCTTTCTGGACTAGAAATCGCACACGAAATTTTATCGAACGGGTGAAATCGTACGGGTAATCAAACATTGCCAGAAAATTAAATTCAGGTATAAAATTCTCTTTTCTAACTATTTCTAACTTCAACCCTCTCTTTTCTCAGTCCTGGGCATTTTTGGTCCAGATCTGGGTTTTGGCTATCCCAATGGGCGGGCCCACAAGGTTACTATTTACCACCCCAAATTTTTTTTGACAAGTCCATTGGGCCATCCTCATAATTGCTAAACTATCAAATTTTTGAAATTATGACTAATAAAGCTCAAATTAATTTTTAAATAATTTTTAGGGTGTTACATGGGGTAGTTTGGTGTTATGGAAAAATCTTTTTTTCTAAAGATGTGTTGAACCATGCTTGTTGGATTTTCAATTTTCTCCTGGTGGTGATTGTTCATGTATTTTTGGCACAATTGTAGGTATTTTTATGAGCTAAAAAAAGTATATGTTGGAGCTAACATCCTAGGCTAGTCCACGAATTTTTTTGAGCTCTGTGTTTTATTTATAGTGCTTTAAAAAAAATCAAAAACCGAAATTGTACCTATGTTGCCTAAATTGTTGAACTGAAGCTGAATTTGTCTAATTTTGTTACCATAGCAAATGATTCATTTTTCCTTTGACATTTTTATAGGGTGTTGGAAACATCTTTTAAGTACAACCATGATTTTTATTATGAATTGATTCAATCATTTGCTAGGGTTAAACATTATGAATTTCTAGTTTAAGCTAGACTTAGTGGTTTCTAACCACCAAATTTGTCTAATTTTGTTAACACAATTAAAGAATGATTCTTGCTCTGAAATTTTTACAGGACCTTGTGGACACATTGAAGTGTCATAGATAATTTTTATAGCCTTTAAATTGGTTGTTTGATGTGCAAATAAATTTTGCTACTTTAGTATAAAAATCTGTCTATGTGCTGGAAATGAATCCAAGACTTGAATTGGTAATGTAATGGCATTTTTGGTTCAAGTATGATATATATGAATGCATGCTAGTGACTTGAGAGATTGATTTATGAGGCATGATTGAAATTACATTTTGAATAAATGCCTACATATGGCTTATGCATGCATTTGAGAAAAGAAAAGTACATGATGCAGTTATATGGGAAAAGAGAATGTATATATTTCAATCGTGCATGTTCTAACATATGGACAAAATAGAAACAAGACTTATGTTGAATGAGGGGAAGGCAAAAAGAAACTTCCCTAGAGATATTATGAGTCAATAAACGTGTGTGTGATTTGAAAGGAAAAAATGAAGTCTAATGATTACGTATAGGAATGAGCTTAGTCCTAATAAGCAGCCTATTTCCCATTGTTGCCACGCTGGGACGGCGATATGTAACATCTAGACGTAATCCACTGTAAATATCATGTGGTATAAACTAAGTCTTTCCTATGTCAATGAAAAGAGAAAAATGCATCGAGTTGAGTTCTATGTTCACAAGTGAAACCAAGGAACCCCTTTGACATATCAAGTGCAATTAAAGATCATTACATTTATCATATGCATCCTCATAACATATTGAATCATTTGCTTAGCATGATTTACTATGACTTTAAACATTATGATATATGTGCATTAAGTGAGTAAATGCTAAACGAAATCCACTTCAGAAAAATGGTTTTTGAACTTTAAAATGAACCTTTGATATATGTTCATGCTCACATTTTCTTAATAAACCGAAGTGGCTGGCATGATGACGATGACATGGATTTTCTTTATTATGTATTTTGGGATGCCTTATGAGAATTGCATAATTCTCGCCCCTATGTTTTGTGTTTTCGTGTCATCTCCAAATTACTCAAGGAAGGTATGAAGCCACTGCCATAGAAGAATTGGATATATCATAATCATATAGTCAAGTCTCTTTTTGACTTTATTTTGTTATGTACATGTATTTGTAATTATGTAAATAGGCAGACATAGTAGAGCTTTTCTTGTATTTGTATTTATACTTAATTGATATTTTATTTCCTTTTATATGCTTCTAATAGAATTATGACTTAATTACTACACGTTTTACCGATCTTATTATAGATATTTAAGAAAAATCCGTTAATCTATAAGCAACAACTTCTAAGTATAATGTCATGATTTAGGAATGATGTTGTACTTAGGAGGATATTACACATGATGGTTCATTTATCATTTTTAAAACATAATTTTTTTGCAGTTTGTTAAAGTCCAAGAATTTTTAAATGATGCAGATGTATAAAGAGTTGAGAAAATCCTTACAAGGTGAAAACATTTACAATTGTACACTTCTTATCAATTCAACCTGATCTTATTTTTCAAGTAAATAATTAATCATACTTTATTTGCACAAAATATAGGAAAGTAAATAATGCTTCAAATATCTAATCATTTTTTGACCTCCTAAATATCCTAATCCAACCAAAACTATAGCAAATAGAGATGTTATCTTGAGTGTAATATTTTGTTATTTATTACACTCACTCTAGAATATGCCTTTGGGATATTCTTTATTCATTTTTTTATCATTTTATCATTATTTGACAATAATTGCCAATACATATATTTTTGTTTAATTTGCAAACATATTTACATACAATTTTTTTTTTGTCTATCTTGTCTTTGTTACGATTTTGAAACAAAATCAAATATACTTATGCAAGGGGATAAGGAAAGATATTCATGATTTAACATTTACACAATATGTTTTGTTTTGAATTCATAGCAAAAATATGATATAGTCAGTAAAAATGTACAAATTGAATAGATACATGCATATTTAGCTTTTAAAAAAATTAAGTTACATCAATACCCAAAAAATAAAAATGTGGCTTAACAAGCACGCTAGTTTGTGTTAAGCCCCTAGTACAAATAAGAACAATTTGATTACATTCCTATTCACATCTATTTTTAAAAAACCAAGATTGACACAAATAATTAACACAATAAGTAACTATAACTAAACAATTTGATTAATAAGAACTATATTCTAGAAAAGGTTAATTAAAAGTATAAATACATACATTTTACACTAACATAACTGATTCCCCTCTCTTTCTTTCCATCTCCAAACTCATGTCATGACTCTCTCAAGAAAAATCAGAACTTGAACAAATAAAGAAGAACTATTGGAAGTTTGAAGTGGTCATAAGCCAAATATCCTCCTCAAACATAATGTAAAACTAAACAATTTCTAGTTTCTTGATCATTTTATTATCTTCCTTCAGTTGAGTGGTAAATGTGTAGCTAATTGCAATCCAATCCGCATTCCTCTAGGATTGGACCATCAGACTTGGGTAAAAATGGATCTATCTTCACCCATAAGACACAGAAGAAAGATGCCAACAAGATTGACCATACAAGAACAATGGTTGGAGTTCTATTGTGCCTACCCATCATACCTTTAAGGAAGGGATACAAGTGAAGAATTACCCATAAGGAAAAAAAGAGTTTTCCAAAGAGGCCCCCAAGACTCAAAACCATTGTTTATTGCATGTGAGATTCCTACAACTACAGCTATTATATTTAATATCAACAAGGTTGTTGGTATGATTAGAAATGTGCTCCACTTCAATGCAAACAATGTAGAATGCTCCTGGTTATCTCTTCCTGTTGATGTCACAATGAAATTTGTATTTAGACCTGCCAAGACTTTGAACAACCCTACAAACACTGCAAATAAATGAGCTGAAATCCCTTCAATTACCCAAAACTGCTCATTTCTCCACCATTCATCAATTGTAACTCCACTCCATCTTATCTCTAGCACATTAGTCCCGAAAATGCAAATGAAAAGGGATAGAAACCACATGCCTGTTGTATGAGTAATGCCAACAAAAAGTTTATTAGCATAAACACTTTAGCAACGTTACACGAATCCAACTAGGCTCTAAGTTCAAACCATAACCAAGAGTAAGAAAACTAAAGCTCTGCTTTCCAGAATTTTGTGAAGAAAAGAGTGAAATTAATAAAATCCAGTTTTATTATTTTAATTTCTTAATTTTACTAGTTTTTTTATAAAACCTCCAAAAAAAAGAAACACTAAAATATAAACTAAAACTAATCAGCCCTCAAAGGTCATTTTGTAGCACAACATAGCACAATACAAACAACTTCATACCTCTGGAATGATAAACTTCCAAGTAAGTAAGCAAACGCGGGTAGAGTACAATATGCCACCAACGGTATTGACGTCAATGGATATACCATAACATTTATGTAAGAAATACGTTCTAACCACTTTAGTCCTCCACCATATCCATGCCAAATAGGACAATGTTTACTCATGAATATTTCAATGGATCCAAGGGCCCATTGAAAGACTTGTTGCAGATAGTTAGAAAGATTTGTTAGGACAACCACTTTAAATGCAGGTCTCTTGGGGATACAATATATAGATCTCCATCCATGGCAGTGCATTTTAAAACTTGTCAATATATCTTCTGTAACCGAACCATAAATCCACCCAACCTGAAATGATCAAAAGATTTTTTATAGAGTTGTATCCGCAGTTACAACTTCAACAAGGAAAGAAGAGAATAGTAATGGAAATTGGAAAAAGAATTTCTTTACCTCTTTTCCCCATTCTGTTTCTCTTCATAGCAACAACTAATGACATGTATGGCTTCAGTAAGTAAAGAAGCAAGGTTACCATGTTTCACTATCTCACCATCAACCAATTGAGTTGATGCAATGAATATAGGAGATTGTCCAAATTTCTTGGCTAACTTCTGATCTGAGATTGGAGTCAAAGCTTCATCTTCAAACCCTGTAATCAATATTAGCAAATGAAATTTGAAAGATCATCAAACATACATGGCATAATATTAATTGCCAATTTGACATGAGTCACAAAATGCAATAGTTTCTTAAGAACTCATAAGAACAAAATTATTATTCTCAATATATATGGGCAATGCTAAAAGAATTGAAAACAATATGGAGGCAAGTATTAGATGTGAAGAGATTACCTATCGTTCCATCTTCAATACACTTCAAAGTAGTATGAGCTATAGATGCCTCGAATATACTTTTCTATGGCTATTATCCATTATCTCCATGTTCCGTTTCTTTGACTTATTCTTCTTCCTTTTTCCACACAACACCATCCACAAGAACAATATTCAAGCCAGCAATTGCATGTCCTTGTTGGATGTTTCTTTTTCTTGGAGCATCAAAACCATATAGTGATTGCCTTCTAAAGATACATCTTGTCCCAACACATATCGGTCCTTGAACCCCATCCAAACCTTCCATGTTAATCTGGAAGGAAGATAGTTGACGTTTAATAATTAATTTCCATTCAAGAGAGAAAATAACAAATAATGAAAAAGAAAATAGTAAATTTGGATAGTGTGAGAAGAATGCTCTTACATTTGTGAATGTTGTTTGAGTGTCATATTGTTCATTGTCATCAATACCATCAAATCTCTGTGAGAATTGAACAAAGCAAACCTTTTTTCCTAATAATGGATCCATCATGAAGCACATTGCTTCTCTTATAACCTTGCTATTGTTGATGTAATTATCATGGTCTAAGTTAGGAAAAGGCGCATTGGAAAACATAGCAGACACTCTTACCTATTTGATAAAAAGTCAACAAAGAAAATATCATCTGCTAATGTCAACCACATCATTCATACTTTTTTCACTCTTAGTATTTTTGTTTTTTGTCATAATGATCTTACCATTGAATTTAGTGCTCCAGCTTTTCTATGGTGATTAAATGTTGGTCGCTTTTCTCGTGAAACATATACTAGGCATGGTAGTTCATTTCCATCCATGTCATATCCCCCACTTTTCCCAAGAAAAACCTATGAAGGGATTGGCAATGACAACCAAAAGTTTATGACAAAATAGTTGTGCAATTTGAAATTATTTTACTTGGGATATCATGTTAATTCATCCATAATTCACAATTGAAAATGATCACAAAATATTTAAAACAAAAAACTTATCTTATCAATGGTAGATGATGGATGAGCTAACATGGTGTTCTAAATGAAATGAGTTTCCTAATATTTCTTATCTAAAATTGGCTATAGATGTGATATTGTTCCTTATTACTAACTTGTATTATTCCTGGGTGATCATGAACACTATTTCCAGGCCATGGTGTTCCATCTTGCATTGTCCACCCTTCTTTGGGACCTTGTTAGCCTTCGCAACTAGAGAATTAATGTGAAATCTAAACTCTTCATATTCTCTCTACAATATCAATGAAGAGATATTAAGTTACCATAAAGCAAGATATGAAAATTGGAAACAAGGAAATCTATACATACCTTCATTGATCTTCTCTCTTTCACAAATGATGGATGTATCTTATCTTTCAGATAGTTTATTTTCAGCAAAATACCACTCAGGAGCCCTAGGCTCAATACTAAACTTTTTACAAAATGGAACCCATTTCTTTGCAAATTCAGAAGTTTCGGATAAGGCCTCAAATGTTAACATAGCTGCGCCATCATCTGACACATAACAACACCTTTTCTCAGGATAATCTATAGCTAGTATGGAAAGAATAGTGTTTGCAGTCACTAGAGGTGGCTCTTTCAGCGATCTCCTATTCACCAATACATCAATTGGAGAAAGTTGTGACGGTTGGCCTTCCTTTTCATACCTTTGAATAGGTAAAAAGTTAAAGTTAGCTAACAATAAGATTACCAAAAAAATCACAATGAGTATAGTATTGATGACCAAACTATTTGCATATGAGTAGTGTTATTTATGCAGACAAATAAAGTATGTTAATTTAATGTGGGAAATTGACATATGTATAAATAGTGGGAAATTTAAATTAATTAACATGGAATCATGGAAAAACTACTATTGTATTAACTTATAAATCTTGTTACATACATAAAAATTCTTATCATTTGCACATGAATATTTTCCACTCAAATGATAATATTATTGGTTATTACTAATTTTTCATTCTCTATTGATTAACTAACATAAACTCTCTACTATTTACTTGTGTGTTCCATATGTTAAATTGCCATATACATAACAACAATAGTAGAAAAAAAAAAAGAAGAAGAAGCTTTATGTATAGAAGAAAACCATTTTTTCCTTGCATATCAATTACTTGCCTTAGGGAAAGCCGATCAGATAGGTTTCCCTCTTGACAGGAAGCCACTTTGGAAACTGGTCTAGAATCCATGCAAGAGCGAACCAAATCTCACACATTATGGACACAAGCCACAAAGCATATGCATTGTCTACTGGGTTCATAACTCGATAATTGAGAAAAAAACCAAGAACAACCACTCTAATTATTATGGTCATACGGTAAGGGTTGATCTAACTGGATGGAATATACAACTTTCTTGACAAGGGTTGTCTTGCTTCATCCATTCTGATTGACACAAAAAAATGCAACCTCATAATAAAGATATTAATTCTTCTATATATATAGATCTTCATTTCAATGTAAAAGAAATTCATGAGAAACACATACAGAGGGAATTCATTGTCATAATTAGGAATGTTGTCTTCATCTTCATTGCCATTTTCTTTATTGATATCACCAAACTTCCTTTGTCTTTGCTTCCATATATCCATTCTTTCCTTCCAAGCAACACTTCCATAGCCATAAGCAATAAGGTCTTTGGAAGGATCCATTGGTCTAGTTTGCAATCCAATTATATCTTTGCCAATGCTTGATGGAACTAAAGAATGATGATGTTCTTGAGAAATTTCATCTTCCTGTTGCATGCATGCAAAAGTAATTAGAATTCAAAAAAAAAATCTATTTTTTTTATTGCTATGATTACATAGAGATTTGAACAAGGACTTTTTGCCTATGAAGCATGGATACACTATTTGAGTGCTATGTCTACTTGTCAAACATGTGTTTGTGTTAGATCTTGTATGACACACCAATGACACACGTCTATACATATTAAATTTAAAATTTACTTTTTTCTTATTAAAATTTACTTTTTTTTCTTACTCTAACATAGAAAAACACCATAGAAGCAGTGTTATAAAAAGGAAATAATACATAATTTTTTGAATTTATAAAATCAAATATAAGTGAAGCTTATATGAATAATATTTTGAATAATGTGTCTTTTTTTTTAAATTTTTAGTTATATATATGTTCGTGTCCGTGTCCTATAAATTTTTAACTTTGGTGTGTCCCTCGTGTTTGTGTCGCATCATGTCCATGTCATGTCCATGCTTTATATCTTTCTGCAAATTGCATAAACCCTTAGGCCCCAACCCATCCCTAACCAAATCATATTTGCTTATAAAGTATACACCTTAAGAGGGCTAAATTGGACATTCCAACACCAAAAGTAAAATGGAGCTCATGAAAAATGCTCAAGGAATAAAAGCCAAACGTCGAGTATATCATTCTTGTCTTTTGATTTTATTTAGTTTATGTATTTATGCTTTCTATGTTTGTATTTATTTTATTTAGTACATATTTATATTTTATTTAGTTTATTTGACCCATAAGTATTATTGGACTTAGGATTAATTTAGGTTTAAGTTATATGTTTAAAAGAGGCTATAAATGCCTCTAGGAACACATTGTTAATCAGGTTTAAGTTACTACCATTGAACCTTTACGCTTGCATCTTAATAAGGCTAATAATTTGATCAGACAAAAAGTTATATGGGTTTCAATAGTTGCTTTACACATGGTTAAGATTTTCATTAACTACTAGCTCTCTCTCTCTCTCTCTCTCTCTCTCTCTCTCGTTAAAATGTTTTAACCCTGGCACATATTATTTTCTTCAAAGTTTGAACCTTATTTGGTTATGGGCTTTTGACAATTTTGTGCCTTTTTTTAATCTTCTTGCCACGAAGCAATGCTTGGAATAGCTTAACCCAAGGCTTATTTATTTATTTTTTAGTTGTGTGGGTTTTTATTAAAAAAGGCCAGAGACAAAGCTAATGTCAGGTGATAAATATTATCGTCTTATGTTATAAGAAATAATAAATCTATGGATGGAAACTAATATCACGAGTTATCCAAAATATTGACTACCACTATAAATTACAAAATACAAGCAATGCCAAAATTAGTTTGCTTTGATACAGATGCCAACATTAATTAATTCTTTGTTTGTTTAAGCTCAATGATAATCATTGAAATTGGTCAGTTAATTCTGTCTCTTCCATTGAATCATGAAAGAAAAATGCTAGAATAAAAACTATTATTGAAATTTATTTATCAAATTATAATATGATATACTTATTGATGCATAAGTAAATGAATCATATTTCCTTAGCCAATAATGACTACCTAAAGTATGACAACCTTTTTTAGCTGTAGCATTGCTCTTTTTATTTTTCCTTTCTTTTTTCCTTTTTGTATAGTATTGCTCTTCTTGAAAACATACAAAGTCGTAATTTTTCAAATGTCATTTTTAATGGTTTTAGCCATGTACTCAATGTATAGCACTCACGACCAAGAAACCCAAACCATCCCAACTCCTAAGAAAACGAGAAGTCACGACCCAAAGATAGTGATGATGATGAGATAATGGTGATAATATATTTGAACATTTAAAATAAAGTAGCCTAGCTAGAATTGAATTATAAAGTTATTGAGTTACTAGTAGAGGTGTCTTTATCATTTGAAACTATGTCATTTAAATTGTGTCATTGGTGTTAATCTTTTTCTTTTTCTTTGGACAAAATTTTTTACTACTGGATTCTAAATAATAACATGTGCGTGTCAACAAATAAAAGATATTTAAATAGGGTGCATTTGTATATCGAATATTCTATACCAAAAGGAATGTAACGTAAGCAAAAGTGATACGAGTTTAGCATAATTCACTCTCAGGGCGTCCTGCATTACCTACAAGATTCCTGATAATCTAGATCACCCCTTAGAAAGATTACCATTTGTTAATGTAGCATTTGGTATATGTAGGTAATTGTTGTTTGTCTGCTCGGAGAGGGTAGACTAGTGTATAGGCTTGGAATGAATCTGCCTTTCCCCTTGAGTGCATAGGATACATATGTTTTAGTTAAGCTTGTTGCGGTGTAGATCTCCCCAATGAGCGAGAATCAGGGATAGGTTGACAGACGGAGATCACAGGGAAATGAGGATTCTGGGTGGAATCCTCGTGATCTAGTCTCTTGGGGGTGAACTGGGGATTGTTGTGGCTAGGCCGGTATTGGGTTGTTAGAGGGAGGGATAATGTCAGCAAATGTGATAGGAGTTTAGCATAATTCACTCTTAGAGGCATTTGATGCATCACCTATAGGATTATTGGGAATCTAGATTACCCAGAACGATTATCACTTTTTAAATTACTGATAATGTTACAATGTAACATTTGGTATATGTAGGAAGTTGTTGCTCTAGCTTGGAGAGGGAGGCGGTGTATAGGCTTAGAATAAATCTGCCTTCCCTTTGAGTGCAGCATATGTGTGTGTGTGTGTGTGTGTGTGCTCTAGTTCGAGCCCATTGCATTGCGGATCTTCCTCGATGAGTGAGAATTGGGGGTAGGGTGACAAGAGAGATCATAGGGAAATGGGGATTCGAGCAAAATCCTAGTGATCGGTCTCTTGGAGGTGAACTCGAGGGCGTTATGGCTAGGCCTGACTTATTGGGTTGTTGGAGGCGAAGGTGAGGCTAGTGTTTTGGGTAGACCATCGGCCTTTTGTTGTTGGGCCCTTGGGGTGAACAGTTTGTGTCGAGCTAGTCCTGATAAGTCCATATATAATCCCTCAAGTCTCAAGGCCCAAAAGGTTGAAGAGACTTCAGTGTGACACCCGAGGGCTAGCGGATTGGGTCAGGTGGTACCGTCTAGTCCAGTAATCTAATTGGCAATGCACATCACCTTTATTTGGTATATTATAAGCATAATATAATTTTAAACTCGGATACTCTGCCCGACAGGTGAACTGGCCAGGTAGCTGGTTTGAGTAGCACATAGATTGGACTTGCGAGAAATCGACACAAAATGTGCTGATAGTAAGTTTTCAAAAAACCGTGACCCAGTGAGCTGCTAGTTCACATAGTTCAACAATCTCAAAAAAAAAAAATGCATAGCTATGGTGAGTCGCTAGTTTGTTGCCATTCTAGATCCATGGTGGTTGTCTTTTAGCATTGCTTTTGTCTTTAGATACACTACAGTGGTCACAATGAGAAGGGTAAGAAAGTCAGATATAGAGTTGACAAAAAATGGAAGAAAAAAGGACTTGAGGAAGAATAGAAGAAGAAAGGACTCTGAGAGGGTGAGGGGAACAAAGTGATGTGTGTTGTGTGCAGTGCTTAGGGATATGCGTTTATGAAGGAGAAAAGGTGTATCCATTAGGGTTTGAAGGCATGCTTGTTTTTAGCTACATGTTTTGTGTCAAAAGGTTGTCATTAAAAAACCCAAGCCCAATGGATACATCGATCTTAGGCAAGAAGAAAATCCGAAAAACAGGGCCACATGTATCCATTTAAATTTTTGTTTCCTATTTTGTTATTCTTTAATTAGAATTTAAAATAACATAATAAAGCATAATGAACTTGTATCTCTGTCTTCTTCTAGTTTTAGGCATCAGCACTCACTTAATTTAACACAAAAGGAAACAAAATTTTAATTTAAAATTTCAAATGCATGTATTTTATAATTTAAATTTATTAATTATTAATCATATACACACATATATATATATATATTTATATATGTATGCATATAAATTTTTTAATTGTTAATTATTTATTTTATTTTGTTACATTTATTTGAATTTAAATATGTCCAATTAACGGTTCAACTAGTGACCCATCGGTTGAACCAGACCTACTAATAAAAAGGACAATATTATCATTAATAAAAAAATAGTATTATTATTATTATTATTATTTAGCTACATTAATAATAATTAGTTTTTAATATTTTAATAATAATAACAATAACACATGGAGGATTATAACTAGGAGGCAATCCATACAGACACCCCATGTGGGTAATGCACATTACTACTAAGATAACAATGTGACCTTGGTAATTAAACAAGACAATATTATGAACTCAGATAATTTTAAGTCATATTATCATTAATTTAAATATATTACCACGAACCAAACCAAATGCCTCTTTAAGTTATTTGAGAATACGTGGGACGTGGGATATATCATATACGGTAACAAGAATGCCAGAGCAAGTGTCACTATACTGCCTGTGTGAAGCATTACCTCAGGGGACATTGTCATTTGCATATCATGTTTAATTGGTCCGTCAAAATCAAATTCGTTCTCCAAGTCGTCGATGCCATCCTCCTCTTCGTCCCCCTCAACTCTTGCACACCCTGGAATACTCATGCCACATCGGGCCAATAGAGAAGAATGTTTACATGCATGAGTTTTAATTTCTATGTAGGAAAAATCAATTAATAGAAACATTATAAAAAAATGGAATATTTTCAACAATTAAAATGCCGATAAAAGTATTGTCAAAAAAATAATTTTGACATAAATAGTAATTAAAAATATTTATAAGCTTTTTCACAATTTTACGGTTACTTTTATTAAAATTTTCTTGATAATATTTTTGTTGACTCTTCTAATATATTTTAATTGTTGAAAATACTTATTTTTCAAGTGAAACTTTGATAGTGTAAACAAGAATAATATCTAACATAAAAGTGTGTGTTAATTAACACTACTCCATTACTATTGGATATGATGGTGGCAACTTTTTTCCATCCATCCATCACATCTAAAGACGATAGAGTGGGTGTCCAATTGGACATTCTTTTAATATTAAATAACAATGCTCTAGTATAAATCATAATAGGTAATCATCTAATATGATTTTATATTTTTTAAAATTTGATTGACAAAATAAAATAATTTATTTGTTGTTAGTCCATAGAAATTAAATGGAATAATTCTATGCACATATATATACTTATTTATTCAGGTAATTTTTTTTCCCCATACCTTTAAGACGCTTATATCTGGTCTTGCATTGTGGACAGACCTGGTTTCCTTCCTTGCGTTCATACTCGTAACAGTTTCTACAAACAGGAAAGGCACACTCGTTGCAGGCCATGAAGAGGTCACCGTCTGCATTAACCCCTATGTCATCTCCACACACTTGGCACATTTGACCACAAAAGGGTTCCAATTGTCGCTGCTCCACCACACCAAATTAACTTGCTATGTTAATGTTGTTATCGCCCTTTTGTTCCAATATAATAAATATTTATATCTGCACATGGTTTTAAATTGTAGATGCAAACCATAATTGTGGCCGCAATATTGTTGTTATATATGTTGCGGCCACAATTGTGGCATCAGTAACATCGTTTTTGTGATTTTTGGCATTGCAATGCAACTACAATTTAAAGTCATGTATCTGCATGCATATTATTTGACAACTGAAGAGATATCGATACTTGATACTTACAACAAAGTCGCCATCTTGACGTATTATGATGAATTCGTTGCTGTTGTGAGAACCTGCTACTAAGCCCAAGTTGGTTTCCATTAGAACCTCGATCATGCATATGCACACTGGCTTACTGTTCCTATTCACATGAAGATTGTTTACTCTTCACCATATTTATAAATTCCTTGCCTTTAAACTCAAGGAAGATATGCACTTTACT
Source organism: Dalbergia oliveri (assembly GCA_030441495.1). Lineage (NCBI taxonomy): Eukaryota > Viridiplantae > Streptophyta > Magnoliopsida > Fabales > Fabaceae > Dalbergia > Dalbergia oliveri. Next base: position 30,871,335 of record JAMLFY010000003.1, on the reverse strand, counting down.
TGAGCAAGAGAAAAGCAGCATTATTCCCATCGAGCACAAGTTAAATTAAAAGTTAGAACTAGTTAATTATTCCCGACACTATTCTTTTCTTCTTTATTTCTGGTCACACTCTCTCCCTCTCTTTCTCCGCCCAAAGGCCTTCCCTTTTTGTTGCATATGACACATTTACATCTTAAACTTTCTTTGATCCTCTATAAAAACGCCAGCAAATTATAGCTTTTTGTCATCATTTAACAAGCACAAAGAAAAAGGAAAGCTTGGTACCTCTCTGTGTCATTTTCGTCTATGACTTTTACAACTTCTAATCCAAAGAGAAAAACAGCATTAGCGACATGGGTCCGTCCTCTTATCGTGAACCTTGCAGGCAAAGGTTCATTGTAGGACCTTATGCGTTTACTGGTTGTTCTAAGTAATTGATATTTATAAATTTCTTTTTTTTTATAGGGTTTTATCCTTAAAGATTAAATGAATTTTGGTTTTGTTTCTTGAAGATCCAAGTATTTTTAAAACTAATTAATTTTAATTCTATCACAAAAAGTTGAATGACTTGATCCTTTATTAGAAATTGGAATCGAATAACCTAAATGAACAAAAAAGTTACAGAGACCAAAATCAAAATTAACTTGTTTTTCATACCTAAACCATATTAAACCTTATCTTTATTATTCTTAAATCTTTCGGCCTTTCTCATGGACCCCGACTATTTTCATGCGCCACTGCTGGGGAACAGTTACTTCGCTGTCATAGGGGATGTGACCATCACTAGGTATAACCACTTGGGGCACTTTACGATCTCGGTTCTCGTCAGTGAAATCATAGTTGCATTTAAAATTTGGACTCATTTTAAATTCATTGAGGAAAGATATGTACGAAAATGATAGGTCAGTCATCTTTTCTGTGTGTTTCTATCAAATTGCCTTTATATCTATCTTTTTCTTCATGAATCTAAATTTTGAATACAAATATATTAGTTGTAGGATTGGTGGGGTAAAAAAATTTAAATAGTATGCATGAGATTTTATATTCAAACTTGTTATTGCTGTTATAATTTTATAAGTATAAAAAAGAAACTAACTTTAGACTCGATAAAAAGTATATAGACCACTTTTTTTCTTTCTGTTTCTGTCCAGTGACATTTGTATATATCCCTCTTAATTAGTTAAATGACTCTAAGTTTTGTTACGAGTATTTTTTTAACCAGGAGAAGTAGCTCTTTGAGGGAGAAGCCATGACTCTTGCTGCACTAAGCTTGCAAAGAAGATAACTTTAACGATGATTTTTCATATTATTTTGATTATTTTAGGGTTTTAATTTTGATGTACTATAAGTAAAAAATAATTTTACACAATTATTTTCTATTTATAAGATTTATAAGATAGTGAGTGATTGAGTCAAATAATATGAGAATATATGATTGGATGTTTTTTTAAAACTTTAGTAAGTCCTATATTGTTTTTTTGCGAACAGCAAAACCGATCGTTATTACCTATTCTTTAGTTTCTAAGTAATAAATGATGACCGTTGATCGTTATTACCTATTCTTTAGTTATACAAGGTTCATTGAAAGACCATGCCTTACTAGGTCCATGATAAAACAACCCTAGTGACATTATGGAGAGTCCACTGCGTTTGCTTGTAAGATGAAGAAATATTCATAACACTATGCCACGCTCAAATCCGCAGTTTGATTTTTCAAATCCATCGTGGGGTGCAATTATTGGCAACCTTCGTAATCAAACGTATTCATTGCCCCCGAATATCACATAAAAGTTAAGGGTTGGCTTTATTTTATGTACTCTTTCCGTTTTTTTTTAAATAATTACTCAATTTTAAATATTCATTGAAATTAAAGAAATGATTGAAAGAATATCAATATTAAAATAAAGTTAAGAAAAATGTACTAAATTACCTTTATTTCTTTTGAATACTCCAATTTTCTCTCTCATCTTTTATTAAATGAGTTAATAGTGTTTATTAGGGGTATCATTAGAAATAAATTATTAGTTATGGGCATGTGTGGTTGATGTTTTCATAGGTGAATCGGTCAAGTAGCTATTGGTTACTCATGTACTTTAATCTCAATTGGTTAGAAGTGATGAATTTAATGATAAAAAAGTAGGGGTATTATTGAAAAGAAATTATTAATACTTTAAATTTTTAAATGAATAATTATATTTAGATAAATTTTTTTAAATGGGTAATTATTCAAAAACGAAGGAAGTATAAAACACAAACAAGAAAGGTTGATTTCAAATCGTTGGTTAAGGTAAAATTTAATGAGTTTTGTTGATTATTAAATAAATTTGATATATTTGTAAGTTTGAATTTTGGAGGAGAATGATAAGTTTGTAGATTTTTTTAAACTAAGAAAAGTAATTTTTTAAAATTTTTAATAGATTAAAGAGCTTGACTTGACTTAAAATTTTTTAAAACTTTTTGAAACAACCCTAGTAATATGTTGTTGATAAGTAGATAAAAGTATTTGATTTAACTACTTATTTTAAATGTTGCAAATAGAAATATGTTATTGCAATAATAGTATACAACTTTTCTACAAATATTAAGTTAAAATTAATTTCTACATTAAATATAAATATATATCCCTAGTAAAAGATGTACAATTTTTGAAAAAAAATTTTCATATTTATATTTATTATACTTATTTTTTTATATTAAATATGATACGACCTACACTCAATTCTTCCATATATCTTATCCGATTGACATCCTATTTTTTGAATGTCACCACAGCACTACTCTTTTTAAAAGCCAATCTCATCAATTTCTTAATCCGTGTCGACCCATATTTAATTATAGATCCCTACGTTTTAAGATGTACTTCATTGACAGGAAAAAGTTACCTTTCACGGTAAAATGGGGTGATGTTGACATTGTGCTTTTTTTTTTTCTTTATTTGATGAGGTGAAAAGGGAAAACTGTTGACATTGTACTTAAAAGCACGAGAAAGGAAATGGTCTATATCTCAATCAAAAGGAATTAAAGGAAAATTTTCTTTAAGAAGAAATAATTTAAAGCATCGTGAGTGCAAGGACTCGACGAGAGGTAATAGGAATTTTTGAGAATATGTGTACTCTATCATGGTCCCATTGATTAAAAAATAAAAAGCTAAAACTTAAGCGCCAGAATCCTTCAAAAAAATATTAATACGATGTGTTTTGAATGGTAATAGAGTTAATTTAAAATAAATATTTTGAACAACGACTAATGTCTACCTTGAATTTCTTAAAGTAGCAAATAGGTCATAATGTTAGCATAATACGACTCCTATAGCGAAGATAATTTCACTTTATATGTACAAACATGATTTATCTCGTTAAAGAGATGGAAACTAAAATGAAAGTAAAAACTATATCATAAAATGAGCATACAAATGCCTAATGGGTTGAAGAAAATTAAGTACAAGAAACCAAAGCAAGTCTTAGAAGAAGCACTGAACTTCAAAAAGTAGAGTTAAATTGAAGATATCTATCCATCCCTAAAGTAATTATGTTCTACTATTTTCAAACATCATGATTGTAATCAGTTTTATCATCAATAAGCTTAGATTGAAGACCAAAAGATCGAGGACATATCAAGAACTGATTTCGCACCTCATGCACTTCATAGAGACGCTACTCTATTGAAAAAGGAGAGAAAATTTAAAATTCAAATTTGAAATCATATCCAGTTACAGCGGCATGTTATCTCTTCTGCTAACTTGGTCAACCACTCCAACTACTAGAAGGACGTGTTCAGAAACCATGTTCAGAAAGTAAAAAGTGGTTTCTGAAGGTAGTTTCAAAAACCTTTTGATAAAGGGGCATTTATGCCACTTATCTTACTTCTAATACTTAGCTTTTTGCATGAGTTTAATTGAGTTATTGATGTAATTAATTAGGATTTTGACTTGTTCTTCATTGTGTATTTTTTTTATAGAATCATTGACTATTGCATCGATTTTGAAATAATTATTCGTTTAGAGCCTATTGCATTTAACCTGTCTCTTTGAGTATGATTTTTGTACACAAGAGCTTTGAATTGAGAGCAAAATATCAAGAACAAGGCTGTGAACTCTTTTCATGGAGCTTGTAACTGTAATAAATTTAGGAGAATTTGGGAGCAAAGTAGAAGAGTTCTTGAGCTCATTTAAGCACATTTGTAAAAAGTATTGTAATGGAAAATCTGTATCTCTCTCTAAAGGATCAGATTGAGACAAATAAAGATATTTTGAAAAGCTCAATAAGTCCTCTAAAACTTTCATGTTCAGCTCGAAACCCAGTTCTAATACCATATTGGTGAAAATCAAGTTGCAAGATTAAAGGTTGCTGATGTCCTGATGTTGTCCAACTTGACATCTAGTTAGTATTCTCGCAATATCTACAGCTACAGATGTCTGATTGAGGTATTTTAGTGGTGTTGGAAAGCTTATTTAAAGTGCTACAATCTCTGTTTCTAGTGCCAAGGACAAATTCGAATGTTTAAGAGGCCAAAACTGGTCAAATACATGAAGACATCTATTCTGTCCAAAGCAGTGCTCATAGCACTTAAAAATAACTTTAAAGAGTATAACTCACTGTTGAGCGCCTCAGCACTCATTTAGTACTCCAGTGCTCATGCAATGACATTTTAACAGCTAATTAATCTATTTTTGGACCCCACTTTAGCCCATTTTGGAGAGTAGTATTTAAGGGATTAACACGGACTTTTATCCTGTTTTTGACTCACTTTAGGCTGCCACTTTTAGTTGATATTATTCTCTTTCTACATCTCTTTGTCCATCTTTTCTCTCCATCTTCTTCTTCTCTATTCTTCTTTCTCTAAGGGATTCCATTAGTGAAGGTGCTTTACCTTGGAGATTGTGGTAAGGATTATTGCTGTTATTTTCACGTTCTCTTTTATCTTCATTGTTGTAATCCTCAGAGATGGAGGAGTAGATTTCTTTACTAGTGTAAGAGTTTCTGAATGGATTGGGATGATGTTTGACACCTTTTTGGATATTAAATACATTGGTTTTCTTAATGTTTTGCAGTTTTATTCCTATAATTATTGTGGTGATTGCTATAATCTTTATTGGAATAACTAAATTGGCGATCGTCGTTAGGGAAACCCTTTGGGTATAAATTGATAGATCTATTTTTTTATGTTTGAAAGAAAACATTAGAATTAACTTTTCGATTGGTGGTTAGACAATAGCAATTGGTTCATTAAATCAATGTGATTTCTAACTAAATTAAGATCTCGCTTATTAGTTATTTGCATTAGTCAAATTCTAGAGGTCAATCGATCAATAGTATAATTGCTAGTAATTTATTTCTAATAACCACCAATGGATTTAATATTTGCTCAATGAAAATTAATTTCCAATCTTAGGAATATCTTGCACTAGTGCCTTCTTCACTATTGCTATTATTTTATTGCTATTATCTTTTAATTTAAATTGTTTTGTTTTAATTCTAAAACCCTCAATTTTCCCAACTAAGTATTGAAGCCTCCTTAGAAATGACTTAGGTTGTGCCCTTTACTACATTTTTGGAGCAACTTAGCATTAAAAAATTTTCTTATTTGAGGAGGTAGGCGACAACCTCCGTAAAATTTTGGCATCGTTGCCAAGTAGCATTTGATCTTAGTTCTTTATTTTGTTGTTTTTATTTTTTATTTTATTTTTGATTTTATTTTTAATTTTTTTTGCCCTTAGTTTATTTTCATTCTTTAGATTGTTCCCTTAGGAACAATGTTGGTGTTTTTGTCCTTTGTTTCCGTTTCAGGAGATCCAGGGAATATGGGAGAACATCATCATACCATTGATGGGCATCAGTTGATGCTCCTTCATGAAGCTCTAGGGGATTTAGGAGCTCTGATGATGAATTTGTGGGTTGAAGCTCACACCCTCCATGAGGGTCCTGACTTCTAATTTAGGAACATTAAAGCAAAGTGCTGGGTGGGAGACAACCCGTTGTGAGGTTTTTCTTTCCTTTTCTCTTTTATTTTTTTGCATTTTATTTATTTTCATTTTAGTTTTGAGTTTTGCAATATATATATATATATATATATATATATATATATATATATATATATATATATATATTTGTGTTCTACACCATTCCCTTGGCACCTTAGAGATCACATGCATTGGCTCACACCATATGCAGTTTATTGACTTACTTAGCATTGACTATTTTTTTTATTGCATGCTTGGTGGGTTCACTATGTTGTTTGGATTGAGTACATGCACTTTTACCTGTGAGATTTTCAACCTCTTTGATTGGACTATCATGTGTCATCCTTGTTTGTTCATGTGTGTTTCCCTCTTTGGATTTGATTTCTAGAACTTGCTTAGGGTTTTGTTTTAAAATATGTTTCCATGTGCATGCTTGAATATGATTAAGGCATTTTTTCTTGTTTTAGCCACTTGTCCATATAGCCACCTTTTGCATGTTACCATTGTTTATCCTTTTTGAGCCTTATTGCCTATTATTTTGTTTTAGCACATCCTTAGGCAAAAGTAAAAAACGAAATTTCCCAACCGTTTTAGGCTTAGGAGAACTTTTGTGCAAATTCTTATATATGCTTGAGTATAAATGTGGGGGAGAGCATGAGGACGTGCCCAATTCAAATGTGGAGGAGGACCAATGTGTACCCAAAATGTAGCAAGTGGCACACAAAGAAAAAAAAAGGAAGAAAAAAAATGCAAGGTTGATTGAAAAGAAAAAAAATCTAAAAAAAGTTTGGTTCAAAATATGCCACATTGAAATTAAAGGCCTGTAATTGTGATTAAGTTGGACAAAGTATACCCTTAGGCACTTGTGCTTTTAATGTATGCATTTGCTCTCCTTTGACTAGAGGTTTAGCCCATTGGTCTATATATTTATCCACCTTCACCTAAGTGTAGGTAAAAATGCATACGAAAGGGGGAGGGGGTTGAATCGTGTGTCTTTTTTTTTATCTTTTTTAGATCCTGAAAATCTTAATCAAAACACTATCAAGTTGTGAACTTAAAGTGCAGCGGAAGCAGTATTAAGACGTCGGAAAGTGAGCTCTCTGAACTAATAAAGTAAGCTAAACACGTAAAAGAAAGTTTTCCAAGAGAAACATCGTAAATATGTTAAATGCAGTAAATAGATAAAAGATGAAGAAGAAGAAAAAAGATACTGCACCAGAGATTTATATTGGTTCGGCCAACTTGCCTACATCCAGTTCTCAACAATAGTTGAGTTCCACTAAACCTTTCTCAGGCCAAAGAAAGAACATTGATAGTCTTTAAAATAGTTTTTACAATAGCCTTCCCAAGCTCTCACCATGACCAGGAGATATTCCTCCTATCACAAACCAAGTAGTTATTCACAAGCCTTTAAGCTGAACCAAGTAGTCTTTAAATAGCCTCTCCAAGCTAACTGAAACCAGTAAAACACATTTACTATCACGTTATAAGTAGTCTTTGACTAGCCTGTCCAAGTAAGCTCACACCGATCATTCCTGGATTGAGGATACAAGGTTTATGTTTGGGTTTGCAACTCAAACTAACCTACACTTAAGTTTCTTTAAGATTTACAAAGAAAGATTTAAGAAGCACTTGAATGACTTTTTTTCTAAGCATGCTTCCTTGGAAGAACGTATGAACATGAATGAACGAAGAAAGAAGATTTTTACAATCATAGGAAATGATTACTGTATGTAATGAACTTTACAAGAAGATGAGGAGAAATTTTCACAGAGTTTTTGCTCTTTGTACAACGTCAAAATCTTGTTATTTGAAAGCACAATATCTCTATTTATAGATGGTCTTCCTTGTGACCGTTGCCTTTGATCAAATCTCCAAGTGACACATGTTGATAATCCATTTGTGTCTTGGAAAACCGTCTAGAAGAGTAGCCTGTTGTTTGTCAAAGCGTTCAGAAGTCATTGCAAGATTGAGGTTTCTTATGTTACTTCAGAAATTACTCTTACTTTCTAACGTGATTTCTAAGCACTTTCTTCTAGAAGCCGAGGTAGTTGACAAGTGACAAAAGAGATGACATGCTAGTTCTATAATTGGGTTTTGACTTTTGAAATTTAAATTTGAATTTAAGAAAATTCCCTTCTTTTCTTGTAGCGCACTGTAATACAATATGTATACTTTCTAATGGTATCATTTCCTTGATGATTCTGGTCTTCTGTCTTAAATCAGAGCTTGTTGATGAATAAAGTCCTGTGAGTGTGATGATTGAAGGTAGTAGAACACTTTGGGTTCAACATATGATGGATATTTTCATTTTAGGTGAACTTTCTAAAGTCCCATATATTGGTTTCCTAACTGATTACTTTTCTTCATATCGTTAGGCATTTTAAGCTCGTATAAGGGCATAATTATCACTTTCATTTAATTCAAATATCTTAAAACGAGATAAAGCATATTTGCACATGTAAAGTGAAATTATTTCCACTTCAATAAGCCTTATTATGCTAACGGTAGAACTTATTCTTTCAAGACTCTCTTCCAAGTTCTTCAGTTCATCAGCAAGGTCCTTCTTGAGCTCCTTGAACTTGATGTGAATAGTTTCTTCAACATATAGTATTATCTTATTGTACACTCTCTAAGCTTTAGAGGAAGAGTAACTTAGGAAAATACCATCATAAGATTTTGGATCAAATTTTGCAAGTTTATCCCTAGTGTTAAAGATAAAACATGATGAGCCAAAGATATGAAAATATGAAATATTGGGTTTCCTGCCCTTCCATAGCTTATAGGGGGTTTTATTGAGGATTGGCCTTAGAAAGATTCTGTTTTGTATATTGCATGAGGTGTTAATAGCCTCTGCCTAAAAACCTTTTGAAAAACCACTTTCTAAAAGTATTGTTCTGACTATTTCCTGCAAACTTCTATTTTTCCTTTCAGAAACCCATTTTGTTAGGGAGTTCTAGGTGCCAAAACTAGTGGAGGATCCCATGGTTTTTACAAAGCTCTTCAAAATGATTCTCAAATTCTTCTCCATGATCAGATCTGATAGGGATGATTTGGGAATCTTTTTCTATGCAAATATATTTTGCAAAAACTTTCTTTCAAATACCTCATCCTTAGAAGCTAGAAAGATAACCTGTGTGAATTTGGAGTAGTCATCCATAATGACAAGACAATATCTCTTCCAGCAAGGCTCGCAATCTTGGTTGGTCCAAAGAGATCCATATGTAAAAGTTTAAGTGGTTTAGTGGTTGCAACCACATGATTATTATGGAAAGAAGCTTTGGTTTACTTACCTTTTTCACAGAAATCACAAGTTGACTCCTTGTCAAATCCGATCTTTGGTAGACCTTTAACAAGCTCTTTCTGAGAGAGCTCAAAAATGATCTTCATATGAATATGCTTAAGCTTCTTATGCTATAACCACTTATCATCCGTGAAGGATGCGAGACATTTTATATCTTGATCTCTCAAATCATACAAGAATAACACACATGTGTTATCATGCCTTTTACCAGGGAATGACTTGTCCGGAAGTGGGACTTACTATTTTGCATGCATGAGTATTAAAAACAACATTAAAGCCTTGGCCAGAATTGACTAATAATTAAAAGGTTGTGAGCTAAACCATTAACAAGCAAGACATTAGAAATTTGCTAAGAATAATCTTTACCAACATTTCCTATGCCTGTGACCTTAGCCTTACCTCTATCAGCAAACTTCGTTGATCTAAAGTTTTTAGATCGCATATTTCTGAACCACCTCCTGAGATCTGGACATGTGCCTTGAGCAGCCACTGTCCATGTACCACTTGTTATCAGATTCCACATGTGTTCTCAGTTAAACCTACAACAAATATAGTTTTTATTTTAGGTACCGAAATTTTCTTGGGTTCTCTTGAGTTAGTCTTTTGAGAGGAAGGTCTTTCAACCCTTTTGATAGACTTCTTTCATGAAGCATTTGTTAAGTGGATGTCCCTTCTTAAAACAGTAAATAGAAGAAGCCTTGTTCTTTACTTTCTTGAAAAGTGTTGGTTTTCTCTTCTCATCAAATTCTTCTTCATATCCCAACCTAGTCTTTTTAAAATATGACCGCTGACCTCTAAGCATCAGATCAAGATTTTTTTATCCATTTCACCATTTTTTCAAGGTGAAATTTAAGAAGCATTGAAGTTCTTTCAAGCTCAGATATGACCTTCTTAGTGTTTTCATTTTTACTAGCAATTTTAGATTCTAAGGTATTGAATTTTATATTTAGAATCTTGTTTTCTCCCTTCAATTATTCTCTTTTAAGCCTTAGATTCTAGCTTTTGCCTTGGCCATTTTAAGTTTTAAAACCTTTTTATGTTCCTTTTTCAAGTTGAGATAGTGAGAAGAAAAAGTTTGAGAATCTTCAAGCAACTCTTCATATAGAGATAAAAGTTCATCATAGGAGAGATTTGAATTATTTACCTCAGGTTCACTATTTGATAAATAACCTGCCATGAAACATAGGTTGGCGACATCCATCTCCTCTTGATCTTCTGATCCTTCTTTTTCTTCCTCAGATTTGCTCCAAGTGGCTAGCATGCTTTTCTTTTTGGACACGAACCTCTTTTGTGGGGCTTTGAGTTTAGGACATTTTGGTTTGAAGTGTCCTTTTTCCCCAAGTGGTCACAGATGACACTTTCAAACTTCACGTTACCTTTCCTGTCTTCCTGAGGTTGATGTCCCTTTTTCTCTTCATTTTGCCTCTCTAGGCCTTCAACATTTTCCTAACCAGCATGGAAAGTTTGTTTCCATCTTCTTCTTCTATCTCATCATCGGTTTCTTCCTCTTCATAAAAGGTTTCAGCAACTTTCATTGCTTTAACTTTGTTTGCCTTTTGATAAGATGACTTTAAGGCCATGGACTTGCTCTTCTTCCTGGATTCACCATGCATTTCTGAGAGCACTACCTCATGAGTTTTATGTGACCTAATGAGTACATCTAAGCCGAGAGTTTGAAAGTCTTTTGCCTCAGGTAATGGCTGTACCTTAGGCAACCATTTGGCAGGGAGGCTTCTTAAGATTTTTCTAACCATTTAGAGTTAGAGTACCTTTTGCCTAATCCCTTTAGTTAGTTTATGATGTGCATAAACCTGGTGGTCATTTCATCAATATTCTCTTGATCTGTCATTTTGAACATTTCCCATTGATGAACCAGCATGCTGATCTTAGTTTCTTTCACTTGATCGTGCCTTCATGTAGCATGTGCAGTCTGTCCCATATTTCCTTTACTATGTCATGGGCAATAATTTTGTCATATTCAGCTTTACTTAATGCACACATGAGTAGGTACTTAGCTTTTGAGTTTAGTTGAACTCTGGCCTTGTGTTGTTCTGTCCACCTACTTTGTGGAACTTCTTTTGAACTTGAGGGTGTATCATTTGTTCCTGAAACTTCCTCCATTGGAACATAGTCTCCTTCTTGTATGATCTCCCACAAATCAAGACTTGTATATTTTATGAATAACTTTATTCATCTCTCCAGAGGCATAATCCCCAACATCAAAGAATGGTGGTCTATTGATGGAGTGTCCTTATGCTATATGAATATTCTGTGTCATCTGTCCTTGGATCTTTATCCTTTGTAATTGTTAGAATGCTCAACCTTTAGAGGCCAAGCTCTGATGCCATTTGTAGGTAAAAATGCACATGAAAGGGGGAGTTAAATCATGTGTGTCTTTTTTTTATCTTCTTTTTAGATCTGAAAACCTTAATCAAAGTACGATCAAGTTAGAAACTTGAAGTGAGGGAGCGTTGGAGACGTTAGAAAGTGAGCTCTCTAAACTAATAAAGTTAGCTAAATGCATAAAAGAAAGTTTTCCAAGAGAAACACCATAAATATGTTAAATACAGTAAACAAATAAAAGATGAAGAAGAATAAAAAGATACTCACCAAAGATTTATATTAGTTCGGCCAACCTGTCTACATCTAGTTCTCAACAATAGTTGAGTTCCACTAAACTTTTCTCAAACCAGAGAAAGAGCAATGATAATCTTTACAATAGCCTTCCCAAGCTCTCACCAAGTGACCAGTAGACAACCCCTACTGTCACAAACTAAATAGTTATTCACTAGCCTCTTCAAGCTAAACTAAGTAGTTATTCACCTACCTTTTCAAGCTGAACCAAGTAGTCTTTGAACAATCTCTCCAAGCTAAACCAGACCAGTAAAATACCTTTACCTTCACGTAAGTAGTCTTTGACTAGCCTCTCCAAGCTAAGCTCATACCGAATCATTCCTGGATCGAGGATACAAGGTTTGTGTTTGGGTTTGCAACTCAAACTAACCTGCACTCAAGTTTGTTTAAGATTGACAAAGAAAGATCTAAGAAATACTTGAATAACTTCTTTCTAAGTATTCTTCCTTAGAAGAACGTATGAACATTGAATGAACATAGAAAGAAGATTTTACAACCAAAGGAAATAATTACTAGATGTAATGAACTTTACAAGAAAATATGGAGAAATTTTCAGAGTTTTGCTCTTTGTATAGCGTCAAAATCTTGTTCTTTGAAAGCACAACATCTCACTTATAGATGGTCTTGCTTGTGACCATTGCCTTTGATCAGATCTCCAAGTGACACGTATTGATCATCCATTTATGTCTTGGAAAGCGCTAGAAGAGTAGCCTATCTGTTTATCAGAGTTGTTGCAGAAGTTGTTACAAGTTTGAGGTTTTTTATGTTACTTCATAAATTACTCTTACTTTTTGAATATGGTTTCTGAACACTTTCTTCTAGAAGCTGAGGTAGTTAACTATAGTGGCAAAAGAGATGACACGCAGTTCTGCACTGGGTTTTGACTTTTCAAATTCAAATTTGAATTTCAAAATTTCCCTTCTTTTCTTATAGAGCACACTATAATATAGTATGTATACTTTCTAATGCGCGGTATCATTTCCTTGATGATTCTTGGTCTTCTTGTCTTTAATCAGAGCTTGTTGATGAACAAAGCATTGGGAGTATGATGATTGAAGGTAGTAGAACACTTTGGCTTCAATATATGATGGATATTTTCATTTCAGGTGACCTTTCTAAGTGCTAGATCTTGGTTTCTTGAACTAATTACTTTTTTTTCATATCGTTAGGCATTTTAAGCTCGTATAAGGACATAATTATCACTTTCATTTAATTTAAATCTCTTAAAATGAGATAAAGCATGTTTGCACAAATAAAGTGAAATTATTTCCACTTAAATAAGCCTTATTATGCTAACAGGTAGAACCTTTTGCTACTTAAGAAACTCAAGATAAACATTAGTCACTCTTCAAAGTATATTCTTTTAAATTGGCTTTATTGTCATTCAAAACGTATTTCATTAAAGCTTTAAGAAAGGTTTAGGAGCTAACACTAAGTCCCATTACAATTAAAGGTAAGTCTTGATTCAGGATGCAAGTGTGTGTGACAAAATAGAGAATGAGACCCATAGTAAGCTTATGGTAATGTATTTTCATTTGGGGTGATTGAGTGTGTTATAAGCCAAAACACTTGAGTGAATGAGTGGTAAACACTGACCTTAGGAGGATTTTTATACTTGATCTGTGCATCATATGTGGATTCTACCTTGGGTGCTATGTTGTTGTTCATGCCTTGCTTGTCAAGATCCTCTTGATTATTAGTGTGAAACCTTACGTTGTACTTCTAGGTTCATTGGATTGGAGTATTGTCATTTCTTTTTGTGCATTATGCATTTTAGAGTTAGGAGTCCACTCTAGGTATACTTCTTTTTATCCATACCTTGGTCTGATTTGATTTCCACATGAAGATATGTGAAAGCTTAAGTGTAGGTGAGTTTGATAAGGGACACTTATCCCACTTATCTCACTTCTAATTCTTAGCTTTTTGCATGAGTTTAATTGAGTTATTGATGTAATTAATTAGGATTTTGACTTGTTCCTCATTGCATATTTTTTATAGAAAAATCATTGACTATTGCACCAATTTTTGAATAATTATTAGATTCAAGCATGTTGCAATTAATTTATCTCTTTGAGTATGGTTTTTGTACACAGGAGCTTTGAATTGAGAGCAAAATGTCAAGAACAAGGCTGGGAACTCTTTTCATGGAGCTTGTACTTGCAATCAATTTAGGAGATTTGAGAGAAAAATAGAAGAGTTCTTGAGCTCATTTGAGTACATTTATAAAAAGTATTGTAATGGAAAATCTATATCTCTCTTTATAGGATCGGATTGAGACAAATAAAGGTATTTTGGAAATCTCAAGAAGTCCTCTAAAGCTTTCATGTTTGTCTCAAAACCTAGTTTTAAGAGCATCTTGTGAAAATCAAGTTTCGAGATTAAAGATTGTTGATATCCTAATGTTGTCCAACTTGACCTCTAGTTAGTAGTTTCATAATATTTGGAGCTATAGATATTCGATTGAGGTGATTTGGGTGGCGTTGGAAAGCTTATTCAAAGGGCTATAATCTCTATTTCTAATGCCAAGGACAAATTTGGATGTTTAAGGAGCCAAAATTAACCAAATATGTGAAGATGTCAATTTTGTCCAGAGTTGCAATGCTCAAGCAATGAAAAATGACTTTAAAAAGTCTAACTCAGTTGAACGCCGTAGAAACTCATTTAGCGTGCTCATGTGATGGCATTTTAATAGTTGATTAATCTCTTTGGACCCCACTTTGGCATATTTTAGAAAGCAGGATTTAAGAGATTGACATAGACTTTTGCCCTAGTTTTTGACTCACTTTTAGGCTACCACTTTTAATTGCTATTATTCTCTCTCTACATCTCTCTCTACATCTTCTTCTTCTCTATTCTTCTCTCTTAGGGATTCCGTTAGTGAAGGTACTTTGCCTTGGAGATTGTGGTAAGGATTATTACTATTATTTTCAAGTTCTCTTTTATCTTCATTGTTGTAATCCTAAGAGATGGAGGAGTAGATTTCTTTACGTTGTAAGGGTTTCCAGATGGATTGGGATGATGTTTGAGACCTCTTTTGATATTAAATACACTAGTTTTCTTAATGTTCTGAGTTTCTATTCCTATAATTTTTGTGGTGATTGCTATAATATTTATTGAGATAACTAAATTGATCGTCATTTAAGGAAACCCTTTGGGCATAAATTGATAGATCTTTTGGTTTATATTTGATGGAGAGCATTAGAATTAACATCTCGATTGGCAGTTATGCTATAGAAATTGGTTCATTAAATCAATGTGATTTCTAAATAAATTGAGATCTCGCTTATTAGTTATTTGCATTGGTCAAATTTTAGAGGTCGATCGATCAATAGTATAATTACCAATAATTTATTACCAATAGCCACCAATGGGTTTAATATTTGGTCAATGATAATTAATTTCCAATCCTAGGAATACCTTGCACTAGTGCCTTCTTCACTATTGCTATTTTCTTGTTGCGATTATCTTTTAATTTAAATTGTTTTGTTTTAATTCTTAAAACTTCCAATTTTCCCAACTAAGTATTGAAACATCCTTGAAAGACGACCTAGGTACATTGTTTTATGCAACTTAGCGTTAAAATAATTTTTTAATTTGAGGAGGTTGGCAACAGCCTTCGTTCACCTTTATCTCACAATGGTTTCTACGACAGATTGACAAAAGACAAGCTACACTTCCAGCAGCTTTCAAAATACAAACAGATGATTAGCATGTGTCACTTGGAGAATTGATCAAGAGTAATGGTCATAAAGATGGATCATCTATAAATAGAAATGTTGAGCTTCCAAAGAGAGACGAACTTTACACAGTGTTGATACGCTAAAATTTCTCTCCTTATCTTTCTGTGAAAGTTCATTACAACTTGTAATCAGTTCTTGCTTGTAAAATCTTCTTTCTACATCCTTAACAGATCTTACATTATTCTTAGGAAGAATTATTAGAAAGAAGTCATTTGAGTTTTCCAGATTCATTTGTTGTATATCGTCAGGAAACTTGAGTGTAGGTTAGTTTGAGTGGCAAACCTAAACATAAACCTCTTGTAATCTCGATCTAGTAGTGATCGTGTAGATAGCTTGAAGAGGCTAAGGTAAAACTACTTGCAACGTGATAGTAAAGGGTTATTGTTGGTCACGGTTTAGCTTGGAGAGGCTAGTACAAGATTACTCAAGTTAGCTTGGAGAGGCTAGTAATATTACTCGGTTTTGCTTGGAGACTGGTTAAATACTACTTGGTTCAGCTTAAAGAGACTCATGAATAACTACTTGGTTTGTGACAGTAAGGGTTGTCTCCGGTCATAGGTAAGAGCTTGGGAAGGCTACTGCAAAGACTATCTTGTTTTTCTTTCTGGGTTAAGAAATGTTTAGTAGAACTCAATGGTGGTTGAGAACTAGATGTAGGAGTGGTCCGAACTAGTATAAAAATATCTGTAGGATTCTATTCTTCCTTATCTCTTTTACATTCACTGTTCTGAGTGTTTTTTTCCGCTTAAAGTCTGTCTTATTGCTCTTTGCCACTATATCTTCCTAATACTGTAGTTCAGAAAGTCACTTTTTGACATACCTAAAACTATTTTCACCGTACTTCAAGCTTAACGCTTAAGTTTTTAGAAGCAAGAGAATTTTAGAGAAGTAGAACATGATTCAACCCCATTCTTGTGTGCTTTTCTACCTACAAGTGGCATTAGAGGTTGGCCTCTAAGAGGTTAAGCATTCTAATGATTGTAGAGGACAAAGATCCAAGGGACAAATGGCACAAAGTATTCATCTAGCAGAAGGATACTCCATCAACATACAACCATTCTTTGATGGTGGGGACTATGCCTACTGGAGAGATCATATAGAGTTGTTCATAAAATACACAACTCTTGACTTGTGGGAAATAATTCAAGAAGGTGACTATGTTCCAACTGAAGAGGTTACCGAAACCGATGATGCACCTTCAATATTAAGAGAAATCCCCAAGAGCATGTGGACAAAGCAACACAAAGCCAGATTTCAGTTGAACTCTAAAGCTAAATAGCTGCTCACAAGTGCACTACGAAAGGATAAATATGATAAAATTATTGCTTATGACACAACAAAGGAGATATGGACAGATTGCATATACTGCATGAAGGTCCTGATCAAGTTAAGGAGACTAAGATCAGGATGTTGGTTCATCAATATGAGATGTTTAAAATGACAGACCAAGAGAGTATTGATGAAATGACCACAAGGTTTATGCACATCATAAACCAGCTAAAGGGGCTAAGCAAAAGATACTCTAACTCTTGAAATAGTTAGAAAAATCTTGAGAAGCCTCCATACTAAATGGCTGGCTAAGGTCACATCCATCAGAGGCTAAAGACTTTCAAACTCTTGGTCTAGATGAACTCATCGGGCCACTCAAAACTCATGAGGTAGTGCTCTCTGAAATGCATGATGAATCCAACAAGAAGAGTAAGTTCATAGCCTTGAAGTCACCTCATCAAAGCTGAATAAGGCTAAGGTAATGAAAGTTACTGAAACCTCTGATGAAGTGGAAAAGTTCGATGATGAGATAGAAGAAAAGATAGAGACGAGCTTTCCATGCTGGTGAGGCAAGACAAAGAGAAGAAGAGACATTAGCCTCAAGAAGAATAGAAAGGGCAAAGTGAGGCTGAAAGCATCATCTGCTACAACTAGAGAGAAGGGACACTTTAAACCAAAATGTTCCAAATTCAAGGGTCCACAGAAGAGGTTCGTGCCCAAGAAGAAAGGCATGCTGGTCACCTGGAGTGAATTAAAAGAAGAGAAAGAAGGAACAGAAGATTAGAAGGAGCTAGATGTTGCAAACTTATGCTTCATGGTAGGCTATACGTCAAAAAGTGAACTTGAGGTAAATAGCCCTAAATTAGATCTTTCCTATAATGACTTTTGGCTTTGTATGAAGAGTTGCTTGAGGACTCTCAAACTCTTTCCTCTCACTATCTTAACCTAAAAAGAAAACATCAAAAGGTTGTTTTAGAACTTGAAATGGCCAAAATAGAAGCTTAGAGTCTAAGGCTTGAAAAAAAGGTATTAAAAGAAGAAAATAATGTTTTAAATGTAAAATTCAATGCCTTAGAATTTGAAGTCTCAAGCAAAAGTAAAAACACTCAGAAGTCTATTTCTAAGTTAGAGAGAACTTCAAAGCTTCTCAAATCTGACCTTGAACAAATAGTCAAAGAACCTTGATATGATGTTTAGAGGTCAGAGGCCATATTTTCAAAAAATTAGGTTGGGATATAAAGAGAAAATAGATGAGCAAGGGAAGCTAACTCAATTTAAGAAAGTAAGGATCAAGGTTTCATGTACTTTCTGTCAAAAGAAGGGACATTCACCTAACAAGTGCTTCATGAGAAAGAAGTTTATCAAAAAGGTTAGGAAATTTTCACCTCAAAAGACTAACCCAAGAGGACCCAAGAATGTTTGGGTACCTAAATTAAAACTGTGTTTGTTGGAGGTTTGTCTGAGAACGCACTTAGAGCATGAGAAAAGGTGGAACATGGACAGTGGTTGTTCCATACATATGTTCTGAATCTAGAAGGTAGTTTAGAAACCTTTGGCCCAAAAATTCTGGATCAGGAAGTTTGCCGATGGAGGTAAGGCTAAGGTCATAGGCATAGGAAATGTTGATAAGGATGAATCCCACCAAATTTCTGATGTGTTGTATGTCAATGGTTGGCTCACAACTTGTTAAGTATCAACCAGTTTTGTGACCAAGGCTTTAATGTTGTTTTTAATGCACATGCATGCAAGATTGTGAGCCCTACTTCAGGACAAGTCATCCTGTCTAGTAAAAGGCATGATAACACATATGTGCCATTCTTGGATGACCTACGAGATCAAGATGTAAATGCCTTGCATCCTTCACGGATGAAAAGTGGTTGTAGCAAAAGAAGCTTGGGCATGCTCATATGAAGCTTATTTTTTAGCTTTCTCAGGAAGAGTTAGTTAAAGGCCTACAAAGGATCAGATTTGATAAGGATTCAACATGTGATTTTTGTGAGAAAGGAAAGCAAACCAAAGCTTCTTTTCACAACAAACATGTGGTTTCAACCACTAAATCACTTGAGCTTTTATATATAGATTTCTTGGATCAACCAAGACTGCAAGTCTTGTTGGGAAGAAATATTGTCTTGTCATAGTAGATGACTACTCCAGATTTACATGGGTTATCTTCCTAGCTTCTAAAGATGAGGTGGTTAATAGATTCAAAGTTTTTGCAAATTGTGTTTGTATTGAAAAGGATTCTCAAATCACCTATATTCGATATGATCATGGAAAAGAATTTGAAAATAATGTTTTTGAAGAGTTTTGTGAAAAACTTGACATTCTTCACTTATTTTTTGCACCAAGAACTCCCCTTTCAAAATGGGGTTGCTGAAAGGAAAAATAGAAGCTTATAGGAGATGGCCAGGACAACGCTTTTAGAAAGCGGTTTATTAAAAGGTTTTTAGGCAGAGGCTGAATACCTCTTGCTATATCGAAAATAGAATCTTTCTGAGGCCAATCCTTAAGAGGATTCCTATGAATATTGGAAGGGTAGAAAACCCAATATATCATACTTTCATATTTTTGACTCATCATGTTTTATCCTTAACACCAAGGATGAACTTGCAAAGTTTGATCCTAAATCTGATGATGGGGTTTTCTTAGGTTATTCCTCAGTTTCAAAAGCTTACGAGTATACAATAGAAGAACGCTATGTGTTGAGACCATTCATATCAAGTTCAAGGAGCTCAAGAAAGACTTTGCTAGTGATTTTGAAGAACTGGAAGAAAACCTTGAGAAATGAGTCTCAAGGAAACCTCAGAAAGCAAGCAGATGAAAGCCATACATTCAGAAAGTAGACTCTAGCACATAGACACTTCATAAAGCTTGCTCAGGTCTCCAAAGCAATCAAAAAGTAGTACTTTTGATCATGAAGAAAAGCAATTTGAAGATGAAGGAGAAGCTGAAGAACTTCAAATCTACAAAAACTACAAGGGATTTTCTGATTGAAAGACAATTTCTCAGAACAGAGTTCTTGGAGACATTTCCAAGGGTGTGAGAACCAGATCATCCATTAGAACTACGTCAAATTATGCTTTGATCTTCACCATCGAACCTGAAGGCATAGAAGAAGCTTTGAGTGATCAAAGTTGGGTGGATGCTATGCAAGAAGAACTGGACCAGTTCAAAAGCAAAGTCTAGACACTTGTTGAAAAACCAAAAGGAAAGACCATCATCGGAACGAAATGGATGTTTAGGAACATGCTCGATGAAGCTAGCAAAGTCAACAGGAACAAAGCAAGATTGGTTGCACAAGGTTGTAATCAACAAGAGGAATTGATTATGATGAAACCTTTGCACCAGGAGCTAGGCTAGAAGCCATCAGAATGCTACTTGTTTTTGCTGCCTTCAAGGGATTCACTCTTTGCCAAATAGATGTTAAGTCTGCGTTCTAAATGGATTCCTCTCCAAGGAAGTATATATGAAGTAGCCTCCTGGTTTTAAGAGTGAAGACCTTTCTAACCATGTCTTCAAGCTAACAAAGGCTCTCTATGGTCTAAACAAGCTCCTTGAGCTTGGTATGAAAGATGAGTACCTTCTTGCTGAATAATGGATTCAAGAAAGGTAATATTGATACTACTCTTTTTACTCTTGATCAAGATAATCACTTTCTGATAGTTCAAATATATGTAGATGACATTATATTTGGTGTTTCTGATCATTCTCTTTGTGAAAAGTTTTCTAAATTAATGCAGAGTGAGTTTGAGATAAGGATGATGGGTGAACTCAAGTTTTTCCTTAGTTTGCAAATAAAACA
The DNA here is from genome assembly GCA_030441495.1 of Dalbergia oliveri. Taxonomy (NCBI): domain Eukaryota; kingdom Viridiplantae; phylum Streptophyta; class Magnoliopsida; order Fabales; family Fabaceae; genus Dalbergia; species Dalbergia oliveri. The sequence continues at coordinate 30,850,648 of JAMLFY010000003.1, read as the reverse complement.
ACAAAAAGAAGGAACCTTAATCCATCAAGAAAATATACAAAAGAGCTTTTGAAGAAGTTTAATATGATCTAGCTAAACCCATGAGTATCCCTATGCATCCTTCTCAAATCATTGATGCTGATGAGAATGGCGAAAGGTATCAGAAAGTAATTATATAGGAATGATTAGTTCACTTTGTATCTAGCAACTAGTAGACAAGACATTCAATTAAGGGTGGGAATTTGTACTAGATTTCAATCTAACCCAAAGTAATCACACTCAAATGCTATTAAGAGAATTTTCATATATTTATCAAGTACTAGTAATCTTGGCTTGTGGTATGAGAAATGTACATCTTGTGAAATTGTAGGTACTATGATGCTGACTTTTGAGATATAGTAGAGAAAGAGCACCAGTGGTTGCTACCTGTTTCTTTGAAAAAAGCTTGATCACTTGGTCATGCAAAAATCAAAATACCATTGCACTCTCTACTGTTGAAGTTGAATATGTACCCGTTGCAAACTGCTACCCAGATGTTATGGATAAGGAACTAGCTAAACATTGTCACCTGAGGTATTCCAAAATCCCTATCTTTTGTGATAATACTAGTGCTATTAATCTGGCTAAGAATCCTATCCAACATTCAGATCCAAGCACATCGATGTTAAACATCATTTCATTCAAGATCATGTTAAAAAGGAGATTTTGAGTTAATATTTGTGAATCCTGAGGATAAAGTGTTTGATATTTTCACAAAACTATTAGCTGAAGATCACTTTTATGTTTTGAAAGAGTTTTTAAATTTAAAAGTCTTTAAATCTGCAAAAGCATTCATGCACAAACATCTCTAGGTACTTCCCTACGCTGCTTTGAGTTGAAGCCTCAATGAAGACATTAGATTGCAAGACCACATAATCAAAGTGAATATTAGAATTTTAGTTTGCAAGCTCAGAAAAAGATGAGTTGATCAGAAAAAGAGTTGAGTATCAGAAAATGAGGTATATATGGTCTCATGAAGTTCATAATATGAAGATGAGTTAGTTGTGAGAACATGGTGATACTCCAAAGGGTTAGAAAGTGGAAAGTAAAGCTAAGAAAGTAATAACTTCAGAGAGTGATCTCAAGCTTCTGAAACCTTTCTTTCTGAAAAGGATAAAAAGGCGGGATAATTTCCATTTTTGAGTTTTTCTCTCTTTAACGTCATTTCACCTTCAGTCAATCACGTCCCATCTCTTAAATAACCCACTCTTCCTAAGTCAGACCTTTGCCTTCATCTTCTTCCACACGCCTTCTAAACCGTTTCGTATTCCTTGCTCTCAAACCCTCATCTCTCATATTGTAACACCAAAAATGATTTAAAATTTAATTTGAACTTTATTAGTGTGAATTTAAAAAATGTGATAGGTTTAGCAATAATGAGGATAGTCCTATGCATGTGTAAAAAAAAAATATGAATAGTGACTTATGGGGCCCATGGAGTCGAAACCCTAGATCAGAACAGGAGATGCCTGGATTGAGAAAATAGTGTTAAGATTAGAAAGAAATGAAGATTTTATACCTGGAATTTAATTTCGGGCAATATTTGATTACTTGGGTACAATGTTTCACCTGTTCGGTAAAATTTCGGTGTGCGATTTCTAATGCTAGAAGATAGTTTAATCTTTATAAAAGGATAATGTCTATCCTTTAAAGCCAAGTGTAAGGCTAAGATTTAATCTTAAATTACAAGATCAAATCCTAGCCATCCATCTCTTTTTATTATTAGAAAGAAATTATACTTTATTTACAAAAAGACTACATTTATGACAAGATAAATAGAAGGCCACCAAACTTTGTCACTTTTGTTTGTCATTCTTGGCCAGCACAAGAAACTATATAGCCACCATTTTTCTTTCTTCTAAACCACCATTACCAAGTTTCAAATCCTCAAAATTCTATCCTAAGCTTGATGAAACCTCAAGATCTCGTCACAAAACTTCAAATACTCATCATAACCTACAAAACTAACCAATTGGAATTTTGAATAATCTCTAATCTCCATCTTGAAATATCCTTCTCTACTATTTAAGGAAGAGTTAGAAGCTGTTTGGAAGCTTTGAAGTGAGTAAAAATCATTCTTGAAGCATCCTTTGGAGCCAAGATCTTTAAGGGTATATTTGTGAGTTTGGGTTTTGTAGTGGAAGGGAGGAGAGGGACTTGTAATATAATTTTACACGCAGGTCCTCTCTTTTTCCCTTTCTCTCCAAAATCCAAACTCACAAACATACTCTAAAGCTCCAAAAAGTAAGGCTTTTGAACCTCTTTTGCTTCAAATTCGTTCTTTGTTTTGGTAATTGATTTAATTTGATAGTTTTGATTTTATTGGTTGATAAATATTGATGTCTCTAATTTGGTAAAGTGCTTAGATGATGCTAGAAAACTCTTTTTGGCAAAACAAGTTTTGAATTATGTTGCTGGAATTCTAGATTTGTACACAGGTTATGGTTCATGATTTTTTTGAAGTGTTTGTAGATGTATTCATGAGCTAAAAATTTTATATGATGAAGCTAACATTAAGATGTTTTCAGTATTTTTCTTGGGTATTCAAAATGACTTTTACTATTTTCTAGAAATCAAAAACCAAAACAGTTATGGTTTCTGCTTTAACAACGAAATTTAAAGCTATAAATTTGTTTAATTTTATTACTGTATCAAATGATTGAATTTTAAGCTAAACATTTTACAATATTTTGAGGACATCTTGAAGTCCAACCCTAAATGTTTGTGTGGTTTTATATGATCATTTGATAAGGTAGAAAAATTTAGACTTTTGGCTATTGGCAGAAAGAGAAATTTTGACCCTCAAATTTGTCTAATTTTGTTAATATAGTTAGAGAATTATTCTTGTGCTGAAATTTTACAGGATCTTGGGGACATGTTAGGGTATCTTGGATAATTTTTGTAGCCATAGAACTGGTTGTTTGGTATGCGATCTAATTTTTGCTAGATAAATGTAAAATCTACCATTGTTCTGGAAATGAATCAAAGGCTTGAATTGATTATATAACGGCATTTGGTATTGGTATGACATGAGTTCTTGAATATGGATAATTGAACATGTGAATCTAATGATGATGTTATGCATATGTAAAAGTGAGTGTTCATGATAAATGCTCTTATATGAAGAGAGGATTGGAATCATGAATGATATATATGTTTGAAGTATTATGAAATTCAAGAATTTATGCTAATGCATATAGGAATGTGATACATGTATATGTGAGCTTGAGGATGATGTATGTGTTAGGTGAAGAATGAAATCCCCTTTAGTATGTTCAGGGCACAAAAAGATCCCTTTTATGGTGTCAAGGGCATGAAAAGATAAAAATAATGTGTATGAGAACCCTTCAATGTACCAAGGGAATGAAAAGATAAGAATGATGTGTATAAGATCCCTTCGATGTACAGATGGCACGTAAAGTTGAGAATGAATTACTATGATGTTAAGTAGTATGACATGTGTATATTAAGTGATTGAATAATAAAAAAGACCCACTTCAGAGGGATAGTTTTTGAACTTTAAAATTAACCATTGATATATGTTGCATGCTCACAATTTTCTAATAAACCAAAGTGGCTGGACGATGACGATGTAATGGATTTTATTTTTGTTATTATTCATTTTGGGATATCCTAAGAATTTTAAGATTCTAGCCCTATGTGTTTGTGTTCCCGTGTCATCTCTAGGTTGATCTAGAGAACAATGAAGCTACTACACGAAAGAATTGGAATTGCAGTAGCTAATGGCTAAGACTTGTGTCTATTGTGCTTAGTTATATGTATATGTCTGTAAACATAATAGAGAACTAAGGTATATTAAAGCTCATAGAAGAGCTTCCTTTTGTACTTGACTTTGTATTCAATAAATGTTTTGTTTCTTTGTTATATATTTTAATAGAATAATGAATTAGTTACTTCACGGTTCGATCGATCTTGCTATACATAATTAAGAGAGGTTCACTAATTTATTAGTAACAACTCCTAAGTATAATGCCATGACTTAAGGATGATGTTGTATTTGGGAGGGTGTTACACATATCCTTTCAAGCTTTAACCTTTCTCTTCTAACAAATCAACCAATGGCTGAAGGAAAACACTATGATGGCCACATTACTAACATGGGAACTCTTCTCATGTTTGATGAACCTATACATCAACAGGCACTACATTGTGAACTTTTCTCAATGGCCAATGGCTACAAGGAAGAGGCTGAGACAGGAGCTAATGGTTTAGATCTTCATCCTATGGAGATCATCTTATTCCAGGGATGGGAAGGGTATCTCAACCTCACCGTCTGGGTATTCACGGGGATGGTTACCGCCTTCTATTCTCAATTGGTGTAAGTATTCAAGTCCGTGCTAACCTCTTACATCAGAAGAATTGACTTGGAGCTGAACATATCGATCTCCCATATTATCCATGCCCCTAATGAAGGACTCATATGCTCAACAAATGAGAATTGGTTCTAGAATCTTGGAGTCTCAGCATAGGAAGTCTCTAGATGTCTCATGGACTCTTCCAGACATCAACCTGGCAAAATAACTACTGCCATGTTGAACTCCAAGGCACACAAAGTTTTCACCCTCATCCAGTTCTCTATGCTCTCAGGCTGGAAGCACGCACCTATTGGTAGGAATGGACTGCATGTTACTATTCTATCTGCGGCAAAGAGAAAGGTAAACTTACCTAGACTAATCTTTGATTACATGCTAAGTGCCATCTCCCCAGAGAAAAGAAGAAATGCTGCTATTTCTTATAGGATTTTGCTAACCAAGTTTTTTGAATACTAAACTACCCTTCGGTGAATGAGTGGTACGAGAATATGGAAGGTCCTGAGTACTCCTGCAGGACCCTAAGGACCCAGAGGTGCAGCCACACACAAGTGTCAGAAGCCAGAGCCAAAGAATCAAAGATGCACTACTTAAATTTGCAGCGCGATGAGGATGAGGACAGAAAGAAAAGGAAAGTAATTGAAACTGAAAGCACCACAAAAGGATCCAAAGAATCTAAGGAAAAGTTAGACTCTTCCAGTCTTGTCATGGCCTTAGTATCCTATGGAGGTGGAAGATGTCACTGCCCAGGACAAGGGTCATATGAGGAAGAATAAAGATTATCTTTTACCTCTGAACCCTCAGGCCCTCACATGCAAGAATCTTCATCTTCATTGAGTCTTCAGATTCTAGGTCAAATCCCAGGACATGAAGAGACAAGTGTAGTCCCTAAAATTGACTTAGCTCTAGCTACAAACTCAATTTTTGCTCCTCTTGAAGAACTTACTCCTCTTCATGGCTCTAAACGGAATCCCAAATAAAGAAATCAGTTTGCAAGACCTGAAGTTCAGACATTAGTGTGCAAGACTAAAATATTTGTTTGCAAGATCATAGAATCAGTTTCCAAAACCAAGGAATCATAGTGAAGATCAGAAAGTCAGTTGTAAGCTTAGAAAGAAGATGAAAGGGTTCAGAAAATGGGTTATATGCTCTTGTGGGAGTTCAAAATCCAAAGATATATGTGATGTGAGAAAGAAGAGCTACATCGATGGGTTAGAAAATGGAAAAGAGGTCAGAAAGTGGTTCTAAGCTTTAGAAACCACTCTTTCTAAAAAGTATGAAAAAGGCGGGATATTTCCCACTCGTTTTGAGTTTCTCTCCTACGTCGTTTTACCTTCAATCATTATGTCCCATCACTTAATTAATGCCCTACTCTTCAAACGTCACATTTTCCTTCCTCATCTTCAACCTCAAACTCTCGAGCCTCAACCTTTTCCTATTCTCCCCTCACACAATCTTCTCTATAACCATAGCTTCCTCCAAACCGTCACCTTCTTCGTTTAATCCTCACATACATCAACATACAATGGCTGAAGGCAAACTCTTCAATGGAAACCTTGCTAACATGGGAACTCTGCTCATATATGATGAACCACTTGACTAGTAGCACTATGCTGAAAACTTCTCTCAGCCAAAAGTAGCTCCTGACAAAAGCAGCAGGGAATTGATGACTCAAGTCATCATTTTGCTAGAAGTTATCTCCTTCCAAGGATAAAGAGGATTCTTCAACATCCCTAATTGTGTCTTCACTGGGATGATGACCATCTTCTATTCCAGCTTGTACAGGTGACTGACTCTATATTGACATCCTCGTCAAGGGTACTAACTTGGAGTTGAGCATAACTGATTTTCCAACATTATGTAAGCACCTGACGTAGGACTCAGATGCTCATGAAGGGGATTGGTTCATGACTCTTGGAGTCTAGGCCGAGGAGGTCTCCAATGTTCTACCGACTCACCCAGACACCAACCTAGTGAGATAACAACTACACCGTTGACTTTTAGGGCAAGGTAAGTCTTCACCATTATACCAGTTCTCTCTCCTTCCAAGGTTGGGAAGCACCTACCTTATTGTTAGGATGGATTGCATATTGCTCTACCTGCTCTTGGGAAACAGGAAGGTAAACTTGTCCAAACTAATCTTTAAATACATGTTGTGTGCTATTTCCCTTGAGAAAAGGAGAACTTACTGTCCCTTATGAAGTCCTGTTGACCATGATCTTACAACACTTGAACTACCCTCCGCAAACGAGTGGTACGAATATATGAAGGTACTGAGTATGCATCGAACTCCTTTAAGACCTTGAGGAGAGCTATTAGTGCTACCACAACCGGAGACAAAGCTGAGGATAGGGATGAAGTTCTTGAAAAGGCTGTGGTAAATGTTAAGGGAAGAGGTAAAGAAGAAAAATGATCATCCTTGAAAACAGCTATGAGGACAGTGGAAAACTTGAAATAATTATAAGATATGGGGAAAACCCTCTTATTCATCCATGTCCTCAGACTCTAAGGAAGAATCAAGCTTAGAAATAGCTGAAAATGTACATGTTATCAAGTTAAAGGAAGATGAATCTTCCTCCTCTCTGAGCCTTCAAATTCTAGAGAAAAATCCTCAAAAGATGAGCAGAGCAATGAAGATTATGAGGTAACGTTAACTCATGCTACTGCTTCTCTTCCCGCCTTTATTGAAGAACCTCACATCCCAGCTCCTCCTCCCTGAACCACCTCCCACTCTGGATGTTAGTCCTTCATCAAGCTAACCTAAACCTGCACCACCTTCAAGTTCTCTAAAGTGCAGTTCCTGCTACAAAAGCAGCACCTCATGAATGAAAGCTGGCCCGAATAGATGCTTAGTCATGTAGACATGAAGCCTTGTTGGAGATCCTTCATGAAATAATGCATTCGGGCTAATGATGGTGATTCTTGGATTCCTTCACACTATCTTTTTGTGATGACAAAATAGGGAAGAATGAAAAAAAAAATCTTGTGCTATAGAACTGGGGAGCATCATTCTAAAGAACTTAGAGAAATTTTTTTTTTGAAACATTTTCATTTTTGTTGTTTTTGTTGATAATTGAACAATAAGTTTTTATCTTAATTATTGTTCTGATAAATTTGTTTTATCGTTGATTCTAATACACTTATTTTATCTATTTTCAGTATTATGTTTTGCTCTAATATGAGTTGCTTTGAAATGACATATATATATATATATATATATATATATATATATATATATTAGAGCAAACAACTATGATATGTACCAGAGCTAATCATGCAAAAGATGATGTAGCTAAGAGTTAGAGTGTGCTAATATTTTGAACACATATGAGTGAACGCTATGACATATAACACATACATCACAATAGTATATCTGATTAGCTAAGCAATATATATATATATATATATATATATCCTTCATGCCTTGATATGTTTGCCAGGTTAAGGCATAGTGGTCTGATATGTATGTCTTGCTACAAGTTTTTAAAGTTTTTTTAAAGCACATACATGCTCTGTCACACAAATATGAAGCTTTCTGATCACAAGTTCAATAATATATGCTCTGATACATCTATAATCAAACTCTCTTGAACTTTAGAAACTTATGCAACATGCTCTGATATAATAATGATAGTTTGTTAAGTTTCAGAAACTTCTTATGTGTCCAATGTATGTTTCCTACATGGTTTTAAGCACAAAACTGCATCTTGTTTCAAAAATTTCGTTCGGATAATGATGTGCTGAGTATGGACTTAAGGATAAGATTATATATCATAAGTATTACTTACTCTTTTCAAACACGTGTCTTTGTAGAAAAGTCAAAATGACTAAATATCAAGCCGTGTTTATTTAAAAAGCTTAAACACTCATATCTTTTCCTAAACTTGCTTTGATATCTCTCAGAAGCTCTGATACCTCTCAGAAAGCACTTTGAGTAACCTCAGAAACCTTATAAAATATAAAAACAGCTCTGATTTAAGTCACTTAAGGTATTAAATTACTCTTGATCCCATATATATCATACCTTAAGAAAATGACTCTCTAAAAAGCATATCATATGAAGGTTTGACAGAAGTTTGGTTATCATGCTATATATCTTGTTTATATTTCTTTCAAACTCTCTTCAAAAGATTTTCTTCAAATTGGTGTGTCATCATCAAAAAGTGGAGATTGTTAGCTCTAAAACCCTTCAGAAAGCATGGATGCAAAATGTTTTAAATGATAACTTAACCAATTTAGAGAAAATATTTTGAAGAAGGACTAATGTTTCCCTTGAGTTTCTTGAAGCATCCAACGGGTTCTTACGTTTAGCATAACGTGGTTCCTAAAACAAAAATATTTTCACATGACATGTGCAAAAATGTTATAATCTCATTTAAAGATATTGAGACTAAATGAAAGTGAAAAATATATCGTGGAATGAATGAAGGTATGCTTAACATATTGAAGAAATTTCTCAAGTACAAGAAAGCAAGGCTCACATCTTTAGAAAGTAGCTTGCGACTTCAGAAAGTACATTTCAAGTGAAGATATCCATCCATCACTGAAGCAAGTGTGTTCTACAACTTTTAATCATCATGATCACAATCAAATCATCATCTACAAGCTCTGATTGAAGTCTGAAAGATCAAAGATATATCAAGGAACTAATTCTGCACTTCAGAAAGTTTATTTCACAATGAAATAGTGCATTTTGCAAGAAATGAGGGAAATTTGAAATTCAAATTCAAAGTCAAACCAGGGTACATCTACATGACATCTGCTATTTTGGTCAACTATTCCAGCTTCTAGAAGGAAAAGTTCAAAGCTTGTTTAGAAAGTGAAAAGTAGTGTTTGAAGATGACCTCAGAATCCCATATTTCACAACGGCTTTGGACATCCTCCCAAGTACAACCCCATCCTTAAGTCATGGTATCATACTCAAGAGTTGTTACTTATATTATGCGGACCTTTCTTAATTATCTATAATAAGGGTCAATCGAATTGCGTGTTAACTAACTTGTGGTTCTATCGAGATATATAGCTAGAAACAACTTATTTATTTAATACAAGTCAAGTACAAAAGGAAGCGCTTCTAAGGGCTTTAGTACATCCGTTATCTCTTATGTTTTCCAGACATATACATACACTTAAGTACAAAAAAAAAAACACAAGTTCTGCTACTAACTACTGCAAAATCCACTTGATCTTCTCCTGATGCCTCACCGTCTTCTAGATCAACTTGGGAACACGAAAAAACAAATACATAGGGGTGAGAATTCTAAAATTCTCAGGAGCGTCCCCAAAACATATACTGAAGTTCATGTCATCGTACCGCCCCAGCCACTTCGATTTATTTAACAAAAGGTGATCATGCATTACATAATGACTATTCATTTTTAAAGTTCAAAATCTATCTTTTCAAAGTGGGTTACTTTTAAGAAAAACCAATCACTTAATACACCTCTACCGTAGATCATACTCATAGTAAGTTATGGCAACCAAGAAGAACCAATATACACAAATATGTATGTGCCTAATGTAATGAAATTCATCTTTGATTTTCCTTGATGAATCAAAAGTATCACATCCTCTCTATTTTCCTTTGACAAGCCAAAAGGATCTCACTCACTCTATTTGCCTTTGACAAGTCAAAAGGATCTCGTGTCATTATTTGCCTTTGACAAGTCAAAGAGGATCTCATGTTTCATTATTTGCCCTTAACAAGTCAAGAGGATCTCAAGTTTCTTGGGATCATAGAATTAATTCAGGATATCATTCATTGGATGCATAAAACACATACAGGCATCCATTCACAACGAAATTCTCATTTGTATCTTATAAATCAACCTTTTAAATTATCTAGTATGCATTCATATGTCACAAGACATACAGCCAAAAAGGTAACATCAAATACTCATGTCATTCTAGAACCAAAAATTCCATTACTTCATCAATTCAAAGCATTGTTGCATTTCCAGCATAATGGCAGATTTTACACCATTGTAACACGAATTATGTTGCCCCTCAAACAATCAATTCAGAGGCTATAAAAATTACCCAAGACACTTCAATGTGTCCACAAGGTCCCATAAAAATTTCAATACAAACAGAGCTCTCTAACTCCTTCCATAAATTGTACAAATTCAGTGGTCAGGGACCACCAATTCACAGCTTAGACTAGAGTTCTCATAATTTTTCACCCTAGCAAATGATTGAACCAATGCACAATAAAATTCAAAGTGATATTTCAATATGTTAATAACTTAATGTAAAAATTTCAAAGGCTAGTTCAATCCTTTGCTATGTTAATAAAATCAGACAACTTTATTCCTTCAGTTTCAATAGTAGGTCAGCATCTGCCTCATTTCGGTTTCTGATTTTTCTGAGGCATCAAACATTAAAAGTAACACCCAAGGAAATTCATATAGTTATTTTAAAATGTCAAATACAACATATAATTTTTTTAGGTCACTAAACCACCCACAAATATGTCAGAAAATTCGGGTATCATTTCTACTTGCAGGACAGCTTGAAATCCAGCAGCCTAGTTCAAATTTCTTTTGGTGGAAACTCATTTTTAACACCATCCAAGCCCATCACCAAAATTCACACATCAATAACAATATAACATCAACCAAATAAAATGAAAATTTTGGAATAAAACCAAGCAGAACAGATCAGTAAAAATTTCAAGAGAAAAGATCATAGAAAACCCTACTTTGAGAGCTCTTAAGCTCTATGCTCCAAAGGATGCTCTAGAATGCTTTTGCTTCACGTCAAAGTTTCCCCACCAACATCAAACCCTTCCTTTAACCTCTGATTGTGTGGACTCAAAGTTGGAAAAAGTGATGGATTCAAATTATAATCGGTTAGATTTGTAGGTTATGATGAATAGAATAAGTTTAGTGAAGATAGTTTGTGGTTTTAGTGACTTGGAGTTAGGGTTTTGCAAGCTTGAAGCTTGTTAATGGAGTTTGAGAGGAAGAACAATGGAGGAATGGTCTTAGAGAGGTCTGGCCGAAATTGTGATGAAGGGAAATGATAAGATGTTGATATTTTGAGTTTAGGGCAAAATACATAGAATTTTCAAGTCTAAAATGTTTTCTTTGAAGATAATTATTGTAATTTTGTGCAATTCCTATTGGTTAGTCATAAAGATGTAATTGTGTGGCACATCTCAAGCCACACACTTGTCCTCCTTAGGTGGCAACTTGCTCTGCAAGTTTCATTTGAGTGTAAGAACTGCACACGAAATCTGAACGGGTAAACACGTACCATTAAACCGATATTACCCGAAAATTAATTTTAAGTATAAAATTATCATTCCTAAATATTCCTAATCTCATTCCCATGTTTCCCTAATTTCAGCACCATTTGGTTGAATTTAGGGTTAGCTCTGCTCGGCGTGCCGTGGCCCACAAGGTTACTATTCACCTGCCGGAAATTTTTTTTTCTTTTGACAGGTCAATTGGCCGCCTCATCATTGCTAAACTATTATATTTTTGAAATTATGATTAATAAATCTCAAATTAATTTTTAATTAAATTTTAGGTGTTAAGCTTCTTCAACGTTTAACAATGAGCTACTACTCTCAGACCGCTTTCCAAGACACAATAGATGATCATTACGTGTCACTTGAACAAAAGATCAAGGGCAACAAGTCATAAATACAGACTATTTATAAATAGAGATGTTGTGCTATCAACGAAAAAGGACTTTCGTGAATCAAAGAGCTGAAACGCTTGAAAATTTCTCTCAATCTTTTCTATGAAGTTCACTACTTCTTGAAATCAGTTTCTTGTTTGTAAAAATCTTCTTTCTATGTCTTAGTAGATCATATGTTTGTCCTAGGAAGAATCATAGAAAGAATTTATTCAAGTTTTCCAGGTCCTTCACTGTATATCTTTTAAAAACTTGAGTGTTGGTTAGTGTTGAGTGATAAACCTAAACACAAACCTTTATAACCCCGATCTGTAGTGATCGTTGTGAGTTAGCTTGGAGAGGCTAAGCAAAGAATACTTGTAACATGATAGCAGAGTGTACTTGCTTTTCATGGTTTAGCTTAAAGGCTGGTTAAAACTACTCATTGCGATAAAGTGTACTTGTTGTTCACAGTTTAGCTTAGAGAGGCTGGTTGAAGACTACTCGGCTGTGGAGAGGAGTATACTTGGTCACGGTGAGAGCTGGGAAGGCTACTACAAATACTATCCAACTTTCTTGAGTTAAGAATGGTTTTTAGTGGAATTAACACCCTTTAGAATTGATGTTGCCAGGATTGGTCGAATTAGTATAAAATTTCCTATGCAGTATCTTCTTCTCATTTATCTCTTTCTTTTACTACCTTGTGACTATTATTCTATGTTTTCTGAAAAACTTTCATTTACGCTTCTATTGAATATCTTAGTTTAGAAAGTTATTTTCTAACGCAACTAACGATGTTTCTGCTACACTTCAAATTCTATACTTGATAGTCTCTTTTAAAGCATTTTTAAAAAAAGAAAAGAAAAAGACGAAGCACGATTCAACCCCCCTTCTCATGCGCTTTTCTACTTATAACCTTTATCAACCACTTTATGCTAAGTGGATGGCATTGATTAAAACTTGCTAAGCAAGTTTCAATCTTAGCCTTTCATTTATTATATTTTCCAGAGGTCAATATCCCATCTTTGGTGGAATTTCATGTTCGATTTTTAACACCGAAAAATAATTTAATCTATAAAATTTGATAATGCTTATTCCTTCCAGCCAAGTGGATGGACAAGATTTAATCTTGACTATTAAATCCTAACCATCCATCTCATTATTTCTCTTTAAAAAGGAAGAAATGCACACTTTGATTACATTTATACCAAGATCAACATAAGCCACCAAACCTGATCACCACCACCCTAACATTTTGGCCAAGCCCTTCAACATTACAGCCTCATTTCTTTCTTCTCAAACAACCTCAAGGAAGATTGAAATCTCTAAAACCCTAGCTTAAAATTACTAAAACCTCTAGATCTTTTCACAAAACTTCAACTACTCATCACAATCTAGCAAACTAATCGATTGGAATTTGAATTCCTCACCATTTCTCACTTTGATATCTTATACCCACTATTTAAGGAAGGGTTTGGTGTTGTTTGGAAGGCCTTGAAGTGAGGAAAAACTATTTTCAAAACATCCTTTAGAGTTAAAAGTCCTAAAGTTCCAAAAGTAAGTTTTTTTTATATCTTTTCTTGTTCAATTATGTTTTTATAGATTTTTCATGGTTTTAATTTGATACTTTTAGTTCTATTGTATGGCTGCACATAGATATAGTTGTGTGTACCTTGGTGGAGTATTTGATGTTGTTAGAAAATCATTTTTGTCAAAAGAATTTCCAAACTAGGTTGCTGGATTTTCAGATTTTTCACAAGCAGGAATTAGTTCACTATTTTTCTCAATTATTTGCAGGTATCTTTATGAGCTAAAAAATTTATATAATGAAGCTATCCTAAGGCAATTTCATGATTTTTCTTGGGTCATTTTGAAGACTTTTACTAATTTAAAAAAAAATAAAAAATCAAGACTATGAATACTATTGCTTAAACTTGCTTCTGAAGCTATGAATTTTGCCAATTTTGTTACTATATTAAATGATTGAATTTTCCTTTGAAATTTTACAGAGGGTTGGAAACATCTTAAGGTTTAACCATAAATTTTTTTCTGATTTTTTGGACTCATTTACTATGGCAAAAAAATTAAGAATTCTAGCTAAGCTAAGATTAGGTGGTCCCTGACCACCAAATTTGTAGAATTTTGTTAACATAGCTAGAGAATTATTTTGCTCTGAAATTTTTACAAGACCTTGTGGACACATTGAAGTGTCATGGATAATTTTTGTAGCCTTGGAATTGGTTGTTTGATATGCAAACTAGTTTTTGATACATAAGTGTGAAATCTGCCAATGTATTGGAATTGAATCAATGCCTTTAATTGATGATATAATGGCATTTAGTTCTAGTATGAAATGAATACTTGAGTGTGAATATTTGAGCATGTGATTTGTGATATATAAATGCATGCTAGAAGAAGTAAAGATTGGTTTATGAGGCATGATTGAAATTACTTGTAAATAAATGCCTATATATGCTTTATGCATGCATTTGGGAAAAGAAAAGTAAATGATATGTATATGTGACACGAGAATGTATGAACTTCAATTATGCATATTCTGACATATGGACAAAACAAAAACAATACTTATGTTGAATGAGGGAAGGAAAAGAGGAACTTCCTAGAAATATTATAAGTTGGTAGACATATCGGCTAGGAATAGGTCTGTGTGTGATTCGGAAAGGAAAAAAATGAAGTCCGATGATCACGTTTAGGAATGAGCTTAGTCTTGATATGTAGTCTATTACCCATGTGTGGTGTTTTCCACTACAAATACTATTTGGTATGAACTAAGTGTTCCTTATGTCGATAAAAAGAAAATGCATGGAATTGAGTTCTATGGCCATAATTAAAACCAAGAAACTTAAGATAATTTCACTGCACTTGGCATATGCATATTCATATCATATCGAATTATTTTGTTTAGTATTATTTACTATGTGTTTGAGCATTATGATATATGATCATTAAGTGAGTGAATGCAAAAGAAAACCACTTCGGAAGGATGATTTTGATCTTTAAAAATGAATCTATGGTATATAATGCATGATCACATCTTTTTCAAATAAATCGAAGTGGCTAGAATGATAATGATGATATTTATAATTGTGTATTTGACATACCCTCCTGAGAATTTTACAATTCTCACCCATATGTTTGTGTGTTCCCATGTTGTTTCCAAGATAGCATAAGAGAATAAAGAAGTTGCTTGTGCTGGAAATGCATGAATCAGAATGGCTCAATAGCTGAAGACCACTAGTAGTTTTTGTTGTATAAATGTTTAAGTGAAATAGATGTGTATTGAAACTCATAGAAAAGCTCATAGATATGTATTGGATATGTAATCTATAAATACGTGTTTCATCTCTATATATTTATGTAGAGTTATGGAGTAGTTACTTCTATTAGCTCCAATACGCTATAGATACTTAGGTAAGGTATGGTTCTCTAGTTTATAAGTGACAACTCTCAAATCTGATGTTAATAACTTAAGGATGATGTTGTATTTAGGAGGGTGTTACATAGAGCACATATTGTCAAATTTAAACTTAAACATACTGGTCTCAATACAAACAATAAAGTTATCCACTTAGTACATAATATAAAGAATAACTTAGGACACTTGCTACTTTTACTATCTTGGCCCTTGATTTATGGTTGCTTATTCCATTCCTGGGTAATAAACTGCTTCTAGTTAAGCTTATTCCTATACATGATTATTAGATTTACTTTCACAAGATCTATTCCTATCAGGTTTACTTTCCA
This sequence comes from Dalbergia oliveri, assembly GCA_030441495.1. Taxonomy (NCBI): domain Eukaryota; kingdom Viridiplantae; phylum Streptophyta; class Magnoliopsida; order Fabales; family Fabaceae; genus Dalbergia; species Dalbergia oliveri. The sequence goes on along the minus strand of JAMLFY010000003.1, from coordinate 30,834,911 downwards.
ACTCAATTCAAAGGAAGTTAGATTTACTTTCTTCAACTTAACTAAATTTACTTTCTTTGGCCCACGAAACATAATCTTAACTTTCTTCATATAGGAGCAATTGTCATAAGTATTCATAATCATATATACATAGCATCATCAACCAATTTACATAGTGTACAAGACACAAAATCATTAACATTTTCCTCATAATCATAATTTCAGCCCATACATTATCTCTAGAATTTTAGTCTCATAGAAAATTATAGTTAATTAATCAAACCTCATTAATACAGGGTGAAATAATTTAAAGAGCTGCTTTAATATGTCTATAAGGTCCGGTAAAAGTTTAGGTCAAAATAAGCTCTATAGCTATATTAACAAAATTATACAAATTCGATGGTCAGGAACCATCTAATTTCAGCCAACAGTTTAAATTCCTAATTTTATTACTATAGAAAATGAATTTTAAAATTATTGGAAAAATTCAATGTTGGATCTCAAGGTCTCTAAAACAAATTGTAAAACATTCAAGTCAAAATTCAATTATTTGATATAGTAACAAAATTTAACAAATTTAGAGCTTCAAAACTAGTTGTTCAAAAAACAACTACAACAAGCTTGACTTTTTATTTTAAAATAGTAAAACACTCAAATGGACTTAAGAAAAATCATGGAGTTACCTTGACATGTTAGCTTCACTATAAAAAAAATCCAGGTTAAAATACATCTACAAATATGTTTTAAAGATCACACAAAATCACTACTAGACTAAAAATCCGATTTTCTAACACACTATACCAGATATAAATTGATCAAAGAAGCATTCTAGCAATAGGTTTGACCAAATCATGCGTGTTCATCAATATTTAAACTTTATCCTATGATAACAAAACCAAACCCTAGCCTAACTCTTTGAAAAATTATAGAGAAACAAAACTAGATTGAAAAAGGTTTACAAGAAAACCCTACTCTTAGTTAGAAGACCTTTGCAATTGTAATGATTTCTTTAAGTATTTCTCTACGCAATTGCAATCAAAACCAGCCAAATTTTCCCTTTATTTATTAAAACAATGGCTCCTCTTTGATGGTGAGGTGAGATGGAAATCTTCTTTTGAGTTAGATATGAAGATTAAAGAGGTAGATTAGATTTTGTAATAGGGTATTGATATTGAGTGTTGGAAGAATGAAGTTTTCAAGCTAGTTTCATAGGGTTTAGCAAGGAAGAAAGGTGAAAGAGCTTAAGAAAAAGGGCTAGCCAAAATTGAGAAAAAGTGAAAAATATGAATGATGAGTTAATATAAAAGGTGTGTGTAATTTTATAACAAAAATATAATTTTGTAATGAAAATTAAAATAGGATTTTTGTATGGTTATGTTTTAATCTTGATAAAGTAGGGAGATGTGGCCTTTCCCCTTGGCATTCACTTGTCAAGTGCATGGTGGAATGAAGAGACTTGCTATCTAAGCTTCATGCGTTTAAGAAATCGCGCGTGAAATTTCCTGAATGGATGAGATATTAGCCCTCGGGTGAAATTAAAATTAATGATAGGCCAAGATTAAAATTTGCTTGCTAAGTTTTAATCCATATCATCCACTTGGCTCAAGATAAGTGGCTCACTTAAACTTAGTGAGCAACTTATTTTTTTGGTGTTAAAATCGCACACTGAAATTTCACCGAACGGGTAAAACACATACCCGAAAAACTTAAAATATCTTTCTGGGCCTAAGGCCTAATACTTTATCCTAGCTCCGGTCTAAGTTTCTCTAGCCTCGGGTTGTCCTTGGTCCCAATTCTAGAGTTACTATTCACCTATGGGCCCATAATGTTATTCATGCAGCCAAATTTTTTTTTCTTACTCATTCATTGAGTCATCCTCATTTACACTTCATCTATTAGAATATTTATATTCTCATTAATAAAGCTCAAATTAATTTTTGAATAACTTTGGGTGTTACAATACTACCCACCTTAAAAAGAAATTTTGCCCTCAAAATTTCATACTTGAAAATGGTTCTGGGTAATCCTTCTTCATGTCTGACTATAACTCCCACGTGTTTTCCTCAATTTCCGACCTACCTCAAGCTACTTAACTTCTCCGTTGGCGATTCAGACTAGAGGTGTTTGGAATGTTAGGTCACCCTTTAATTGTACAAATTCGGGTTCTAACACATGATTTAGATTCATATGGTATTTTCTAAATCTTTTAGTAGTTTGATTGACTAGGTTTAATTCTAACAAACTTGTTTCTGCTAGGACGTCCAATGTAAAGAATATTGGCATTTTATTCCATATAAAGCTTCACTCGGGACCATACCAATACTAGCTTAATGACTATTATTATAAGCAATTCGACCAATGGTAGCAACTTGTCTCAACTTCTTTTCTATTCACGCACATGTGCTCTCAGCATGTCTTCCAAGGTTGATATGGTTTGTTCTATTTGTCCATCAATTTCGGGATGGCAAGCGTTACTAAATAAGTCTAGTTCCAAAAACTTTTTGAAAAGCTCCCCAAAATCTTGAAGTAAACCTTTGGCCTTTGTAAGAGATTATTGTAGAAAGAATATCATGCAGTCGCATTCTTCTGAATGTACAAATAAGCTAACTTATCCAAAGAGTGGCTAGCCTTGATGGGTAAGAAATGAGCAATTTGGTTAACCCATCTACTATAACCCATATGGCATCATGTCTTGATGATGTCCATGGCCACCAAAACATCTTCTTGAGGTCTACACACATCTACCTGGTTCCAGGATGAACGGTGAAATTTGTAGGTAAAAACACACATGAAAAGGGGGGTTGAATCATGTGTGTCTCTTTTTATTGTCCTTCTTAGATCCTGAAGAACTTAATCAAAATACTATCAAGTTGTGAGCTTGAAGTGCAAGCAGAAGTAGTGTTAGAGACATTAAAAGTAAGCTTTCTGAACAAATAAAGTTAGCTAAACATGAAAAAGAAGTTTTCCAAGAGAAACATAGAAAATATGCTAACTGGACGGTATCACTGGAAGTGAGGTTTCTGATATGCGGTATCATTTCCTTGATAATTCTAGGGTCTTCTTGTCTTCAATCATGGCTTGTTGACAAACAAAACATTACGAGTGTGATGATTGGTGATAATAAAATACTTTGGCTTTCAGTGTTTGATAGATATCTTCAAACATGAAAAAAAGTTTTCCAGAGAAACATAGAAAATATGCTAACTACGTATCACTTAAGTGAGCTTTCTAATATGCGGTATCATTTCCTTGATAATTCTTGGGTCTTCTTGTCTTCAATCATGGCTTGTTGACAAACAAAACATTACGAGTGTGATGATTAGTGATAATAAAATACTTTGGCTTCAGTGTTTGATGGATATCTTCATTTCCAGTGTACTTTCTAAAGTCCCGTCTTACTTTCTAAGTCCTAGATCTTGGTTTCTTGTACTGATTGTTTTTCTTCAAATCGTTGGGCATTTTAAGCTCGCATTTGGACATAATTATCACTTTCATTTTGTTCATATCTCTTAAAACAAGATAAAGCATGCTTGCACATGTAAAGTGAAATTATTCTCACTTAAATAAACCTTATTATGCCTACGATAGAACTTGTTGCTACTCCAAGAAACACAAGATAAACATTAGTCATTCTTCAAAGTATTTTCTTTAGATTGGTTTTGTTGTCATTCAAAACATATTGCCTTAAAGCTTTTGAAAGGTTTTGGAGCTAACAAAATGGCCCTCATGAGCTTCTTCCAAAATCTAATTTCTAAGAATGCCACTTACAGGCACAAATACCTCGTCTTTGTACCTTCATATACCTTCATATACTTTCTAAAGTCCTATGTTACTTTCTGAAGATCTGAGTCTTGGTTTCTTGTACTTGTGAATTTTCTTTCATGTATTGAGCATAAAAATGTTAATTCCATGATTTATTTTCACTATCTTTGAGTTCAAATCTTTAAATGAGATTAAATATGTTTGCACATGTCATTGTGAAAATGTTCTCGTTTTAAGAACCAGTATGCTAACGTGAATAAACCTGTTTAGTGCTCCAAGAAACTCAAGAAAAGATTAGTCTATTTTCAAAATATTTTCATGAAATTGATATGTTATCATTCAAAACATTTAGCATTTATGCTCTCGAAGGTTCTGGAGCTAGTAATCTCTTTCTTTTTATGATGACAAACCAATTTTTAGAAAATATTTTAAAGAAATTTTGAAAGAAATATATGACAAAATGTAAAGCATGATAAACCTATATTCTTTCAAAATACATTTGATAAGATATTCAGAAAGTCTTATTCGTATGGTATGCTAGATGAATTCAAGACATTTCACAACTTTAAGTGACTGAAATCATAGTTGTTTTTATTTCAATAGTTTCTAGGTTAATCAAAATACTTTCTGAGAGGTATCAGAGCAAGTTTTAGAAGGATGAGCATTTAAGCTTTCTGAATAAACACAGCTTGATTTTAACCATTTTGACTTTCTCAACCTATACGAAATTGAATAAAGAGGATAATACTCGGGATATTATTTCTAAACCTTGAATCCATACTTAGCACATCTTTATCCAATTTATTTTGAAACACTATGTAATAAAAATATGCAACATATAAGCTTTGCACTTTAAGTTTCTGAAGCTTAGAAAAAGAAGATCACATGTGTATAAGAGCTTTGAGATGTGTATATGGAGAAAAACCTCATTATTGTGTGCCAGAGCATATATGTGTATATGAGATAAATTTCAAGATCGTGTTTCATAGCATACATATCAGAGCATGAACAAAAGTGTATCAGAGCTAATCATCCAAATAAAACAGAGCATATGTTGGATGTAGCTAAGTATCAAAGCATGCTAAGTATCAGAGCAAACACTTAAGACTTATAGAGCATATATACATCATGATCAAGATATGATAAGCATGATAAATCAAACAGAAACTAATAAGCTGATCATATAATAACTAACGAAATAATCATTTAGGATGTTAGAGCAATAGTGAAAAAGTTCAATCAACAAAGTATAAAGAAATGAAATGTTAATGTTGATTTTGTTTTAAAAAAAATCTCTAAACACTAAGCTCAACTCCCCTTGAATTTCTCACAAGATTTTCTTCATCTTCTTTTCTTCTTTCCTTTTTTTCATCAGCAAAAAAGGTGTGCTAGAATTCAGGTAGCACTATCATCAGCCCTTCTCTTGGCCTTTCAAAGAATCTCCAACAACAATGATTCATGTCTTTTAAGGACTTCCATTTCTGTCCAATCGTCAGCCATATTGAGCTGATTATGCAACAGGAGCTGGACTTAGAGAAGCTTGGTTGAGGTGCAGGTTAAGGATGATTTAAGGAAGGAGTGACTCTTGTTGTAAGGTTGTCATTTTGAGCAACTTCTTTTCCTTTGTAAGGAGATGTAGTAGCAACAACCGATATAGAAATAGTAGCTGAGTAGGAATATGAGACTCATCAATAGGAATAGAGACAAAATGAGCAACATGAGGTGATCTAGTTTCAGAGTCTTCATTGATTAGCTCATCCTCTAAGGACTCTGTCTCAGGGTACGAAAGCTTGGATGAAAAAGATGACTCAGCTTCTTCCTCCTTGTCTTGCCTTGCTTCATTTTTCTACCTCGAATTTTATAATTGGTCAGGCTACCTTGGATGCTTTTGATTCTTCCTTAGATTCTTAAGTGTCCTCTAAGCTACTCTCTTTTCCTTTTTTGTTCACAGCCTCTTCAGGAGATTTTTTAGTGACTTTATCCTGATCCTTGCACTTTATCTCCTAACACTGGTTGTGGGTGCATAGTTTTTCTCCTCAAGGTCTTGAAGGAGTTCAGTGTGTACTCAGTACCTTCTTCGTACTCGTACCACTCATTAGCCAGGGATAGTTCAAGCGTTGGAAGACTCTAGTCAATAGGACTTCATAAGGAACAAGCAGGTCTCCTCTTTCTCTGAGATAGCACTGGGCATGTAATTGAAGATCAGTCTGGGAAAGTTTGCGAGTTTGTCCCTGGTGTTAAAGATAAAACAAGATCAGCTGAAAATATGAAAATAAGATATGTTTGGTTTTCTTCCCTTCCATACTTCATAAGGAGTTTTCTTAAGGATTAGCCTTAGAAAGATTTTGTTTTGGATATAGCACGAGGTGTTTATAGCCTCTACCTAAAAACCTTTTGACAAACCATTTTCTAAAAGCATGGTTTTGGCCATCTCTTGTAAGTTTTTGTTTTTCTTTTCTGCAACCTAATTTTGTTAGGGAGTTCTAGGTGTGGAGAACTCATGAGAGATACCATGATTTTCACAAAACTCTTTGAAAATACAGTTCTTGACTTTCTTTGATGAGATTGTCTTTCCTTTCTCATCATTTCCCTTTCATATCCCAACCCCGTTTTTTGCAAATATGGCCTTTGACCTCCAAGTATTAGCTCAAGATTCTTTGAACTATTAACCATCTTTTTGAGGTCAGATTTTAGAAGCTTTGAAATTCTCTTAAGTTCAGAAATAACTTTTTGAGACTTTTCATCTTTCTTTGAGACTTTAGCTTCTAAGGCATTGAGCTAGATGTTTAAAAGTTTGTTTTCTCATTTTAATTCTTCCTTCTCAAGCCTTAGATTCTCATCTTCTGACTTGGCTATTTCAAGTTCTAAAATAACCTTTTGATGTTTCTTCTTCAAGTTGAGATAGTGAGAGGAAATAGTTTGAGAGTTTTCAAGCAACTCATCATATAAAACTGATAGTTCCTCATAAGACAAATCAGGGTTAGAGTTTTTTACCTCAAGTTCACTTTTTGAAGTATAACCTCCATGAAGCATACGTTGACAATGTCTTCTAGCTCTTCCTAGCTTTTTGATCCTTCTTTTTCTTCTTTCAAGTCGCTCCAGGTAGCCAACATGCCTTTCTTCTTGGAGAAAACATCTTCTATGGACCCTTGAGCTTGGGACATTCTGGTTTGAAGTGTCCCTTCTCACCACAATTGTAGCAAGTGACACTTTCTAGCTTTCCCTTACCCTTCTTGTCATTCTTGAGATTGATGTCTCTTCTTCTCTTTGATTCTCTCAGGCTTTAGACATCTTTCTTACCAGCATGGAGATTTCGTCTACATCTTTCTTTTGTCTCTTCATCATTCTTCCTCATCATCAAATGTCTCAGCAACTTTCATTGCTTTTCCTTTATTTTGTTTCTGATAAGATGACTTCGGGGCCATGGACTTGCTCTTCTTAATGGATTCACTATGCATTTCAGAAAGCACTACCTCATGGGTTTTTAGTGACCCAACAAGTGCATCCAGACTAAGAGTTTAAAGGTTTTTAGCTTATTGGAATAGTTGTGACCTTAACGCTATTTCGTAGGGAGGTATTTTAAGATCTTTCTAACCATTTCTAGTTAAAGTATCTTTTTCCTAAACCCTTTAGTTGGATTATGATATGCATAAACCTCGTTGTCATATCATCAATACTTTCTTGGTCATTCATCTTGAACATTTCGCATTGATGGTGTAACATCCTAATATTTAACCCCAATACGCCTAGGACGTATCAAGACTAATTATTAGTTATTACTTCTCTTTAAATTCATTTATAAAATACTTAGCGGAAAATACGGGTAAATTTTTTTTTGAAATGATTTATATAAAACAAAGTGCGAGCCTTTGCGCGTAACATAAACAATGTGAAGCGAAAGAATAAATAAAACGTACAGAACATAAGCATTAAAGAACACATCCATCATAAACGTCATTCCTCATCACATTAGATAACATAGTTTAGTACATCACAAGAGAAATATAAAGAAATATAAAGTCTTACCCATCTAGTGGGAGAGCTTGCAGGTACAATACATAAAATAAGAAATATGATAACAAATACATGGAACAACCCCAAAAGATAAACACCCAACTAAGACTCTCTCCCTCAAGCCATGGATGATGCTCCTACCCATCCTCGGTGGCACATATCCAATGAACTGGGCAAGCTCCTCGGATGCGTGAAGGCGGAAGGATGGGCGAGCATGCCCGCGATGAGGGCGCATCTCCGGACGTCGTGCTAACCTCCGCTGCGTCACCGTCTCCTCGCTACCCATCCCGATATCCATGGGTACGCGGGCGGAACCCTCCGAGAAAGGATGAGAAGGAAGATCCTCTAATGGGTCGGTCTCTGAACGTCTCGGGCGAGGCACATACTCGGGGTAGCCTTGCACGCTGAAGATGCGAACGCGACGGTTCTGCTCGTCGCGGGGTCGCGTCCTCTCAAAAATCATCGTCGCCAAAGGGAGGTCGGTGAATCTGGAGCTGGAGACTGGAAAGGCAACGGGCGTCCCACATATGCAAAAATGCGTATAGCACAACGACCCTCGAAGTGATAGGACTGATGGTCCGGACATAGTGCAGCTCCCACACGGGTGCGTCAACAAAAATCACGAACGACGCCATCGATCTGAAGACGTACGGAAAGAAACAAAGAGAGGGGTGAGAATTCTTGCTAAAGAATCTTAGTAGGAAATCCTCTATCCTAGTGTCATCGTTTACGTCCCAGGAACCTTGGGTTTATTATGAAAAGGTTAAGCATGCATAAGTTCATTATGAGGTTTTCACAAAGGTATTATCCAAGGTCCATGTCTTTTATAATGATTCTTAATACATGTATGCAACATAATAATTCATGGATGCATGACAGTACTTTAGGTAAATCAAACAAATATCAATCAACATATAAGTGGCATGTAACTTTTCTCTTGAACATCTTTCCTTTTCTCATACTTGTGACACCAATAATATAGTAACCGCACCCCTTAACTAGGCTATGAGCTCATACCTTAACTAGTCATCACTAGTTCTTACTTATCCTCTTGATAAGCGAATCATAAACATAATCATAATCATCATAATCCCGACTCCCAGAGTACGGGTAGGGGGCCTAAGGATCACCCATCATGGAACTTTTTCCTTCTTCGAAACGCATCGACTGGTTAAGACCAACGACTTTGTCCGCTTTGGAGGCTAATGTCTATGCCCTCACGGTTTTACCTTCTCCTCACGGGGAGAAGTACGTCTCGGTGTGTCACCTAAACATCATATACTTTCATTCTTCGAAACGCATCGACTGGTTAAGCGACTTTGTCCGCTTCGATATGGCTACGTCCATACCCCCCAGGTTTACTTTCTCCTCAGAAGAGGAGAAATGCGTCTGGCATATAACTTTAAACTTCATATTTCTCAAAAACTTTCTTTTTGTCCCTCAAATTTAACGGAAATTCGGTGGCATAACAGCTACTCTCCGAATTTCCTCAAATTTGAGTCATGCCACATAATTTCAGTCACATGCATCATTTTCATGGAACTTTCTCATTGCAATAACTTTCTAGTTCACATGAGCATATTTCTCAATTTCATTCATATCTTTGAAACACTATGCATCTCAAACACAACATTTCATCATATCACCATATCAAATTTGGCACATAAAGTTTCATGCTCAAGGAACTAACATAATCACATCATCATAAGTGTGCAAGGTTCATCATCATAATTATACTCTCTCGGCCACCTATCTCATAGTGTCTTATGCTTTGACCCTTACGGGCTCTAAACTTGTATTTGCATCATTATTACCCTCAAGAGGTTGGCACTTAAACTTTTCTCTAAGATTTGAACCCATCAAAATTTCAATCAGCACTTATCATAAAAGGGAGAAAATATCGCATGCTTACGGGGCTCTAAAATCTCCATTTGTGACCCTTTTTAAGATCCATCTTCGCCTAAGGCTCCATAATTAATTCTTAGATCAATTATGAGGGATTCCTAGGCATGTTCTCTAAGTTATGAACCACTTTAAATCTCTTATCATCATCTTAAACTTAGAAGTTAACACCTAATTATTTATGAAGGGATCTTGTATATGTCTTACTAATTATGAGCCATATATCCTTGAATTAATCATGCTAGAATAGATTTGCATCTCTTGCATTAAGGTGTTCTAGAATTCTCATCTCTAATCCCTTATAGGTTACTTATTCTTTTCTAACTTTTCTAAATCGATCCTTGCTCACTCAACATAATTTTACACATTTAACACCTTAGAACAGCATTTGTATAGTGGCCAAGCATAGAACCGAAATCATGAACCCATAAAATCACATAATCTCTTGGGTTGAAATGCATATAAGTTACTAGTTTTCTCTTGGGATGTTTCTGGAAACAAAAGGTGTTCTGGTAATCGATTACATGTTCCTAGTAATCGATTACCAGAGCTCAATTCATTCTGGGTTTCAAAAAAACCGGGTAATCGATTACATATAATGGTAATCGATTACTTGGGTTAAACCTTTACGGAAAAATAAAGAACATAGGGTAATCGATTACACTATAAGGTAATCGATTACATGGTTTCAGAACAGGTAATCGATTACATGGGTGGTAATCGTACCAGAACCTAGAATTTGAGAAAACATGATTTTGACACATTCCAAACTATTTTAAACATCTTGAGACCTCATAAAACAGTTTTCCAACATTTCCTTGAAATTATTCATGTATTTTACAAAATCAAACCATTATTGAATCATACCAAAACTCATCCATTTCTTTTTGAATGGAGTTTCCTTTTTAGGATACTTAGGGCAAGTCTTTGAGCTCTAGAGTATTTAGGTGATGACAAAATCTTAAACATGCCATGCACTTTATTTTACTCTTCATTAGAAAGTAAAGTGAGAGCATAAAATAAATATGAGATGCAACTTCATTATTATCTTTAAGGATTAAGTGATGACTTGAAATATAAACATGAAATGCAAGCTTGGGAATTTAAATATGGTAATGCAAGTTCATTCATTTACTCTTGTGATATTAGTGATAGCATCAAAATAAACATGAGATGCAAGACATAAATTTAAACATGAATGCATCTTGTTTTTATCTTAGCTAGAGCTCTTGAAGACTTTTAGAGGAACATAAACCTCAACCCATTATGTATCATAAGGCAAGCTTTAGAGTTCTTAGCACCTAGACTTCAAGAGAAATCTTAAGGTTTGAACTCATCATCAAGCTTAAGGAAATGGACCCAAAGTTCATCACTTTGTCTAAACAAAACTACAAGAACTAAGTCATATTCTTTATTTTATTGCTCATAGGCTTCAATCTAGCGGATTCTAGAACGGCCGACCAACTTTAAGGTTGGCAAGGGTAAGCTTAGAGCTCTTTGAAATCATGATTTTTCTTAACAAAACTTTTGTGATCTACTAGACATATTTTACAAACTTTGTTCAAATCCAAAGAAAAAAACTGAAATCCTTAAGGGAAAGAGGAAGAGGAAAACTGAAACTTAAGCCAAGAAAAGAAAGGAAATCCAAGCATGTATGGTCCAAGACCAAGTTGTTTCAAGCTTTAGAGGTTTCTCACATGACAACAACAAGTCATTATCTTGAAACCTCATCATCAAGCTCATCTTTTTGTAAAAAGGCCTCTTGGCCGAAAAAGAAAGGGGAAGGGAAAGGAGTTTGAAACCAAGAGAAAAACTAGAACTTTCTTGAAGAACACAAACAAAATCATCAAAACTTAACCCCTACCTTAAGAAGTCTTGAAGAGAGGAAGGAAAGCTTGAGTTTTTGATGAAATGGAGAGGGAAAATCCTCTTGAAACTTGAAGGAGAAATCAACTAAAGTGAGGAAGTTTGAGAGGAAATGAGAGGATTTGCAAGAAGTGTGAACTTACCAAGTGAACCAAAGTGTGACAAGGTTCATCAAGGCTTGGTATTTATAGAAAAAATGAGACATGTTGGCTGATTTGGGGAGGGAATGGCTGATGGTTTTCAAGGTCAAGGGAGGAGGAAAATATCTCTTACAAAAGCATGGGCTTAGGCATGGCAAGCATGGTTGGAAGCATGGGCAAGGTATGGGCAAAGCATGGCCTAAGGCATGGGCTTGGAGTGCATCAAAAATCAACATGTGGCATCATTTTTGGGATTTTGGCCAACACATCAGCCAAAGGGAAGGGATTTTTGTTCATATAATTGTGGTTTAAGGATGTGTTTAAGTGTTTCTATGATTAGGCTTTTGATTAGGAGTTTGTAAGCAAGTGTTTAGGTGAGAAAATGGTTAATTGAGGTGGTTCAAGACTTGATTAGGAAGGTACTCTTATTAGATTAGTAATTTAAAATAATTCTTTTGGTCAAATAGGTATGGCTCAATTCCTTAATTTAAGGAATTGGAGAGAAACACTATTCAAGATTCAATGACTAGGAATCTTGAATTAAAGAATACAATTAGAGTTTATCTAAGCAATCTTAGGTTCTAATTAACCTTAATAAATTATTTTGACTCTAGATTAATTATCGAAATAAATTAATCTTCGATTAGAGCCTAATATTGCTTAGGTTTGCTTAATTGTCATTAGGCTTACTGTACACTGTTAGAAAATGGTAATTTTACGCTAAACTGCCTGGACCTTTCTGCAACTAAACATCAAACATTGCTCATAAACATCATTCTAAACTTCCTGAAAGTTTGGCTCAAACGGCACCTTTTACCTGTGTAGCACAGCAGGGTATTTTGGTCATTTTGAGCCGAAAGTTTAGAAAACGAGGTTCTCCTCGATATCATTCTTAACAGCATAATCCCCTTCAAACATCGAGTTGATCCATTGAGGGTTGCCGGCAACTGCCCTTTAATTTTGGGTAAAAATGACTTCAGGGCATTTCGGTCATTTGTACTCTAAGGCTAGAATTGGGCGTTACAGATGGACTAATATGCTGATCTTTGTTTCTTTAACTTGATCAATTCCCTCATGCAGCATGTGTAGCCTATCCCATATCTCCTTTCCCATGTCACAAGCAACAATTTTGTCATATTCAGCTTTGCTTCAGTGCACATGTAAGTAGGTACTTAGCTTTTGAGTTCAACTCGAACTCTAGCTTTATGTTGCTCTATCCACCTACTTCAGAGGACTTCTCTTGAGGTTGAAGGTATCATTGGTTCCAGGAACTTCTTCTATTTGAATGTAGTCTCCTTCTTGAATGATCTCCCACAAGTCAAGACTTGTGAACTTTAGGACAACTCCATACGATCTCTCCAATATGCATAGTCCCCACTATCAAAGAATGGTGGTATGTTGATGGAGTGTCCTTCTGCTATGTGAATGTTCTTGCCATATCTCCTAGGATCTTTTGTCCTCTGGTCGTTAGAATGCTCAACCCCTTATAGGCCTAAGCTTTGATGCCACTTGTAAGTAGAAGACGCACGAGAGAGGACATTGAATCGTGTTTCACCTTTTATTTTATTTTCTTTCTTGAAAAACTTAAACAAGAGACTATCAAGTATAGAACTTGAAGTGTAGTGGAAACGACATTAGTCACGTCAAAAAGTAACTTTTTGATATGAGATATTCAATAAAAGCACATAAATGAAATTTTTTCAAAAACACAGAATAATAGTCACAAATTAGTAAAGGAAAGAAAGATAAAGAAGAAGAAGAAGATAATGCTAAGAGTTTTTATGGGTTCGGTAAATCCTACCTACATTCATTCAACAACTATTGAGTTCCACTAAAAACCTTTCTCAACTCGAGAAAGTTATATAGTCTTTGCAATAGCTTTCCCAAGCTCTTACAAACCGAGTAGTCTTTAACCCTTTCCAAGCTAACCGTGACAGCAGTATGCTCTGCCTCATAATGAGTAGTCTTAACCGGCCTCTCCAAGCTAAACCCTGACCAGGAAGTCACACTATTCTTACGTTACAAGTAGTCTTTGCTTAGCCTCTCCAAGTTAACTCACAATGATCACTAACGGATCTGGGTACAAAGGTTTGTGTTTGGGTTTATCACTCAACACTAATCAACACACAAGTTTTCATAAGATATACAGTGACGAGCCTGGAAAGCTTGAGTGACTTCTTTCTATGATTCTTCCTAAGAAGAATGTATGATCTACTAAGAATAGAAAGAAGATTTTTACAAATAGGAAACTGATTACAAGAAGTAATGAACTTTACAAAGAATGAGGAGGAATTTCTTCAGGATTTTAGCACTTTCGTCTAGATCACTTCGTTGTAAGCACAGCATCTCTATTTATAAACGGTTTGTATTTATGACCGTTGCCCTTGATCTTTTGTCCAAGTAACACGTGTTGATCATCTATTGTGTCTTGGAAAGCGTTTAGAGAAGTAGCTCGTTGTCTTTAAGAGCTATTTGCAAAAGCGTTATGAAATAGAGGTTTCTAAGGTCACCTTTAAAAACTACTTTTTACTTTATGAACGAGGTTTTCTTTTCCTTCTAGAAGTTCGAGTAGTTGACCAAGTTGGCAAAAGAGATGTCACGTCAGTATGTGACTAGGTCTGACTTTGAATTTGAATTTCAAATTTCTCTTCTTTCTTGCAAAGTGCACCGTTTCACTATGAAGTGAATTTTCTAAAGTGTGGAATCAATTCCTTAATATATCTTTGATCTTTCAGACTTTAATTAGAGCTTGTAAATGATGATTTGATTGCGATCATGATTATTGAAGGTTATAGAACATACTTGCTTTAGTAATGGATGGATATCTTCACTTGAAATATACTTTTAAGTCGCATGCATCTTTTTGAAGACGAGCCTCGATTTCTTGTACTTAAGAAATTTCTTCAATACATTGAGCATATCTTCGTTCATTCCATAATATATTTTTCACTTTCATTTAGTCTCAATCTCTTTAAATGAGATTATAACATGTTTGCACATGTCATGTGAAAATATTTTCACTTTAGGAACTACGTTATGCTAAACGTAAGAACCTCTTTGATGCTTTAAGAAACTCAAGGGAAACATTAGTCCTTCTTCAAGACATTTTCTCTAAATTGGTTATGTTATCATTCAAAACATTTTACATCAACGCTTTTTGAAGGGTTCTGGACTAACACATAAGAAATATGAATCATGGTATCAAACACATGTAGCATGTATGGTCTAAGACCTTTCCGCTAAACAGAGGACACTCTACAAAAATATACTAATGCCTCACTATGAGGTGAAGCTCACCCAAATTGAAGAAAATGCTCCTGAAGGGAGGTGAGAGATATGTCATCGCATCTCTCTAAGAGAAAAGGAGATGAGGGGTGAGTTTAATCTTAAACCTTAGTGAGTAAAACCTCACCCACAACCATACATGGGACAAGAAGAAAGGTCCAGAAATAATAATACAACATTCAAAAATTATTTCCCATTTATAATACATAATAGCTGTGATAACATTGTTTATAAGAAACATATTTACTTAAGGAATTAATATAGAAATAGAATATCCAATAACGCAAGGCAATACTCATCCCTCGCAAACAACAGGCACCTCTCGATTTTAATAGTCCTTCGAGACAGGTGTCCTTTGCAAACTAATCTAATTAAAGATAATTACCTCTTGTGGGCAACTTGGTATACCAAGGTTAACGGTTTAACTCATTAACTCATAGCTCTATTCTTCTAATAATTCCTTATTCTAAAATCATAATGTAATCAAATGGGAATTCTATTAATCTAGGTTCAACAACTCTTAATCATCATTTATCAATCATTTTTCACAAACCCAATCCAATATTGCTAAATCTTATCACCATAAATCATATCTAGGATCATAAATAAATCATATTTAACAATTTGAATTCAAGAATGATCCCATGCATTTCTAAAAATCAATAATTTCCATGAGAAACTCCAAAACATATTTTCCACTTCTTGCAAAAATACATATAAAATATGTCATGATAAAACTCTAGTTCAAATATTCTAAACACTCCATGATTCTAGAAAGTATATTACTAAGGAGCAAAATAAGGTCATAAGATCACCAAACCCACTCACCTGAAGGGGTGGAATGAGAAGTGACAACACCTATAGAGCTCTAGGAATGAGGATAGCACCAATGTTTGTCATAACAACAACAAAACTCATGAATAATCAATGAAAGCTCTCTAACATCTCTAATCAATTCTATGAACATTAGGGGAATACCCAGCTGACAACAAAGGGAAAACAACAACATCCATGCATAAAGGAAGAAGGAGGGAAAGGAATCTAACATAAACCATAATTGAATCCTTACCTTGGAGTTTGGAGAGGTAACATTAAGTGTGGTTGGGAGTAAGAAGGGCGGAAGAGTGTTTTGGGGCTAATGATTTGAAAATGGACCCCAAAACACGTGGAAGGGGTTTGTCTGAGTGGAAGGGGTCACTAGTCAAAACTATGTCATTTTATATTGTTCTAGTGTTAAAAGGATACCAACTGGTCAAGAGACTCCAAATACCCGTTCTGGGAAACACATGACCGCTATAGCAATCCAAGACCACTATAGCACGCAACGACCTCAACACTACCAAAACTATGCACCTAACCACTATAGTAGTCCTAGACCACTACAGCGGTGTAGAAACACCTTAGCTGCATTTTAAGGGTCTTTCATGTCTGGGGCCTTCTTGGCAAACAGATAAGTCCAGGGAACCTTAAGGCCGTACTAGACTTGTCTAAGGACACGGGACCTGAGGTATTATATATGATTTTGGATTTGTGAGAGATTTTCATATTAGTGATTGTATTTTTTCATACAAAATTTAGTTGATTGAATTGTAAAGTCGTGGACGTAGGCTTTGAAGGTTGAACCACGTTAAATTTCTTATGCTCTTTTTGCTTTGTTTATTTGTTTGGCTAGTTTGGATTGGGATTTTTCCAACAATTGGTATTAGAGGTAGGTTTTGATCCTACTTTTGGGACTTTTCAGAAAAACATGGTTTAGGAATGGGAAAATTTGAGATGAAGCGCTTTGATGGAAAAGGCAATTTTAGCATATGGAAAAGCAACACGAAAGATATTCTTGTACAATAAGGGCTGGTTAAAGCTTTAGCGGGAAGGAGAAAATCATGAAAAGATGTAGAATGAAAAATGGGAAGAGATGGAGATGAAAGTTGTGATACGATTCACCTATGCCTAGCACCTGAGGTAAAATGCAATGTTTTGAATGAAACTTCTACTATTGATTTGTGGAAGAAGTTAGAAAATATATATATGTCAAAGCCTCTAACAAATCATTTGTTTTTAAAGAAAGAAATATATTAGTTGAAGATGAATGATGAGAGCGACATTAGGAATCATGTGAATCATTTTACAAAATTGATTACACTCCTGCCTAACATTGGTGTGAAAATTGATGGAGATAAGGCATTGTTGTTATTGTCATCTCTTCCAAACAATTTTCAGAGTTTAATCACTACATTGCAAGTTAGAAAAAATACATTGAAAGCTGATGATGTGATTGTTGTGTTATTAAAATTAGAAATTGTTGCTAGTTTTGTTCTTTAATGGAGAAAGTTTACGAATAGTGAGTATTTTGTTTGGACAATACACTTTATTTTGAGAGATTTGGGTTTGTTAGAGATTGTTAGGTTGGTAATTGTATTTTATCACAAAATTTAGTGGATGATTTATAAAGTCTAGACATAAGCTTTAAAGGCCAAATCATGTTAAATGTTCTATACTCTCTTTACTCTATTTATTTGTTTTCCCCAACATTTACATGTTGAGATAAGTATAGTAAAAATTATTGAACAGGTCACACAATTAAGCATGATTCAGCCGAGTGCTCTTGCATCCACGTATGAGAAGCGATTTTACTATCCAAAGCCTTAAAACCCCTCTTTCGCATACTCTGGTCATGTGTTTCTTCTGCATAAATCTTATATTTCATACCCATATCCGTGCATAAACTGTCTAAGGAAGTCTTTCTTGAATGTTTTCTTGCTAATCTAAACTGTTCTGAAATCAATTTAACCGAGTGCAGTGTTAAGTATCTAAATCTAACTGAGGGAGTGTTAAGAATAATATATATAACTAATGTAATCGGCAATGTAATTAATGCATGACTTTAGAAACAGTAATTTTTGAAAAATAAATAATTATTAATCACCTATTCTTCAAACTACACATGCATTTATTCACAATCAATGCTACTGGGTATCTATACCAAGCATGCTTTGAACGTACACACATATTGGTCTACATCTCTTTTTATTTTCTACAATTTTAACATACATCATGGTACAATGTGCAGAAATCGTCAAAACTGCTGCTTCAGCCATCCCTTTCTTCAGACCCAAAAAAAGCCTTCCTTCCTCAATTGGATCATTAGCAACAAAGAAATGCCATATAAAAAGACACAAGCCCGGTATGGTAGACTGTATCTACTAAGTAGTTTTTCAAAGGTTATGGAGTTGTCTTGAAATCGTCAGCACAATATTAACCTTGACTCGACAATCAAATCAACCTGTAAATTTGCTGAGCAAAAGGTTAAAAACGCCAACTCAGAAGTAGAAAATTATGAAACAAAAGAAATCGCATTGAGTTTAGCTTAACCTGGTCATACCTGAAAAAGTTTTTAACTCTACGCATGTGCATGGTTTGCCGTTACCCACGAGGCATAAATCCCACGATCTTTCACTCTGCATAAATGGCAGTATGCAACAATTTATCACAAAACAACTTATGGTTATTAAATCAATCAATGAACAAAACCATCTTCTCATTGAAATGTATTAAACTTGAGACAAATGAGACCTAGGAAATAGGATAGTAATTAATAAGTCTTGAGCAGCTAGAAAGCAGAGAAAGCTGGACTGCAAGGCCAGTGATAGTGGATTGCAAAACTGAAGAAGACTTATTTATTGATTTAATCTAAACATAATTTTCTAATCTTGAAAAATAGCCCCATTATGTGTGGTGATGCGTGAAGACCTTTAGTCCCAATAAGAGTAGACTAGATGGAGGATATCGTAATAATTAAAAGTAGAGGGAGACCAGGAAAAAATATAACTAGAGAAAATAATAAGAGCACAGGGAAAGATAATAGAAAGAACAAGGAATAAGAAACAAACATTAACTAATGCAATCTTAACATATATAAATTTTAGTACAAGGGGAAATATGTTAATTAGAATACCAATAAGCCAAATCTACGTATCAAGCATAGTAACTTCACTTACAAGTACATATCATCTCGATCAATATCCAGGAACAAGTTAATATAAAAACGAAATCCATCAGGGCTTACATCTCTGCATAGTACACCTGAAGAGATTAACAAAACAGAAGTCAGAAAACAAATGTTCCTAGAACTATTGGAGTAGTAGTACAGCCTCATACCCTTGCCCTCAGCAGACAGGAGATGCTCCTTCGCCATTGCTGGGGCAACCCCAGTGTCATGGCAGCATCACTAGCACTTATCCCAGCTCTAAGAGCTTCAGGCTTCATAACAAGCATCTTGATTTTAGCAAAAACCTGCACCAACAATACTTGGTTACTAAGGTCAATTTGACAACCTTCCATTTCAACAACAGTAGAAGTTGATGTCAAAATGACAAAAGGTGAATGGAGATTGACAAACTTAAAATGAGACCTTATCCAATATAAAAACAGTGCAGAAGATTGAAACAATCAATCAAAGACATAAGCCTATATTCATGTATGTATTCAAGACAATAAAGGTAGATTATAAACATGTACCGAAAGGGGGAAAAGGAGAAGAAAGAGGAGGGGTGGTGTTAGACAATGAACACATCATACCTCACAATTATTACACTAAAACTCCTAGTTGGTCTCTATCTAATGTTGTGTGGGACAAATTGGTCCCCAAGATTCAAAAGTCTTCTCATGGTCCCTTTTCTTTTTATAAAAAGGGACATATTAGTCCCTTGTTAAAGCACACATGAATGACTAATTGTTTATTTGACTCTTTGTTAACATCCATAATAACATTATTATTCTCTTCCACCAAAATGACCACATTTTGGTCATTTTTTATTAACTGTTTATGTATTCTCAAACCCCATCATCCCTTATTCTCAAGCCAAAATCATGTTCTTTAGTGCCATCATTGGATATAATGGAGACATCATCAATTTGTTAGACACACAATGTATGGGAGGGTGTGACTGTTTTCCTAAAGGGCTACAAGTGTACAAAAGAAAGAAGTTTAGGAGTATAAGGGGTCATGCAGAGAGAATAGGAATTGATGATTGTATGGGATCCATTGGCTCTAAATAAATTGTAAAAGGTGGCTGTTGTGCGTGTGTGTGTGCTTGCAGTGTTTTAGTGGGTGTGAGTGAGGAATCCATTAGGAAAAGGGTATAATTGTAGGGTAGCATAGGATAGGACGATTGTTTTGCTGTTGGCTAAGGCTAGGCATAGGAGAGTAGAAGCTGCTATAGTGCTCATTTTCTCTCTTGTCCTGCATTTCTTCCTGAGCCAATTCTATCACAGTTTATTCCTATTTGTTCCTCTTTATTTTTTTTGTTTCTATCATTTGATATTCAGTGCACTTCCTGGTGTGTGGAGCCGACTTGCATAGGAGCTGATGAGAGCGGATTGGAGAACGTGGAGAGACGCTGGAACAAATGATGCGGAGCATGAGGGTGCGTCGACGTAGCCGGTCTCATGCAAGGTCGCCACGGGAGGAACCATGATCGCGTGGACTCGAGGTGACCGCTGAACGGGGGTTCCGAGGTGGTCGTGAGTCTCATACTCATCCTTCCCTCACAACGAGACACGTCCTTCGAGGTCGAACCGTGAAGGAAGTGACTCCCCCCATCCTTGGGAAGGTCATCGCGTCACCGAGATGGAAACTCTTGGCGAAGTAGACCACCCAACTCATGCCGACAAAGCCCTACCCAAGCCGATGCTACCGCAACAAAAAAATGGAGCTTCCCATGTTCATGGAGACGACCTGCTCAGGTGGTTGGTGAAGAGTGAACGCTCTTCACAGTGAACAAGATCCAGGAGAGGAGAAAATGGATGTGGTGGTATTGGCATTGGAAGACAAGGCTGTCAATTGGTTCCAGACTTGGGAGGACCAAATTCCGACGTCGTGCAGAGTTCAGAAACGCCATACTTTGAAAGTTCCAAGCAGGGGTGGTGAAGGACCCCTATGGGCCCCTACTAAGGATCAAGCGGTTGGGACGGTGATGGAGTATATTGAAGATTTTGAGAATTTCTAGGCCCATGAAGTCATTGGACCGAGAAGTTTTAATTGGGATGTTTATTAATGGGCTCAGATAAAGAAATTGGGGTTGAATTAGAGGGTTGGATCTAGGTTCTCTTTCTGAGATCAAAGACAAGGCCTTATTATTGGAAGAAAGGAACCGTGAATGGAGTAGGGTCAGGGGTGAGCTCGTGAGAAAGAGGGGAGGTCAGCAAGACAACTTTCCCACTGTTGGGCCTGCCATCACCGAACTTGGCCCAATGAAGCTCCAAGGGAGTGTGGTGGCCCTAGAGAGAACAAGCGGATTCAGCGGAAAAGGAGTATGGAGGGAGACAACTCTCAAGCGGAGTCAGAGCGAAGGGTCGCGGGCTCTGTTTTAGTGTGGAATCGATGCGGCCGCGACCACATGTGCAAGATGAAGCATTATCACCTGCTCTTGGTTAAAGATCCGATGGAGAAACTTCGGAAGGAGCTTGAGGAAAACGGAGACAATGAGATGTCGAAGTTGGTGTTGAAGTCACTCCACCTATCTCTGAACAACATGCACGGATTCACAATGCGGAAGTCATTCAAGGTTCGTGGAGAGTTATGGGGGCTACAATAACCATTCTCATAGATTGTGGGGCCACTAGTAATTTCTTGTCAAGGGATTTGGTCCAGAAGCTCGAAATGGAGGTGGAGGACACCCGGAATACGCGTGAAGCTGGGAACAATACAAGAACCCAAGTAAAGGTATTTGCAAAGGGATACTATTGGAGCCTAGAGGTACAAGGGGTCAAAATTGTGCAATTTGTCTATCTCTTGACTTTAGGGGGAGTGGATGTGGTTTTGGGCATGGAGTGGCTGGAGAATTAGGGACCATTACTTCAAACTTTTGAAAACTATTCATAAAATGGAAGGAAAATGGCGAAATTAAGAAGATCCAAGGTGATCCAACGTTGTCAAAAATGAGGGCCTCATGGAAGGCCACCTTAAAGCACTTAGGGATGATGGAGAGGGTTATTTTGTTACCCCGTAGGCAATCTGAAGGGACGAACCTGATTGGGAGTTACCTGAGAAATTCAAGTTGTTGTTGGGAGAATTTGAAGACGTTTACCGGCTACCAGCCAGATTGCCTCCACCAAGAGAGCGAGATCATGCCATAATTCTTGAAGGAGGAGCCCCAATTCCTCATGTGAGGCCTACAGTACCCTCTTTCAAAAGAATGAAATTGAGAAAATTGTAAATGAAATGTTGCATTTTGGGACTATCAGGCCAAGTATTAGCCCTTACTCAAGTCCAGTATTGTTAGTTAGAAAAAAGATGGGGGTTGGAGGTTTTTTGTTGATTATAAGGCCTTGAACAAGATTATTATACCTAATAAATTTCATATTCCTATCATAGATGAACTGTTAGATGAGTTAGGGGGACTTAAGTATTTTCAAAACTAGATTTAAAATCAGGATATCACCAAATAAGGATGAGGGGAAAGATGTTGAGAAGACAGCTTTTAGGACACATGAAGGGCATTATGCCGCTTCAACGTTCCAAGCTTTAATGAATCAAATACTCAAACCGTATTTGAGGAAGTTTGTATTGGTGTTTTTTGATGATATTTTAATACTCAGCAAGTTAGTGAAAGAGCACCTGAAGCATGTTAGGAAAGTCGAGCTGTAAGGGAGAACAAACTTTTTATCAATCTAAAGAAATGCAATTTTGTGCAATCCCAAGTGGAGTATTTGGGTCATATCATATCCAGCGGGGCGTGCGGTAGATCCTAGAAGATTGAAGTCGTGCTCTTTGGCCCGTCCCACTGAACTTAAAAGGCTGAGGGCTTCCTTGGGTTGACAAGATATTCCAGAAGATTAGTGAAAGGGTATGGGAAAATTGTGTGCCCTAACTCAGCTCTTAAAAAAGATGGGTTTCGCTGGGTTTTGGAGGCTCAACTGGATTTGATAAACTGAAGAAAGCTATGACTTCCTTGCCTGTGCTTGCTGTCCCTAATTTTGATAAAGAATTTGTAATTGAGACTGATGCTTAGGAAAAGGGTTAGGGGTAGTTCTAATGCAAGAAGGAAAACTGGTGGCGTATTGGAGTCATACTTTATAGGAGACACAGTAAAAATCAGTTTATGAGAGGGAACTAATGGCCATTGTGTTGGCTGTACAAAAGTGGAGGCACTATTTGTTAGGGAGGAAATTCATAGTCAACACTGATCAAAAGAGCTTAAGGTTCTTAGTTGATCAAAGGATGATGGGAGAGGAGCGCAAAGGTGGGTTGTTAAACTAATGGGGTTTGATTTTGAAATCCGATACAAGGCTGGGAAGGAAAACCGGGTGGCTGATGCTCTTTCAAGAAGACATTGCTTTGCTGCCATTTCAGGTGTAACCTTCCAAGATTGGGAAGGGTTAGAAGAGGAGGTGCAGGACAGCAAGTTGCTGAAAGTGCAACAGGACTTATTGAGAGGAGATAATGCCTAGCAAGGGTATGAAATTAAAGGGGGAAAATTGTATTTCAAAGGGCGATGGGTGATTCCAAAAATTCTCCAAGAATCCCTCTCATTCTACAAGAATTTCATGATTCTCCAGTAGGGGGACATTTTGGATTTTAGAACATACAAACGGATTTCAGGATTGCTTTGATGGGAGGGTATGAAGACTACTATTTAGCAATATATCCGGGCTTGTGACACTTGCAACAAGAATAAATATCAAGCTCTTTCCCGGCTGGCTTTTTGCAACCACTGCCCATTCCATCTCAGGTATGGGAAGAATTGAAAATGGATTTCATAGGTCCTAAAGTCCCAAGGTTTAGACACAATTTTAGTGGTGAGATAGGCTGACAAAGTATTGCCATTTCATTGGGTTAGCCCACCCTTATAATGCGAAGGATGTGGCTGGTTTGTTTGTCAAGGAGGTAGTCCGCTTGCATGGATTTCCATCCTCCATCATTACTGACACAGATTGGGTATTTGTGAGCAACTTTTGGTCTGAATTATTCAGGTCAGCAGGAGCTAAGTTGAAATACAATTGAGCTTACCATCAACAAATGGATGGTCAGACGGAAGTGGTTAATAGATGCTTAGAGACCTATTTGAGGTGTTATTCAAGCTCTAACCCTAGGCAGTGGGCTAAATGGTTGTGTTGGGCTGAGCCGTGGTTCAATACAACTTAGAGCATGTCTACCAATACTACCCATTTCGAGCTCTATATGGAGAAGACCCCAACACTCCTGAAAGGAGAAACACACTCCTCTGCAGTGGAAAAGATTGATGTCCTGCTTGCAAAAGAGATGCTGTCCTAGATGATCTAAAGTGGCACCTCACTAGAGCCCAAGCCTACATGAAAAGCCAAGCTGATAAAAAGAGAAGAGAAGTGGAACTGGAAGTGGGTGATATGGTTTATTTGAAGTTGCAGCCATATAGGCTTAAGACATTGGCGACAAGGGTGAATCAAAAGCTTAGTCCCAATTTTATGGACCTTATAAGGTGATAGAAAAAATTGGCCAGGTCACGTACAAATTGGAGCTGCCCCGGAAGTCACTTGTCCATCCCATCTTCATGTTTCTGCTGAAGAAATGTATTACTCCCCAAACTCTTAGTCAGCCTCTTCCTGCTGGTTTAACAAAAGAATTCAAGCTGAAAATGCAACCTGAAGAGGTGTTAGTTGTCAAAACATCACAGTAGGGCAGCAAGGTGGTGCTGATCAAATGGAAGGGCATGCCATCCTTTGAGAGCTCTTGGGAGCTCGTTGAAGACATCCAACTTAGCTTCCCAGAGTTCTACCTTGAGGACAAGGTGGTGGTTCACCCCGCCCCTGGGGGGTATTGTTGAGAGACGTTTTCCTAAAGGGCTACAAGTATACAAAAGAAAGAAGTTTAGGAGTATAAAGGGTAATTCAAAGAGAATCAGGAATTGATGATCGTATGCGATCCATGGCTCTAACTAAATTGTAAAAGGTGGCTGCCTGCGTGGTGTGTGCTGGCAGTGTTTTAGTGGGTGTGAGTAAGGAATCCGTTAGGAAAAAGGGTATAATTGTAGGGAAGCGTAGGATAGGAGGATTGTTTTTCCTATTGGCTAAGGCTAGGCATAGGAGAGTAGAGCTAGTATAGTGCTCATTTTCTCTCTTGCACTGCATTTCTCCTCCTCAGCCAATTCTATCAGTTTATTCCTATTTGTTTCTCTTTATTTTTCTGTTCCTATCAGAGGTCTATGAGAGAAGGAATAGGCAACTTAGGCCTTAACTTAAAATAGTTAGGTGGACTGTCAGCTGGACGGGTAGTTATTTGGCAGAAAAACAGTTAAGAGGTATAGAATAGTAGAATAAAGTAAGCGAGAAGGACTTAGAAGGGTGTCTAATCAGTTTTCACATATTCCGTAAGAGCTAGAATTCTTCCTCTGAGTTATTGTATCGGTTCTAGGGTTCTTAGTGATGGCTGAGAATCCCAATTCAATAAAGTACATTCATTAAGATATTCTACTCCTATCATTGGTATCAGAGGCTTTGCTACCCTAGGCAAAAAGCTATCACGGCTGCCAAAATTGGAGAGAAAATCAAAGCTATTGAAGTGACTTCTTCAGACTACAACAACACAATGACGATCGCGAGCGTTGGCCGAAAGATCACGTTCGAAGAGAAGATTGTGAACGCCATGAGAGCTTGGTGGCCTTGATCAATGCCATAGCTTAATCATTGAAGCGCCTCAACAATCGCATGGAGATAGTCAGAAAAGGTGATAAAAAAGGGAAACAATCAAGAATTACTCATCGCACTCCTTTTCCAAATGGGGCATGGAGATGGTAGAAAAGGTGATCGAAAAGGGAAAATCGAAATTATTCATCACACACCTTTCCCAAACGCGATCACCATCAAGGTGATACAAATCGTGATGGATCATCGCGCCAGTAGGTTCAGCAGAACGCTGGCCATCATACACGGCGATGAGGCACAAGGCTATGGGGAAGATGACGATGGCTTTACAAACCCGACCAGCATCCAGAGAGGTGGAGCAATGGAGGCGATCAACGTGCCCTCTTTCATGGTGAAGACGCTTATGGTTGGGTAGATGCAATGGAGCGCTACTTCCAGATTAGGAAGTACCACTACAATAGTCGCTCCATGTGGCAAAGGTAGCAATGGAAAGCAAGGCTTTAATTTGGTTTCACTGCTAGGTAGACACAGCACTAGATCCAACATGGGGTACCTTCAAGGATGCAATAATCAAGAGATTTCAACCTGAAAAGGTGCAAAATCCTTTTGAAATCCTCTTGGAGCTTAAGCAATGTTCAGTTCATGAATATCGGGGAACAATTCAAACTCTATGCCAGCCCTCTAAGATCAAGGAACGACATTACCTTTTGGCTTATTTCTCAATGGATTAAAGCACGAGGCACGCGTGGAACTTAAACTTCACTTTTCTACTTTGGATGAATTGATGAACCTTGCTAAGTTGGCAGAAGGTAGGAACAAAATGTTGCAAAAATGCACAAATCGTTCCTTTTCAAAGTTTGGGAGTAGTGGAGGAACAAGGGAGAAACCCTTTTTCAGGTAATGCAAACCCCTGGCTAGGAATCCCCACTTCAAAAGAGGATGGGAAAACTTTTTGGCCAACCTAGAGGGGATTTAAACACTTGTCAGATGAGGAATACAGGGAAATGAGAACCAAAGGGTTGTGTTTTCATTGTGATGAGAGGTTTACCTCAAATAATGTCTGCAAAAGCAAGGGGTTTTGAGTCATGATTTTAAAAGAGGAATAGGAGGGACTAGGGGAAAGTGAGTGGCATGATGCTGTGGAAGAATTAGGAGATACAATCCTTCAACTGCACCTGTCTTGTAAAAGCATGTCTGGGGATGGCTCTCCAAGGTCCATTAGGGCATGGGGACAGGTGGCTGGCCATAAGGTAAGGGTGTTAATTGACCCCAAGCATCGCACAATTTCGTTTGCCCTTCATTTGTGAAAGAAGCTGAGTTGCAAGTCCATGAATCTACATTTGGGGTTACTATGGCCTCGGGACATCAATCACAAGGCACAGGGAAATGTAAACAGTTGACTATTAGATTCCCTAATTTTGAAGTGGTTGAGCATTTCTTCGTTTTTCCTTTGGATAATTCTCACTGGTACTAGGATTGGCATGGCTGGACACATTAGGGGATACTCTCACCAACTTTGGCAAGTCTAGATTGACAACTAAGATGGGGGAAAATTGGGTGATTTTGCAGGGAGCTCCAGAACTGTGTTATGGGGGTACAGCTTTAAGGGCAGCTTTGAGGGAAATAGATCAGGAAGGTCAAGGGTTCGAGGTGCAACTTTGGCCATTTGTTAGTCAACTAGCTGCCACCTCAGTGACTCCAACAGCAGTCCAATGGGTACTGTATTCTAGCATTAGTCCATTTGCTAGCCCCATTCTTTTAGTCAAGAAAAAGGACAATAGCTAGAGATTTTGAGTAGATTATAGGGCTCTTAATCGTATTACTATCCTCGACAAGTTCCCTATTCCCGTCATAAATGAGTTATTGGATGTGTTAAAGGGTGCTACCATGTTTTCAAAACTTGATTTGAAGCCAAGGTATCATCAAATTAGGATGGTAGAGGGTGACGGCAAGACAGCATTTAGAACTCATGAAGGTCATTATGAGTTCCTTGTCATGCCGTTTGGTCTAACCCATGCCCCCTCCACCTTCGAAGCCCTTATGAATGACATCTTGAGACCCTTCTTGAGGAACTCGTATTGGTATTTTTCGCTGATATCCTAGTGTATAGTAAGGATGAGAAATCCCACATAGCCTATCTCACAGCAATATTTGAGGTACTCCTACAGCAGAGCCTTGTTCTCAACAAGAAGAAATGTTATTTTGGGGTTATGACATTGGAGTATTTGGGCCATATCGTTTCAGCAGAGGGGTGGCTGCTGATCCTCGAAAAACAGAAGCAATGTGGTAGTGGCCTGTACCTAGGGACTTGAAAGCTTTCGAGGTTTCCTTGGTTTGACTGATTATTACTGAAAATTTGTAAAAAATTGTGGAGTATGGGTAAACCTCTAACTAATTTCACAAAAAAAGATGCATTCCAGTGGTCTAGTGTTGCTCAGGAAGCATTTGATTGCCTTAAGCAAGCAATGGCAGAACTGCCAGTTTTGGCAGTACCAAATTTTTCCAAGCCATTCGTGTTAGAGACAGATGCTTCAAGTCACAGCCTTGGGGCTATCCTATCCAAAGATCGCAGACCTATCGCCTACCTCAGCAAGGCACTCTCCCCAAGGGCTTAGCAGAAGTCAGCATATGAGAGGGAGTTGATGGCAATTGTGTTTGCTGTCCAAAAGTGGCGCCACTATCTCTTAGGGCACCATTTTATCATTATGACAGGCCATAGAAGTCTCAAATTCTTGACAGAACAGCAGTTGTTTGGAGAGGACCAGCTGATATGGACATCCAAGCTCATTGGCCTAGATTTTGAAATTCAATTCCAACCAGGTTCAGAAAATAAAGTTGCAGATGCATCATCACGAAAATTTCAGTTGTGCAAGCTAACATGTGGGAAACTATTGCTGCAGAAATTGAGGAAGATGCACACCTGCAGTAGGTTATTCATAGCCTCAGCCAGGGAAATCATGATTTTCCAGGCTACAACTTACATCAAGGGCGTTTATTCTATCAAGGCAGAGAAGTCATTCCTAGAACTCCTCCCAAATTCCTACTTTGCTGGCAGAATTCCATGATTCTCCACCTGGAGGCCACTCAAGGTTATTTAGGACATATAAAATGCTGGTTGCAGCTGTGTTTTCACGTGGAACGAGGCAACAAGTGAAGTCTTATGTCGCTAATTGCTAGGTGTGCCAAACCAACAAGTATGAAGCTTTATCACCAGCTGGTTTGTTGCAGCCACTACCTATTCCAGATCAAGTTTGGTAAAAAATTTCAATGGATTTCATTTCAAGACTTCCTCGGGCAAAAGGTAAAGACTCTATCATGGTGGTGGTGGATCACCTCACTAAGTTTGCTCTCTTTCTTCCCTTTCACATCCTATTCAGCCAAAGGTGTAGCCTAACTCTTTGTTAAGGAGATTGTTCGATTACACGGGTTTCCTTATGTCATCATTTCAGATAGGGACCCCATTTTTATTAGCCAGTTTTGGTCTGAATTGTTTCAAGCTGTAGGGGCCAAATTGAAGTATAGCACCTCCTATTATCCTCAACCAGATGGTCAACAGGGTGATAAACCGTTGTTTGGAAACATATCTTCGTTGCTTTGTAGGGTCCAAGCCTCAGCAGTGGGTTGATTGGTTATCTTGGGCTTAATATTGGTTCAACACCACATTCAATGCCTCCACTAAAGTTCTCCTATCCAAGCTCTTTATGGCAGACCCCACCAATTTTCTTTCAAGGAGAGATCTTCCCTTCAAAGGTGCCTGAAGTTCAATCCCTTATAGCCTCAAGGGATGAGGTACTTACTGTTCTTAAATCCAAATTGGATTTAGCACAGCAATGAATGAAACATTATGCTGATAAACATAGAAGGGAGGTAAATTTTGCAGTGGGGGATTGGGTATTTTTTAAATTCCAGCCATACCGCATGATGTCATTGGCTAAGAAACCTAATGAAAAGAAACGTGTGAAAAAATGGGTTAGATGGTAGGGCCCACCACTCCCCTCTCTTTCTATGTTAGAAGAAGTTTGAATTTCAAACTCCCTGATGTTAGATGGTGGCCTGATCCATCAGCTCAACTTGCAACCGAACTTGCCAAACCCGCGGTGCGTCACCGATTCCACCCGCATGCTCTCACGCAATTTCACTTCTATCTGCACTCTTCGACCATGCACCGCACATGGGAGTCATGCCGCGTGTTCCATGGCGGATACATGCTGGCAATTGCACCTCTCGCGTTGGTCCTTTCTCGCTTTTCTCAGCCAATTTGATTCCTTAGAGCATTCCATCGTTTCCTGAATTGGTGCTTCCATTCCAGCTCTCTTCTATGTTAGAAGAAGTTTGAATTTCAAACTCCTGAATGTTAGATCACTTCCATGAGCTAGCAACTTGCCACCACGTCGGTGCGTCGATTCCATGCTCTCACACAATTTCACTTTATCTGCGCGACCATGCACGCACATGGAGCGCATGCCAGCGTGTTCCCATGGCGGATACATGATTTCTGGCAATTGCAGCTACTCACCCCTCTATTTTGGTCCATTGGGCTTTTCAAACCAATTTTTCTAGGAGCAGCCAAGGGTTTTGTGAATTGGGCTTCCATTCCCTCTCTTCTATGTTAGAAGAAGTTTGAATTTCAAACTCCCTGATGTTAGATGGTGGCCGCCCTCCTTAACCAACTGCCCAGCTGATCCATCAGCTAGCAACTTGCAACCAAACCCTTCCCATCCAGCCAAACCCCGCGGTGCGTCACCGAATTCCCACCCGCATGCTCTCACGCAATTTCACTTCTATCTCACTCTTCGACCATGCACCGCACATGGGAGCGCATGCCAGCGTGTTCCCATGGCGGATACATGATTTCTGGCAATTGCAGCTACTCACCCCTCTATCCATTGGTCCTTTTCTCAGGCTTTTCTCAGCCAATTTGAGGGACCTTCCCTTAGGAGCATTCTGTTGCATCTAGGTTTCCTGTGAATTGGTGCTTCTATTCCAGCTCTCTTTCATCTTCTACCAAGTTGTCTAGTTTTTGTTTCACTTCCTTTAGACCGTCTCTTGTCTAATGAGGGCAGCTAAGTGTTTTGACTTGATTTTGGACTATGAAGGGAAGTATTTTTCATTTTCAAGTGACAGAGAGGAGCAAAGGCTTTGTGCAATCTTTGTTTTTGGGTAGAGATGCTCCTTTCTGCTATTGTCCACTGCTAGGGATCAAGCTTTGTTCTCTGACTCCTTTATCAAATGTTTTGAAGGAGATGGCAGTCTTCTCTATCATTTGTGGTCATAATAATAGAGGCTATGTTGCATAGATACCGGTATGGTACCCGTACCAAGGACAATACGTACAAGTGGGTACGAAAATTGTGGAAAAATTAGGTACGGATACGTTTGTATATATAAAATAAAATAAAAATTTTATAAATTTCATGCAATGAAAACTAAAATTTTAACATAAAATTTATCAAAATTATTCAATATTACATTCCAAATTTTCTTTAAAAAAATTTGGGGAGGAAAAGATTAGGGCTTAATAAAATTGGAATAGAAGGAAAGAAAGAAAAAAAATACAAAAAGAATACAAAAATTTATTAAATGGCATACAGGACATTGGTACGCGTAACCTTGGGCATACTAGCCATACCCTGCCATACCCAATTTTTCTTTTTTCCAAAAATGGAGTCTTCGGGTACGTACTAAGCATACCCACGCATACCCGTACCCAAGAAGTACTCGGGTACTTTTGCAAAACTCCGTACCCATGCTTCATAGAATAAAGGTAGATTTATATGATTCCTGAGTTCTTTGGCCAAGGAAGGAGAAGTACAGTTAATGTTCCAGAGGGTTGTTCTGGTATTGAATGGAAGCATTTTGGGAGAGCTTTCTATGATTTGTTGGTGGAAAGCTCCTTCAAAGACCTTTGCTACACAAACCAAACAACGCTTTCCATCTAGCTCTAGAATTGTTTTGGGAGAAAATATTTTCTGAGATTGTAAAGGAAGGCAATGGCAATGCACATGGTGTGCACGGAAACTGGACTATCCTTGTCAATGTGTCCTTTGGGAACAACAAGAATGGTGTATGCAGAGGCCTAGAATCCCATGGTTCGGTTAGAGCTCAGAATCAAATTTGGGTCTGTAAGGAAAAATCTTGCAACATGTCTGCTCTTCCAAGTTTAGAAAAGTGAAGTCTTATTTGTCAGCTCTAGGAGCGAAAACCAGCACCCTTCTACAAACTCCTCTCCTTTTGAACCAGGTCCCTCTCAGGTAGGTAAGCAAAGGAAGGAGGGTAGAAATTGGTGATGAGCATCCTGACATTGACTAGTTATAGATCTCTAATAGTTCTGGTTCAAAGTCTAACTCTATGGACTTCTTGGAAGAAGTTGAAGGTGATTCTCTTTTTGAAGAAGAGGAGGGGCTTTTGATCGAGCCTACAAGCAAAGGAATCAGACTCTTATATGCAATCAAAAGCTCTTGAAGATGAAGGCCTGGGGATTGCAAGTTTATTTGAAGATGACTCTCATTCAAGGGGAATGTCTTCATCAACTTATGGTTTAGAAGACAATATCGTTGTTGGTCTTAATTCTACAAGCGAGATACCAAAACCTTGTATTGGGTTTGCCTTTTTTAGGGAGTGGCTTTGTCCTTCTTCCTTTGTCCCTTCTTCTTTACCTGAACTAATCTCCTCGTTTGAACATTTCTCCCATTTCAGGTGACCAAAGAAGGTGGCTAGTCAAGTAGCTAAAGGCCTTCTTCCCTTACCTGTCCATGGCCATAACATTGATGATAAAGCCAACTATTTGCTTTTCTCTAAACCAGAGGAAAATGCCATAGCCATCGATTGTCTTGGTGATGGAAAAGAGAAACGGGATCCTAACTCTCTATTGAAGGCCTTAGGGGTTAGGTTGGTGAACTCTAAAGGTGAAGAAGTTTCTCTAGTCATTTCACCTAAGACAGTTGAGTGTAAGAAGCAAAAGTTGTGTAAAGAACTACAAAGATTAACATCTACTGTCAACTATGACGGTGCGAAGGGTCAGCAGGTGTCCCAAGTGATCTTATGAAGATTCTTAGTTGCAATGTTAGAAGGTTAGGTGACCTTTTAAAATGGGTTAGGGTAACAGAAATCATTTTGAAGGCTAATCCTGATATTGTCATGCTTCAAGAAGCTAAACTTGAATCTTTTGAAGCCTTGCATTGAGAGATGTGTGGGAAATGAGAAATAAGGATTTTGTTTTCCTTCCTTCGATGGGGGCTTCAAGAGGCATGTTATTGATTTGGGACACTAGAGTAGCAAAGAAAGTTGATGCCATTGGTGGTGTTTTCTCTCTCTCAATTCATTTAGATTTTGTTTGTAAGGGTAAGTGGTGGTGCACCTAGTTTATGATTCAACTAGGCCGAGGCTTCGTCCTCTCTTTTGGGAAGAATTAATTCATGTCTATGGCTTTTGTGGTCCTTGTTGGTGTGTAGGTGGTGACTTTAATGTTGTGAGATCACCGAAGGGAAGCTAGGGGGAGGGAGGTTGACTTCAAGTATGCGAAGTTTCGATGCTTTTATTTAGGATTGTGGTTTAAAGGACCTACCCATGCCAATGCAAACTTCACTTGGTTGATTAATGGGGGCCCTACAATGCCTTCTCGTTGGACAGAATTTTTGTTTCTCAATGCTTGGGAGGACACCTTTCCAGACCTTGTGCAAGAAATTTTCTTTTGTCCAGTTTCAAGCCACTTCCCTATTATTTTGGAGTCTTGCAAGATTAAATAGGGTCCTACTCCCTTTAGATTTGAGAGCATGTGGTTGGACCATAGCTCTTTTGTTCCTTTAGTAAGAGATGTTTGGGATAATCCAGATATTCCAAGGTGAGAAGGGTTCAAGTTTATGAAAAGGTTAAAATGCCTCAAAGAGAGGTTGAAAGTTTGGAATCGAGATGTGTTTGGCGACATAAGAGTCAAGAAAGAGGAAGTTCTTGAGGAGATTGAAGCTTTAGATAGATTGGATATAGATGGTCTTAGCTCTAAGGAAGATTGTTAAGAAGGCCTCTTTGCTTGATGATTTTGAGGAGATTTTGTTGAAAGAAAAAATGAGTTGGAGACAGAAGACTAAATTCCAATGGGCTAAAGATGGAGATGTTAACTCCAAGCTTTTTCATAAGGTGGCTCCAAGTTTGATTACGGAATTAGATCTTGGGGATGGCAGGATTGTTAGAGCAGTGAAGGGAGCTATTGTCATAGAGATTACTAGGTTCTATAAGGATTTCTTCTCAAAGGAGAATCTCTTTGGACCCTTCATTGAAGGATTAGAGTGGAGTGCTATATCCCATGAAAAGGCCTCCTGCCTTGAGAGACCCTTTGAAGAAACAGAATTGAAGAGGGCAATTTGGAGTATAGGAGTAGATAAGGCTCCAGGTCCATATGGGTTTTGTGCAGTTTTTTTTTCAAGTTTGTTGGGATATTGTTAAAGTGGATCTTCTAAAGGTGCTTGATGAATTCAATAGAACTGGAAAGATTGGCATTAAAACTAACTCTACGTTGATTTCTTTGGTCCCTAAAAAGGATAGGTCAGCCAGGTTAAGGACTATAGGCCTATTAGCCTTGTCACTAGTTTATACAAAATCATCTCTAAGATCCTTTCTGCTTGTCTCAGTGAGGTCATAGGAGACCATTTCAAAGAATCAAAGTGCTTTTATTGAGGGCACGCAAATTTTAGATGCTGCCCTAGTGGCTAATGAAGTGGTTGAGGATATGAAAAGAAGGTCAAAACAATGCCTCGTCTTTAAGTTAGACTTTGAGAAGGCCTATGACAGGGTTAGTTGGAATATTTTGGACAAGGTGCTAGAGAGAAAAGGATTCGATTCTAGATGGAGAAGTTGGATTTTAGGCTATCTTGCTACTAGCTCCTTTTTGGTGATAGTCAACAATGAGCCTAAAGCTTGGTTTCGTGGCCAAAGAAGGATGAGACAAGGTGATCCTCTATCCCCGTTTTGTTCACTCTGTGGTGGATGTTCTTAGTTGCTTGGTTGCCAAAGCAATGGGGAGAGGGTTAATAAATGGGGCCAACTGGGTTTAGATGAGGTTGTGATCTCCTATTTGCAGTTTGCTAATGATACTATCTTGTTCTTGGATAATGATAAGGAAGGTTTTTTTGGATGTCCTGATCATTTTGCACATTTTTTAATTATGTTGTGAATTGAAGATTAATTGTTCCAAAAGTGGCTTAACTAGTGTTAATATGGACTATCAAGCCATCTCTGCCTCTGCACACTTTGGCAAGTTGTACACTTTTGGATTTGCCTCTACTTTATTTGGGTGTTCCTTTAGTTGTCAACTCTATCGTTTATTTTCTCTTCACCACTTCCCAATACAAAATTTTTATGTGCAGAATTCCACTTTCTCTTGGGACTTTCTTTTTTTTTTCCAGAAATTTAAACGATAGAGAGTTTTAGATTTAGCATTCATTTTGAATCTCCTTGATTCATCATGTTATCCTCGTATCCGATAAAAAGTCTTGGTCTCCAGTCTTCTGGATTTTTCATATAAATCTTATTTTCAGCTTCTAACCCATTCTCTGAAGTTTGAACAATTCTTTTTGCCTTGAAAAACCCATTTGGAAGTCGAAAGCACCCTCGAAGGTTAATCCTTTATTTGGAAAATTAAGAATTAATACCAATGATATGTTGCAGGTTCGAAGACCACAAAAAGTCATTTCCCTGACATGTGTGTTATGTGTGGTGCTAGCTCAAAATCAACCACACTTGTTCCTGCATTGCTCGATGGCAGACTTTGGAATTCTTTATTTGGCCATTTTGGTGAATGTTGGGTGTGTCCTAATACTATGGATCAATTCCTTTTAACTAGATTTGTTGGTTTTGGAAGGAGAAGGAGGCCAAATCCTTATGGCAGGATGTTGTCTTTGCAGTTTTTTGGTGTATTTGGTTAGAGCGTAACTGTCACATCTTTCAAGCAGACATTCAAAGCAGGTTTTGTGGGATAATATTAGATGCTTAGCATCTATTTGGTGTAAGGCACATGGCCTTTTTAGAGGAGTCTCCATCTTTGATATGACAAGAGATTGGAAAGCCTTAATCTTTTGATGTTTTATTTTGTTTTCCCTTGCTTAAGGATCTCTTATCCTCTTAACTCTTATGTATTATTCTTCTCTTCTTGTTAATGAAATTCTTCTTTTATCAAAAAAAAAAAAACCTAACGAAAAGCTCAGTCCAAGGTTCTATGGCCCATTTCAGGTGCTGGAAAAAATTGGGCCTGGAGCCTATCGATTGGAATTACCTAGTGTCTATAGACTTCACCTTGCTTTCCAAGTTAGCCGTTTGAAGAAGGCTTTGCCCCCAGGTCCATCCCTTTGACCTCCAGCGGGTTGTCTAACGAGGAATTTGCAGGCTGAATTGGAGGATTTGTTGCAGGTTCGCACTGCCCACAGGGAGAAACTAAGGTGTTGGTGAAGTGGAAACAACTTCCACCACATGACAACTCGTGGGAACTCCTAAGTAAGCTCCTGGAGCAATTCCAGAAGCTCACCTTGAGGACAAGGTGAGTTTGCAGGGGGCAGTGTTAAGGACACAATGTATGGGAGGGCATATGAGAGAAGGAATAGGCATCTTAGGCCTTAACTATAAAATAGTTAGGTGGATTGACAGCTGGACAGATAGTTATTTGAGTGGGAAAAACAGTTAAGAGGGAGAGAATAGTAGAATAAAGGAAGGAGAGAAGGAATTAGAAGCGTGTCTAACGTTTTCACATATTCTGTAAGAGTTAAGAGTACTCATTCTTCCTCTAAGTTGTTGTATCAGTTCTAGGGTTCTTAGTGATTGCTAAAAATCCCAATTCAATAAAGTACAATCATTCATTCAGATAGTCTACTCCTATCACAATTTAACGAGTCACTTACACTTTGGTGTTAAATTTTGGAATGTTGAGTGAACAGATGGACTAAGGTGTCCGAATATATTTAAGGTTTAATGGGTCAAGTCTCACTTTTAAAAGAGAAAAATGTTAATGGCATTTAAAAATTCGGGTTAGTTGCTGAACCAATGGGCCAAGGCCTAACAAGGGTCGTGAAGGACAGGGGCTCTGGTACATTTGATTTACTAAGGTTGGGATGTAAAGCCCAAAGAGGAATACTAAATACCCTGTATCTTAAATCTAGCTTGAGGCTGGGAAGTGTATCTCCTTCAAGGATTAATGGGAGGCGATCATTGTGGCTTAGGTGGTGGCCACCAAACAATAGAGGTTTCACGTCAACACTAGACACGACGACATTGGAGTCGAAGTCATCAAATGTGACTCTAGTGGCCTTCTTGCTGCCGTGAAAGCACCACCTCCAAGTCTCAACACCATGAGGGACAACACCCATTGCGGATATGAACTCGTGTAGTCATTTCTCCTCCAAGGCATGTTTTTGTTCTTCCTACATGCACATTGAGACTAAGATCACTTTAGCCAGCCACGGAGTCAAGTTTTCATCGGGTAAGGAGAATTTTTGTTTGTGACTTTCATGTCATGGGAACATGAGAGACAGGAGAGTACCCTGGTGTTGGCTTGCATGGTTAAAGAAGGGTGGTTTGGTTTCATAAGAAATCTGGTATCCTACGAGAGTTTTCTTCTTTATTGCAAGCTTTTCCAGCTACCTAATGAAGGCGAGAGAGGGTGTTCACTTCTGCAAGACTGCACTGGCTAAAGCGGGCGGGCAACCAATGTTCAATTGATTCGTGTTATGTTGGAGGATCCACAAATCAAGTACTTTAGGGTTGAAGAGCATGAAGAAAGTGAAGAGAAGATCCTTAAGAGAGGCTTGTGGACTTTCCTTTCAATTCACATAAAGGTGATTCTATTCTCTCAAATTGTGTCCAATGCCCCCATGAAGGAGTTGACTCTAGAAATTTGTTCAGGAGAAACTAGTAGAATGTCTAAAGCACATGTGTATGATGTCTAAAGGCTGTCTATACGTAGTGATGGGATTCATTGATTTTGGATCGGATGAGTGAGGGGCAATTGGCATTGATAAAATCTTTAGAAAAAAAGAAACGGAACATTGAAACTACTATGTCACACTATCCCCATCCTCCTGCTGTTATTGCAACACAACCAGAAATGATTTCTTGTTTAAGTTGGATGCAAGAGGATTGGTGAGTGCTACTGTTACAGAGGGAAGGGCTATTCAAGGGATTTGTGGCATTGAGGCTGCTGATAAAATTTCTATTGATTGCAAGGTTGTCAATGGCGGATGGCGGTTTATGGCGGTGAGCCAAAAAACCGCTATAAAATATAGCGGATGGCGTTGCGGGTTATGGCGGAAGCCATGGCGGACTAAAGAATATATAAAAATATATATAAAAAAATAAAATACAAAAACTTAATGCATAATCAAGGCCTCAGAGAGATAATCAAAGCCACAAATACACAATTAACATACTAACTCATTCATTAGCTCCTCTCCTTGACATATTTTTTGTCTTCAAATAATACCTAACAAAAAAAAAACAAAAATATGTGGTAGTTTTTGATTTTTTTTAAGGTCAGAAAAAGTTTTTAATCTTAATAAAATACAAACAGTATTCTGCTAAAAAAAAAAAAAAACAGAACACTAACACAAGACACATGGCCATGGCCCACACCCAAAAAAAAAAATGAAAACCCAAGAAAACCCACACACCCTAATCCACGCCCATGACCTTGACTGAAAAATAAACCACACTCCACACTCAAAAATATAACCCACACACTTGTCAAAGATCCACCCACTTACCAAGCCATGCAAAACCCAAAGAGAGAGAAATAAAGCTAGATCTAGATCTGAATATTTGACCCCAAAAATTAAAAAGAGAGAAGTAGAGACAGTGAAGAGAAACGCGGGCAAGAAGACGCTTGAGAAAGAGAGACTTTGAGAGACCGAGAGAAAAGGAAGCGGAGGGCACCCTAGCCGCCGCGGTGAGCTGCCGCCATTGGTGTGGTGCGCTGCAGCCGCCGTTGGTGTGGTGTGCTGCCGCAGCGTGGTGCATCACTGTGCGGGAAGCACGCGAAGCAGAGAAGCAAAAGCACGTGAAGCATGAGAAATGGAAAGGCTAAAGGCGAAAATGGTCAGGACTCGGGTCTCTCATTAGGGTTTAATGAGGGAAGGGTGAAACCAGAATACCCTCTAAAAAACCAAAAAAAAAAGGTTTTGGGCCAGATTTCCGCCATGGCCGCCACCAATCCACCATGGCGCCATTGCCATTTCGGGCCACGCCATACCGCAACGCCATTCACCTTTCCATGGCGCGGGCTTGATTTCCGGCACGCCATGGCGCCGCCATGGCTGATTTTTATTCGATTGCAAATGTTATTCATGGGTTGTTCCTCATAGCAATTTTGCAATTGTGACCTTGGGAATTGCTGTCAATCAAGGCATAAGGTCTCTTTGGTTGATTTCTAGGTTGTACCGTGGTAGAACTAGCATCAAATCCATGGGACCCAGGAGGACATTACTACAATTCAAGTTTGGTTTCCTCCTCCTTTTTCAAGATTTGGGACCCAGAGGAAGTCAATTGCTTTCCACACTGGTAGACACTTTCATATGACAAGTTCTTTGCAACCCTTCATTGTTCAATTTCCCACATATGAGAGCAGGAGATGATTCATTTAGTTCTCAAGGTCCTGAGCGACTGCATTGCTGGATACGGATCAATCTCACTTGTTCCTTGGGTTTTCCTTTGTTGGATGCTTGAAAGCTGCCACAGATGGCCAGACCCCATGCTCATTGTTAAGCAATGAAGAATCTATGATTGAAGTGATGCATCCCACCTTGAGGAGAAGGTGGAAGTTTAGGGGAGTATTGTTAGGTGCCCGAGTTGTATTGGGCTTAAATTGTGAATTTTGGGGTAAATTGTAATTGTTGGGCTTGTGAGAAGCAAGAGAATGAGAGGCACATTCTTGTGTTACTACCTGCTGAGTCAGCAATAGGATGGTGGGGAAAGGAAATACCATGTGATTCTCTCATGAAGTAAGGGTTATATGTATGCCAGGGAGGAGTGAAGAAGGTAGGCAGGCTTTTGGCTAGGTTTTTGGGAGAGTTGGGCTGCTATAGTGCTCAAGGCTCTTCTCTCTTTTCTGCAAGATCTATACTGTTCTTTCTTTTCCAAGGGCGTTAATAATACACTGCATTTCTTCTGTTTCTCTGTTCTATATTGTGGTTTCTAACACACAATTTGTATGAATACAAGCTATTATACAATAATCCACCAACCTGATCCCACAGTTTCACAATTGGTGCACAACTCAAAATATACATTATGCCCTCCACCAGGTAAAAGAATGATTATTTTCAAAAGGAAATAACAAGTATAACACTTAAAACAGATATAAAAATGACCAGAAACAGAAAGATAAAATAAACTCACCTCCTCATCGCTGTGGGACTTGTTCTGTATTACCATGACTCCACTATCAAACTTCCGTAGAACCACTGGGCTGAAACTAGTGACTGACAAAATCAACAAATGGAAATACAACAAACAAAAAATGGTATTGCACTAAAGTATTAAACAAAGTAGGATCAAAGAAGTATGATTTGAAGTCACCTACTACAAAGTTACTATGAACTCAGTTTACTGATAAAAAGAAACAGCAGTGATAAAAGTAGGTGATGTCATACATACACGTCAAACTTCTCCCACAGGGAACATGCCCGTAACAAATCGTCGGGTGAGATTAACTCTGTTTATTAGACATCCAAAACAGAGATATAAATTCAAAAGCGTACAAGTAGAAAGATAATCAAGTCAAAGAGAACACAGAAAACAGATTATTGAAACCTGTGCCACGAGCACGATTGAAGAGACAATAAATATCAATTAGATTGATAATTCCTCCAGCTCTCTCAAGTGGAATTTTGACAAAATCTGCCAGCTAAGTATTAGCAAGGACAGATTAGAATACAACAATAATAACAATAACAATCTTTTCTCACTAGGTGGGGTTAGCTAGAATGACTAATGAGGATATCTTTTTTCTACAAACAAAAGTAGTAAAAGGCAATCACTCAAGCAAGTAGTTGACCATTCTTTAAATCCATAGCATTAACTGCGCAAAGACACCATCATCTTTTACTCTCTTTTTTTTTTCACTATTTTGAGATAAGTATGAAAAACAAATCAAATCATATGCATACACAGCCTGAAGGGCATTTAGTCAGCTCTTGCACAAAATGAAGTCAAAGGACCATAATTTTTGCAATGAAAGGAAATAGATAGCCTGTTGTACCATTTTTTGCATGCATCATGATTTCAACCATAGTTTTTAAATTTTTATGTACATTAAGAAGATATCCTGTATTATTGACGTTATTTGAATCTTCTGCCGACTTACACCAGCATCCCTTGATACAACCCCCATTTCAATATTCTAGTCATACTAGTAAAACCTAAATGTCCCCATTAGCTTTGGAAACCCCTTTTTTTTCAATTACTGAACAACATAAGCCCTGAGAATACCTGCCAATTCAAATAGAAGGGATAAAAGGCTCCATGCTAAATATCTCCAATCGTCAATTGTTAGACATTTAGACCAAATCAATCTTTTCAATGTTAAGGTGAGAAAGAAGAAAAAATTCCATCTTTAAAAGCATGTCTTAGTGTCTTATAATTTGCTTGATCTTTTGATGAATAAGATAATTATGAGTGACATGAGAAGGAAAGAGAAGAAAACCTGACGAGATAACTGTTGATGATACAAAGCACCCGCAGACTCTTTGGTAACAGGAGATATTATACCAACACTCAATAACCAATCTTGCATCTCTTCCTTTGAACCCATCTCCTCATCATTAGTTGTATTGGCTTGAGAATTTGAGCCAGACAAAAGTTTTAGCCTCATTTTTTCTGCTAGCATCACCATTTCTTTAGCCTTGCTCTGCAATCAAATCGAGTGATGCTTTCTTTCCTCTTAATGAAGCCCAAGAAAAAAAAGAAACAATTTTCCAGACCACAAATTACTCCATACAAACAAATTTACATTGCATAGACTTCAAACCAAACAAAATTAAAATTACAGAAATCAGCATGATCAGCTAAGATTATAGAAAAAACATGGTTTAGAATACCTTTGCCAGAATGATAGAAAAAACCATCCAATATTTCCTTGAAACTCATACCCCAAGCAAATCATGACACATATTAAGATTCGAAGAAAATTATGCATTTCTGAAATCTGAACAAAATCCAGTTAACCCATAATCACAGCTCCCCAAAAGCCTACATAACAAACTACATTTGGAAAACAGAATTCAAGTACTCTAATTTGTCCTCCTTCCCCACAACCCTCAATCGTGCTCATTTGATCTCACAAGGAGAAAAAAAAATTCAAAAAGATATCAAATCATCATCACATCCTGAGTCACCACCACTACAGATGTTGACTTATATCAGAGTAAACATAAACACATTATTACCGAGAAACACCATTTTGAGCTTCAAAAGATCAATGCGCTCACGAACTAGTCCTTAAGAAGAGATGTTTTATTAGCTCGTGATTCCTCAAAGATCAGCATGTTAACAAATTAGTCCTAAAATATACTTTATCGACACCAATGGAACCCTTTGGCAACAATGGGAATGATCATTGGCATCACACACTAATAAAACATCTTCTAAAGTCTGATTTGTCACGTTATTGATCTTTCCAGGGTCAAAATGTTTATCCCACATTGTTACCATGAGAGCGTTCAAATCCTGAAAAGCCTCTTGCAAGCTCCTATCAGTACTCTCCCACATCTCCTGCTCCTTCCTCAGTATCCCCGCCACTCCAACCATCCTTACCGTCCCATCGCTCGAATAAATACCGCTCGAAGACGTTGCCACCGAATTCGAACCAGAACCGAGACCCACGGTCGGACCCCGCAGCACTGTCGGCGTCCTCCCACGCCCTGACGCGCCAATTCTCCCAAAACTTCACCAGGAAGGCATCGCAGTCCCCCTTGCCCCTCACCACGATCGTCGCCACCACCGATCTCGAGCCCAAGGCCGAAACCCTACCCTCCAGCGACAGCGACACCTGGAAGCGGACCCTTGGGGAAGCGAACATGGACTTGATGGACTTCTTGTGGGAAAAAATGTGGGAGATTGCGGCGAGGGGGACGGCGAAGGCAGATGAGCCGCCGGAGGTGGAGGAGGAAGAGTCGGAGAGCCAGAGGAGACGGTGGGTGGTGAGGATGAGGAGGCCCGATTTGAGATGTGGGAAGGGAGTGGTGGGTTCGTCGTCTTCGCAGAGAAGGTCAACGGAGGAGAGGAAGAAGCATTCGATTTCGTTTGGCAGTAGCACTGGCCGGCCGCTTCCAGTGACCTGCACCGCCGGCAAGCAGTTCCCGGCCATCGGAGACGCTGGCGAGTGGCGAGATTCGACGTCGTTTTGAAGGCTTCTACTCTGGCTAGAGTTTG
Organism: Dalbergia oliveri; assembly: GCA_030441495.1. Classification (NCBI taxonomy): domain Eukaryota; kingdom Viridiplantae; phylum Streptophyta; class Magnoliopsida; order Fabales; family Fabaceae; genus Dalbergia; species Dalbergia oliveri. Next base: position 30,791,943 of record JAMLFY010000003.1, on the reverse strand, counting down.
AAGAAGATGATGACACTAATGTGAAAGTCGCAGTACAGGTGCGAGTAGGTGCTCTCTTTTCTGTCCAAACAAACGACGTCGTTTGGCTCCCATGGTCAATCATTTTGAAACTGCTGGCACTTGCCCGTCAAGTAATTTTCTGTTTTTTTTTTTTTTGTATTAATATGTCAAAACACAGTGTTTGTTTCTATTTTTTGTATCATATATCATATATCATCTATAATTTATCTATATCTATAATCTATAATATTAATATTCAAGACTCCTTTAAAAGAAAGTTTTTAGATGTCACTTTAAAGTAATTTAGGTCCACAAATTTCTTAACTTTAATAATTAATAATTTAAATAAAAAATCATAACCATAATTATTATATATAATTAGAATATCATAGAAGATTATCAACATTCAACAATAGAATTACAATAATTAAAAAATAAATTTTAAATTTTGAATTTAAAAATTTGTCTTAAACATGTATAAAGCACTAGGTAGCTGCCTTTCACTTTCTATTTATTAAATTATTAATTATTTGATTGAAATCAAATTCAATATCGATACATTACTCAAATACACTACTAGAATAAAAAGTATATTTGCAATTTCTATATCAGTAGTGAAATTATTAAATTTCAAATTCAAATGCACAGTTTGTATATATCTACGAGTTCGAATACACAAATCAAATACTCAATTTCGGATTCAAATACACAATTCATATATATCGTGCATGTGTTTTTTTTTTAATTTAAAATCATATTTACATCAATTCATATTGTTTTCATGCCTACAATTTACAATAGTGAATTGCAATTGCTAAATTCAATCTCAAGTTTAGATCAATGCATGTAGATTCTTTTCTTAAAAACTTTTTAAAATTCAAATCTAAAATTTAGAAGTAGAAAATGATCAGATTGATACTTATTACTCTTTTAATAATATCTTCATTGTATTTATCAAAATAAAATATTATCATTATTACTTTTATTACTCATGGCATCATTCAAATGTAATCATATTTGTATAAAAAGAAGATGTAATCATATTTAAACTGAAATGAATCTTCTTCTCACCTCTTCAAAATTCACTCTGTAACATCCTCCTTACTACTACGTATTACTTGAGAATTTATACAATAATTAGAAATGTGTTACTTTCATTTTTTCTAACTTATACTAGTCATTAAGCATAAAAATAAAGTGAAATAAATCTAACGTTTTGACAGTTTTATAGAACTAATGCGGTCTTCAATAGCCCATCAATATATAAAAATATGCAGAGATATATCATAAGATATGAGTACAATAATCTTTAGTATCTCCTAAAAATCCCTAAAGGAATACTACTTGCTCACTTTGATGTTAACCCACCTTCATGATAATGCTAAAGTTGGACAAAGATGACTGAGTTGGTACAACTTTTGCAAGGTCCTGATTGTTCAAGCGGTTGTATCACAAGTCTTTCGCTATCTCTATAGAATGCAAAGAAGTTGGAGTTACCTGGAAAGTTTTCAAGGAGGCTTTTTATCACAAGTACTTTCCTCTCTATGAGAAATGCAAAAGAGTTGGAGTTCATGGCACTCAAGCAAGGGTCCATGAGTGTAGCAGATACATAGCCAGGTTTGAGAAGCTCTAAGTTTTCTATTATCTATCATTATAATCCTTATGAAGCTTGCAAGTGCATGAAGTATGGAGGAGGTTTACGTAAGAACATTGAAGTTGTTGTAGGTCTTTTAGAGATCAAGGATTATGCAACTTTGATAAACAAGTGTCGGATGCGGAGGAATCAAACAAGAAACTAGCAATCGCCAATCTGCTAAGGACACTTCTAATAAAAGACTGGCACTTGAAGACAGGGTAATAAGGAAGACTCGCCCCAAAAATAATTAGTTTGCTAATTCCTTCTAAGGACAAATAGCTACAAAAGTCAACCATGTGGCAATATTGCCCAAAATGTGGGAAGAATGATTGAGTAAACCTTATTGGTTGGGCAATATGTATGCTACCATTGTGGAAAACCAAGGCATAATATTGGGAATGTAGAAGATGCCAAAACATGAAGAAGCCACTACATTGAGTACAAAGAGGGACATCACCATTCTACAATCCAATCTAAGGTAGGAATGTTTAGGATTTGATTAAATTGTTTAACTGTATGTGACTTGCTTGTTTAATTTATGAAACTCTTTTGAAATTAATTTCAAATGAATTTTGATAGCAAAATTCTTCTAAGATGGGTGGTAATGCAAACAAAAAATTATTTGAAAAATTAATTTGACTTCGTTAGTGAAATTTTCAAAAATTTGAAGTTTCACAATGATGAGGAGGCCCAATAGACGTGTTGGAAAAAAATGTGAATAGTGACCTTGTGGGCCTTGGAGGCTCGTCCCAATAAACCATCAGTCTTGGAACTAAGACATGCTCGGGACTAAGAAAAGATAAGGTTAAGGATAGAAATGGTTAGAAATGAAGATTTTTTCCTGAAATTTAATTTAGAGCAATATGATTTTCAGGTACGGTGTTTCCGTCGGTAAAATTTCGATGTGTAATTTTTACACCATAAGAAGGCTTAGTCTTTAAGATTTGGATAATGTCTATCCATTTGAACCAAGTGAATGACTAAGATTCAATCTTGATTAACAAAATCAAATCCTAGCCATCCATCTATTTTCTTTTTAGAAAAAAATACACATTTCACTACTTTATTGTTAAATCTAACCTAAGATAATTATAAGTCAACAAACCTTATTCTCTTCTGTAACATCCTTCCAAGTATAACATCAGTCTTAAGCCATGACATAAGAACTAAATTGTTACTTATAGATTAGGGAACTTTCTTAAATATCTATATAACAAAATCGATCGAATTGGGTAGTAACTAAATTGTGGTTCTATGAACATATATAACAAAATAAAACATTCATTTAATACAAAGTTGAGCACAAAAAGAAGCTCTTTTATGAGCTTTAATACACATCTATTTTCTACTATATTTACAAACATGTATATATAACTAAATACAATAAATACAAGTCTCCACTACTAAACTACTGCAATTCCCATTTAATCCTTCCTATAGCAACCTCATGGTTACCTGCATCAACCTGGAGATGACACGGGAATACAAACATATAGGGATAAGAATTCTAAAATTCTAGGTAGGCATTACCCTCAAATACACAACAATAAATGTCGTTATTATCTTGCCAACCACTTCGGTTATTAGAAAATATGGTCATGCAACATTTATCAAAGCTTCATTTTAAAGTTCAGAAAACCATTCTCAGGAAGTGGGTTCTCTTATTATTCAATCACTTAATGCACATATCAAAATGTTCCAACACATAGTAAATCATCCTAGGAAGACAATTCAATAACATGAGTATGCATATAATACATAGTGGAATTATCTAAGTAACCAAGTTCACTTATGGTCATAGAAATCAAATCAATGCATTTTCTTTTATCAATATAGGAAAACTTAGTTTATACTCTTAGTTTATACCACATGTGTAACACCCTAAAAATTTAATTAAAAATTAATTTGAGCTTTATTAATCGTAATTTCAAAAATCTAAGAGTTTAGCAATGATAGAGGCGGCCCAACGACCTATCAAAAAAAAAAAAATTTAAGGTCAATGAATAGTAACCTTGTGGGCCCCATGGACCACGGAGCGCTGAAACCCTAGGATTGGGCAGAGAATGCCCAAATTGGAAAACATGGGAATAAGGTTAGAAATAGGTGGGAATGATAATTTTATACTTAAAATTAATTTTCGGGCAATATCGGTTCAATCGGTACGGTGTTTACCGTCGGTGAATTTCTGTGGTTTCTTACAAATGAAACTTTAAATGAAAGTTTGCCACCTAACTAGACAAGTGTATGGCTTAGAATAGCCACACCATTACTACTTTATTACAACAATTAGGATGCTTACAAAAATTACTAGACTTATCTTTAAGAAAATAAAACATTTTGTACTTGAAATTATTATGCATTTTGTCATAAACTCATAAAATCAATATCTTATCATTCCTTGTATCAAAATTTCGTCAGCACACTCCAAGAAGCTCCTCCATTGTTCTTCCTCTCAAACTCCATTAACAAACTTGGAGTTTCATAAACCTAGCCTAAACTTGATAAAACCTCAAAATCTCTTCACAAAACATGTTCTACACCTAATTCTCTACCAATCTAACCGAACAAAATTTCCATTTCTTATCAAAACCTTGTCTTGTACCTCACACCTCACTGATTTAAGAAGGGTTTGAAGTTGGTTTGGGGGCTTTGGAGTGGAAGGATTCAAGCTTGGATTATCTTGAAGCCAAAGATCCACTAAGTTGCCAAAAGTAGGGTTTATGTTCCTCTTTGTCAAATTTTTCTGATCTGTTTTGGCATGACCTAAGTCCGAAATTTCTGGTTGTTTTGGTTGATATTATGTTGATATTGATGTGTGCTTTTTGGTGGTGTGTTTGGATGGTGTTAAAAGAGGGTTTTTATCAAAATAATTTTGGACTAGGTTTCTGGAATTTATTTTGTTGGCAGTGGTTTTGAATTTTATCAGTAGTGGTTCATGAATTTTCTGATATATTTGTGGGTGTTTTCATGAGCTATAAAAATTATATGTTAGATTAAACATCTTAAATTAATTACCTGAATTTTCTTGGGTGTTAGTTTTAAGGTTTGATGCCTCAAAAATCAGAACTGAAATGAGTTAGAATGCCTATCCTGATTGTTGAGACTAAGGCAGTAAACTTGTCCAAATTTATTACCATAGCAAATGATTGAACTAACTCTTGAAATTTTTACACGAAGTTACTAATATATTGAAGTGTCACTGTGAATTTTATTGTGAATTAATTCAATCATTTGCTGGGGAAATTTAAAACTGAGTCTAGTTCTGGAATTGGTGGCCCTTGACCACTAAATTTGTACATTTTACTGAGGTAGCTATAGAGCTCTATTTGTCCTGAAATTTTTACAGGTTATTCTAGACACATTAAGTGTCATACAGAATTTTTGTGACTCTTGAAATGGCTGTTTGATATGACAATGAAATGTTGTGCCTAGGGCAGTAACTTACCCATTTGCTGGGAATGGAACAATGCTTTGAATTGAGAATGTAATGGCACTTTGGCTTCTAGTATGACATTAGTATTTGATATTAAGTGTTTGGTCATGTGACTTATGACATGTAAATGCATGCTATGGATTTTAAGGATTGAAGTATGAGAAAAGAATGAGAATTTCATTGTGAATGATTGCCTATATGTGGCCTATGTATGCATTTGAGAAAAGAGAAAAGTATATGATGCCATTATAAGGATGTATAAATTTAAATTGTGCATGTTCTGACATATGGACAAAATAGAAACAAGACTTAGATTGAATGAGGGAAGGCGAAATCAGTACTTCCCAAAATTTATTTTGAGTCGGTAACGTATCGCTAGGAATAGTATTGTGGGATTCGAAATGAAAAAAATGAAGTTCGATGACCACGTATAGAAATGAGCTAGTCCTGATAAGCAGTTTATTTCCTTTATGGTGTGATCCACCATAAATACCCGTTAGTATAAACGGAATCTATTATGGAATTGTCCATTGAAATTATCCGTTGGGTAAACTAAGTCTTTCCTATGTCAATGAAAAGAGAAAATGCACTGATTGGATCTTTGTGGCCATAGTGATACCATGTCACCTTGAGATAAATTCATTGCATGTATTATATGCTATTTATCTTATTTTGAAATGTCTACCTTGTGTAACTTAGTAATTGTTGGAATGTGATAGATATATGCTTGAAGTGACGAAATGCTAAAAGAAACCCACTTCGGAGGAATGGTTTTTGAACATTAAAATGAATCTTTGATATATGTCACATGCTTACATTTTCTTAATAACGGAAGTGGCTGGGGCGATGACGATGACATTATGATTGTGAAATTGGGGAGTTTCCTCCTGAGAATTTTAAAATTCTCACCCCTATGTGTTTGTTTCCGTGTCGCCTCAGGTTAAGCCAGAGGAGGATGATAATGTCTATGCAAAGGAGTGTAGGATTGCTTAGTGTAGTAGTTATGTTTTTATTCCTTGTACTTAGTGAAATGAGTATGTATGTAAATGTATTAGAAGACGGATATGTACTAAAGCTCATAAAGGAGCTTCCTTATGTATTTTAGCTGTATGTTTAATAAACTTGATGTTTACATGTAATATGTTTTAATAGAATTACGCTTAGTTATCGTACGTAAATCGAGCTTGCTATAGATAATTAAGAGAGGTCGCTAATTAACAAGTAACAACTTTGGATTGAATATCATAGCTTAAGAATGGGGTTGTACTTGGGAGGATGTTAACATGGTATTTATAGTGGGTATACAACAAGAGGGAAATAGATTGTTGTAAGACTAGAGTTCATTCCTATACATGATTATCAGACTTCATTTTTTTCCTTTTCTTAAATCTTCACAGGTATTCCTAGATGATACATTGATAGCTTAAGTCTCTATCAAAATAGTCTAAGCCCCTTATTTGTATATAAGGTAACTTAGGTCATTCTCCTTCAGACACAGGTTATGTTATGAAACTGAAATTGCTAAATAACAACAAAAGGGGGGAATTTGTGATTTCAAGAATGCAAAAGTTATAGTAAATAACAGAAACAAATAAGATGTAATTGATTAAAGAATCAATCCCAGGCATCACGATTATTGGAAGATTCATCAAGTTCAAAAGAGTTTCTGATATGGATGCTACTTGTCAATCCAAATCAACTATATAATCACATAGTTTTCACTCAACAATCCTTAAATCACTATTGCAATCCAAATGAATGTTGAATTACTTGATCATATTAAACCGTAACTAATCAGTTATTTAGCCTTACTTGATTTCAATAATGAATTCGTTCTATATCTAATAAGATATAATTCAAACATAATCATGTTCAATTACTGAATCCATAATCAAAACTAAAGTTTAAAAACGAAAAGCATGCATACAAAGATGAGATTTATAAAACAGAACTTAATTAAACCAATTATCTATGATGTCAAGGATTAAAAGAGTTTAGCCTTTAATCAAACTCCATTGAAGCTTCCTGTATGCACCTTAGATACAAAAGATACAAAAGAAAAATAAGAAGACAAGTAGAGAGAGATGAGAGATTTTGATGTGTGTTCTTTGAATGAACAACTTAGGCTTAAATAGAAAATGAAAAGATAAGATAAAGCTTGAAAATCTGAAAAGAAAGATTTCCCTCCAATCAAAAGTGTCCCTCAAATTACATCTTATCCAGATGTTATCTATAAAAATAATTCTAGATTTCTGAAATTCTGATCTATAAGATAATCCTCTCTCTATAAGCTTTCATAGACATATTATATGACTCATTTGGACCAGAAATGAGTGAGATATGCCCAATTATGTGAGGAAAGGTCTTGGACCCGCGTGGCACGAGCTTCCCAACTTCCAACCCAATTAGGCCATGAATGGGCCAAATTTGATGAAGCTTTGTGAAACCCAAAATTGTAGATCTGGTCTTAGCTTTCAGAAGACACCAAAATCACCCAAATCATTTGTAGAGCCCAAAATGATCTGTGCAAGATGGAAAGGTCATAGTGAGTGTAAAATCAGAATTAACCAAGTTTTGACAATTAAATCCAATGAAGCCCAATTATGAAAAACTCAATTAAATCATCAAAATTAAACACATGTAGAAACCAATTAGGCCAAGTATGCAACCATAATAGATGCCTTAAAATTTCTCTATCAAATTCCCCACACTTAGTCTTTTGCACTCTTGGGCAAAATCCATAAGTTGAATCCTAGGGCCTCAAAATGTATGATTGGGAACAAGGAACAAACACTATATGCACAAGAATTTAGAACACATATGAAATATTTTCTTAACATCTCCAAATGACAAGAAGACAAATCCAATCAAAAGATGAACCAAGAATAATAGAATCTCACTAGCAAAGTCAAGTGTTTAGGCTTGTATTTACATCAAAGCACAAATGAATGTTAACACTACCTTAAGCTTGACAAGTCTCTAACATCAACATTTAAAACACATGCACATAAAGATCAAAAGGACTTTTCAGGTTGTCACGGGGTTAAGGTATGGGAGGATATAAGAAAGGATACTAGCTATCAACCTAAGAGACCAAAAGAGCAATGAAGAATGACTCCACATAAACATGCAAAGTTATCTCAAGAGATACAATGCAACACCAATGAACTCCATTTTGCCTCTCATCAACCAATTTTTTTCTTTTCAAACTACCAACATGCACATCTATAGTATTTACAAATAAACACAACTATTTTTTTTTCAACATTTTTTTCTTCTTTTTTTATTATTTTATTATTGGTATGCACTCCAAATTACCTGGTCACTACAAAATTTCCATAAATATGGATCATCACACATAGTATTTGGAATCACTTTTTAATTTAGCAATCTGTGACCTAGATGCATGTTGGGGTAAGCAGATGCAACCAAGAAATTAACTAAATCAGCAAACTAAGGGGAAGGGTTGGTCTGATCAGTAATCACCTCATCAGGAAATCATCTCTGATAGGCAAAGGGTTAGAATCCTCTGATTCTCTAAGTGATCAGCTACCAAATTCTGTGCACCGCTCCTATCTTTGATCTCTATATCAAACTCCTAAAGTAGTAACATCCAACGATCAGCCTTAGCTTTGCATCTGGCTTTTTCAATAAGAACTTCAATGGTTACATGATCTGAAAAGACAATCACTTTAGAACCAAGTAAATAAGAGCGAAACTTGTCTAATGCAAAAACAATAGCCAAAAGTTCTTTCTAAATGGTAGTATAGTTAGCTTGAGTGTGTCCAATGTCCGTGAAGCATAGGCTATAACATGAGACATCTTATCAATTCTTTGAGCTAAGGACGCTCCAAGTGCAAGGTTAGAGGCATCGCACATCAGCTGAAAGGGAAATTCCCAATTAGGTGGTTGGATGATGGGGACTATAGTGAGTCGCCTCTTCAACTCATCAAATGCCTGCTGACAATGTAGATAAAAAACAAACTCCACTTCCTTCTCCGCAATCTGGATAGAGGCAAAGCTATCTTTGAAATCCTGTATAAATCTCATATGTAAAAACCTGCATGGCCAAGAAAGAACGCACTTCCCGATACGGGGTAAGGTAAAGAAGCAATAACATCTATCTTGGCCCTATCAGTCTCAATGCCTCTCCTAGATACTAAATGCCCAAGACTATCCACTCTGTCACCATAAAATGACATTTCTCAAAATTCAGCAAAAGATTAGTCTCAATGCACCTATCCAAGACTCTAGACAAACTTTCTAAACATGCATCAAATGAGGACAATAACGTGAAATCATCCATAAACACTTCCATGCAACTCTAAAAGATCTGAGAATACTCATCATGCACCTCCTGAAAAGTACCTGGAGCGTTCACAACCGAATGGCATCCTGTAGGCAAAAGTGCCGAATGGACAAGTAAAAGTAGTCTTATGCTGGTCTCCTGGTGCAATATGGATTTGAAGGTAACCTGAGAATCCATCCAAGAAGCAATAATGAGAATTTCCTGAAGCCTTTCTAACACCTGATCAATGAATGGAAGAGGGAAATGGTCTTTTCGAGTGGCTTGATTTAGCTTCCTGTAATCTACGCACACTTCCAACTGTCTGGACTCTAGTTGGAATCAATTCATTATCCTGATTCTTCACAGCGGTCATGCCAGTCTCTAGGAACCACTTGCAAAGGACTAACCCACTCACTATCTGATATAGGATATATAATCCCTGCTACTAGTAACTTGACTTCTTTCTTCACTACCTCCAAAATGGTAGATTTCCGCCTCTATCGTCTTACAGTTCGGCATCATCCTCCAACAATATCCGATGCATACAAGTGGAAGGACTAATCCCTGGAATGTCAACTAAAGCCAGCCAATAGCTTTCTTGTGATCTCTCAACATTCAACAACTTATCTTCTTGATCTGGTTGGAGATCATTTGCCACAATCACTGGGAGCTTATCATTAGCCTCTAGGTAAGCATATTTCAGTGTGAAGGTAGAGCCTTCAACTCTAAAATTGGTGGCTGCATAATGGATGGTAGTGGTGGTCCCTTTAAATTCTGCATAAACATTTTCTCCAGCATCTCCAGAATTAATCTCATCACATTTGAACTCTTCACAATCAGCAAAATCATCAAAATCATCATATTCAGAGCTTAAACTGCATAATCATCAACTAGAAAATCAATGACATCAAGATAGAAAAGAGAATGCTCTTCTGAAGGATGTTTCATTGCATCAAAAATGTTGAACCACAACATCATCACCAAACTCCATAGAAAAGTTCCTACATCCACATCTATCTTGGTCTTTGCCGTTTTCAAAAGGGCTTCCCCAAAATCAATGTGGGTCCATTGTTGGATGTCTCATCCTCCATTTCTAGAATATGGAGTAGCTGGGAAAATTAACTCATTCACCTGAACAAGCACATCTTCAAGTACTCCTTCTGGATGTGTAGTGCTCCTGTTGGCTAATTGAATTACCACACAAGTTGGTTTCAAATCTCCAAGCTTCAATGATCTATAAACTGATGTAGGCATGACATTTATGGAGGCACCTAAATCCAGCATCATTCCAAAGTTGGAGTTACCTATGGTGCAAGGGATTGTGAAAGTACCTGGATCTTTGCACTTCTTAGGTATGTTGGGCTGAATTAATGCAGAAACATTCTCCATGCTCACCTTTTCATGACCTTCAGCTTCCTCTTATGAGTGCACAACTCCTTAAGAAACTTTGCATATTTGGGGATCTGCTTTATGGCATCCAAAAGGGGGATGTTGACCTCCACTTTCTTAAAAGTGTCAAACAACTCCTTATCTACTTAGACTGATTTCCTTGTTTGAGCTATTCTGTTGGGAAAGGGCAATGGAGGTATCAATTAATCTGCAACACTTGACTTTTTCTGAATTTCTATTTTTTCTGCATAATTTTCTCCAGCTTTATTTTTTTCTTTTATCAACTCGCAGATTCATTTTGTTTCTCCAACTCCTTACCACTTCTCAAGGTAATAGCACTCACATTCCCTTTTGGATTGATGGTGATTGAGAAGGGATTTGGCCTGAACCTTCTAGACATTTATTGACTGAAGTTGCCAGTGTAAATTGTGTTCCAGGTCTTGAATTGTAGAATTCACATTCTCCTGGAATTGTAGGTTCCTGGTCGCCATTTGTTTCACCAAATCCTCCAATGTAGGTAAGTTTACCTGCATGGGTTGCATCATATCCCTCCTCTAAATGGAGGTGCCTGGTACTTATTGCTTTGACTTGGACCTGGTCCTCCTGTTTGAAATCTTTGTTGCTGTGGTACATTTTCCTACAGGACCATATCTCAAATTAGGATGATCTCTCCACCCTGGATTATACCTCAGAAAATGGATCATATTTTTGCTGTTGTTGAGGTCTCTATGGTTGCCCTGCCCAATGAACATTCAGCAGCTCGCGGGTCTTGCACTCCTTGATCAGCTTCTTGTAATGCAGGACATGCATCAGTATAGTGATCTGTGGTGGCACATATGTTGCATACTTTTGGGGAAATTGATTGTTGCCTTGATTTGCTAGTGCTCTCCAACAGCTGGTGTCTAACAAGAAGTAAGCTCAGTTATCTTATTTCAAGCCTCTGATTCTCAGTCAGGTCACCTCATTCACTCCCTTAACTGGTGCAAAAGATCTCGAGCAAATTGCTGTGAGTTGGCTGCCATGTTAGCAATTAAGTTCTGGCTTCTCAGGTGTCTTGTCCATCAATGCTCCACCACTTGCTTGCATCAATCATATTTCTATCATTTTGAATTGAGTCCTTCATAGAAATATTGGATGAGAAGCTGGTCACTAATCTGGTAGTAAGGACATGTTGCACACAACTTTTGAATCTCTCCAGTATTCATATAATGTCTCCCAAAACTGCTGATTCCACAAATATCTTTTCTAATGGATGCTGTTCTGGATCAAGGAAAAACTTCTCTAAGAATAATCTTTTCATTTCATGCCAGGTAGTACAGAACCTGGATGAAGGTAATACAACCAATCCTTTGCTTCAGCATCTAGAGAGAAAGGAAATGCTTTCAACTTGATATGCTCTTCGGGCACTCCTTGAGGTCGCATAGTTGAGCACACAACATGAAACTCCTTAAGATGCTTATTAGGATCTTCTCCTGCAAGACCATGAAACTTGGGAAGCAAATGAATTAGACCAGACTTAAGCTCAAATGGCACCTCTAACTTAGGATATTGAATACACAAAGGTTGATATGCAACATAAGCAAGCTAATTCTTCAAAGTTCTATTATGCTGATTAGCCATGTTATCAACACTAGTTTCAGATGCAATAAGATGCACTCAGTTAAATCAACACTTTGATTACCTCCTGTAGTATTATGAAAAGCTAAATTCCTATTTACTCTATTCAATCTATGAAAAGTTCTATCTATTTTAGGATCATGTGCATATAATTCACCAGGATCAGACCTTGTCATGCACACACAAACAGCATAGATAGAATTCAGGCACACAACTCAAAATAGCCTATATCCTGCAAAATAAAATAGAAATTGAAAATCGTATTAGCTATTTTTTAAAAATAAATAACACCAGAATTACTCTAAAATGCTAGGGAAGTAAGCTCACCAATTTTTCCATTTTTAAAAATAGTGAAAATAGTAAAAAAAATAAAAAATGGCCTAAACGAAGGAATTTGGGAAAAATAAGCATACCAAGGCATCACTTTGTGAACCCTTGTGTCAATTATTTTTTTCTGATTTTTATGAATTTTTTTAGGGTAATATAAGAAAGTAAAAATTACCTATTTCGCTCCAAGTAAAAAGAAACGCAGCTTGCAAAACCACTATTAGTGACAAACAGAAGCGGAATTATTCAACAGATACTTATATAACAAGATGAGATAACATAATATGTGTGTTCCAGGCAACGCGAATTTTGATAGCTCTCTGCGTCTACTATCAAAATAGTCTAAGCTCCCTTATTTGTAGTATAAGGTAACTCAGGTCATTCTTCCTTACACACAGGTTATGTTATCAAACTGAAATTGCTAAATACAACAAAGGGGGGGTTTGTGATTTATAGAATGCATAGTAAATAACAAAAACAAAATAAGATGTAATTGATCAAAGAATCAATCCCAGGAATCACGATTATTGGCAGAATTCATCAGGTTCAAAAGAGTTATCATATGGATACTACTCTCAATCCAAATCAACTATATGATCATATAGTTTTCATTCAACAACCTTAAATCACTATCGCAATCCAAATGAATGTTGAATTACATGCAATCAGGATTAACCTGGATAACTAATCAGTTATTTAGCCTTACTTGATTTCTATAATGAATTCATTCTATATCTAATCAGATATAATTCAAACATAATCATGTTCAATAACTGAATTCATATTCAAAACTAAAGTTTAGAAAGAAAAGCATGCATACAAAATGAAAATTATAAAACAAAACTTGAATTCAAACCAATTATCTATGATGTCAAGGATTGAAAAGAGTTTAGCCTTTCATGGACATCTCCATTGAAAGCTTACTGTATGAACACCTTAGATACAAAAGATACAAAAGAAAAATAAGAAGACAAGTAGAGAGAGATGAGAGATTCTGATGTGTGTTCTTTGAATGAACAACTTAGGCTTAAATAGAAAATGAAAAGATAAGATAAAGCTTGAAAAATAAAAGAAGGATTTCCCTCCAATCAAAAGTGTCCCCTCGGATTACATCTTATCCAGATGTTATCTATCAAAATAATTCCAGATTTCTGAAATCTGATCTGGATAAGATAATCCTCTCTGGATAAGATAATCCTCTCTGGATAAGCTTTCCATAGACATATTATATGACTCATTTGGACCAAAATGAGTGAGATATGCCCAATTATGTGAGGAAAGGTCTTGGACCCGCGTCAGCACGAGCTCCGCAATTTGCAGCCCAATTAGGCCATGAATCAGGCAGAATTTGATGAAGCTGTGAAACCCAAAATTGTAGATCTCGGTCTTAGCTTTCAGAAGACACCAAAATCACCAAATCCAATATTTGTAGAGCCCAAAATGATCTGTGCAAGATGGAAAGGTCATAGTGAGTGTAAAATCCGAAATTAACCAAGTTTTGACAATTAAATCCAATGAAGCCCAATTATGAAAAACTCAATTAAATCATCAAAATTAAACACATGTAGAAACCAATTAGGCCAAGTATGCAACCATAATAGATGCCTTAAAATTTCTCTATCATACATTCACCAACTCATAATATCTAGGAAAGTTCCTCTTTTTGTCTTCCCCTTCTTTAGGGATGTTCCTCTTTTTACCTTCCCTTTTACTCAACATAAGTCTTGTTTCTGTATTGTCCATATGTCAAAACATGCACGATTGAAGTTTATACATTCTCTTTCTCACATAATTGTATTATGTATTTTTCTTTTCTCAAATGCATGCATAAGCCACATGTAGGCATTTATTCACAATGTAATTTCAACATGCATCATAAACCAATCCTTAAAGTTACTAGCATGCATTCATATACATCATACTTGAACAAAAAATGCCTTTACATTACAATTTAAGGTTTGGGTTCATTTCCAGGCAATTGGGCAGATTTCACACCATTGTAGCACAAATTTATTTACATATCAAACAATCAATTTGGAGGATATTCAAATTATCAAAGACACTTCAAGGTGTCCACAAGGTCCTGTAAGAATTTCATATCAAGAATCATTTTCTAACTATATTAACAAAATTCTACAAATTTGGTGGTTAGAGACCACAATACTCTAGCTCAAAACCAAAAATTCATAATTTTTAACCCTAGCAAATGACTAAATCAATTCAAAATAAAAATCATGGTTGAATTTCAAGATGTTTCCAACACTCTATAAAAATTTTAAAGGAAAAATCAATCATTTGGTATGGTAACAAAATTACCAAAATTCAAGCTTCAAATAGCAATTAATAAGCACAGACATAGTCTAGGTTTAAGCAGTAAAAGTCTTTAACATGACCCAAGAAAAATCATGGAGTTCCTTAGGATGTTAGCTTCAACATATAATTTTTATAGCTCATAAAAATACCTACAATTATACCAGAAAATTCATGATTGACCCCTACCTAGGAGAAATTGGAAAATCCGCAGCATAGTTCGAAATTCCTTTTGTCAAATATGATTTCTAAAATCATCCAAACACACCACCAAATTAGACACATCAATAAGTATATATTATCAACCAATACAACTAAATATATCAAATTAAATCAGTGGTTAAAATAGAAAAACAAATTTGAAGCAAAAGAGGTTCAAAATCCCTACTCTTTGGAGTTTTAGAGATCTTGGCTCCAAAGGATACTCCAAGAATGATTTTTCTCATTTCAAACCTTCCAAAAAACACCTAATCCCTCCCTTAAATAGTAAAGGATGATCTATAGAGGTGGAAAAGGGTGATGAATTCAAATTTTAATTGGTTAGCTTTGTAGGTATTGATGAGTAGAACAAGTTTTGTGAATAGAGTTTATGGTTTTATCAAGTCTAGGCTAGGAAAATGCAGGTTTGAAACCTTGTTCATGGATGCTTGAGTGGAAGAAAAATGGAGGTTGTGTGTGGAAACATCACGAGAATGCAAGCTTCAATGACAAGCTTGGTGGCTTTTTAATATATCCTAAGTTAGATGTATTAATGATATAGTCAAAGTATACTTCTTTCTAATAATAGAAAGAAAGAAATGGCAATCTTAACCTTACACTTGGCTAATAAGGATAACTTTATCCTATTGTAAAGATTTGACTATCTTTAATGTTAAAAATCAATCCTGAAATTTCAACAGGTAAAACCCTATACCTGGGTAATCAAACATTGCTTGAAAGTTAATTCTATGTATGAAATCCTCATTTCTAACTATTTCTAACCTTAACCCTCTCTATTCTTAGTCCCGGACATTTCCTAGTCCAGGATTTAGGTTTCGGCTACTGCCAATAAGCGATAGGTCCCACAAGGTTACTATTCACATTTTTTACAAACATGTTGGTCGTCCTCATCATTGCTAAAAGTTCAAATTTTTAAAATTATGGCTAACAAAGCTCATTATTTTTTAAATAATTTTTGGAGTGTTACACTATCCACTTGATCATTTTTGGCCAAGAAGAGCCCAAGGCAACCTACATTGTTGTCTTCCTCATGGACTCCCACCTAGCCCAAACTTGCTAAACTTTCAAGATTCCTTTACTAAACTTCAACTACCCACCACTACCTACAAAACTAACCGATTGGAATTTCAATTCCTCACCATTCTCACTTTGATATTTCATCCTCCACTATTTAAGGAAAGGGCTTGGAGCTTTTGGGAAGGCTTGAAATGAAGAAAAACTAATTTTGGAAGAACCTTTGTGGTTAGAAGCCCTAAAGCCTCACAAGTAGGGCTTTTCAACCTTATCTTTCAATCAGTTTTTACCATTTAGCTACTGATTTGATTTGATATTTTTGATTATATTGCTTGATAATATATAGATATTAATGTATTTAATTTGGTGGAGTGTTTGGATGATGTTACAAAAATCTTTTTCTCAAAATATGTTTTGAGCTATGTTGCTAGAAATAGGTTTTAGGTAAATAAGTGGATTTACTTGATTTGTTTGACCTATTAGAGACCTTATCTTGAGTTGAAAATTTTATATGATGAAGGTGTTTTCAGTATTTTTCTTGGGTTTTTAAAATGACTTTTACTATTTTCTAAAAATTCAAACTGAGTCAGTTAGGGTTTTTCCTACATAGCCAAATTTGAAACTATAAATTTGTCTAATTTTATTACTATATCAAATGACCGAATTTTCCTTTGAAATTTTCACAAGATGTTTAGGACATCTTGAAGTCCAACTCCTGAATTTTTGTAGGATTTTATATGTTCATTTGGTATGGTAATAAAATTGGAAAATTGGTTTGGCTATAATGAGGGGTTTATAACCTAAAATTTGTATAATTTTTGTTAACATAGTTAAAAAGCTTGTTTTCCTCTAAAATTTTTACAGGACCTTGGGGACACATTGAAGTGTCATTGATAATTTTTGTAGCCTTGGATTTGGTTGTTTGATATACAAACTAAAATTTGCCATATAGGCATGAAACCTGCCAATGTGCTAGAATTGTACCAATGCATTGTATTAATGATATAATGGTATTTGGCTCTAGTATGACATGAATACTTGATTGTGAATACTTAGGCATATGACTTATGATATATAAATGCATGCTAGAGGAATTAAAGATTAGTTTATGTGGCATGATTGAAATCACATTATGAATGAATGCCTATATGTGCTTTATGCATGCATTTGGAATAAGAAAAGTAAATGATGCATATATGTGGTAAGAGAGAATGTATGAACTTCAATCGTGCATGTTTTGACACATGGACAAAACAAAAACAAGACTTATGTTGAGTGAGGGGAAGGCAAAAAGAGGAACTTCCCTAGTATTATGAGTCGTAGACGTCTTGGCTAGGAATAGTCTGTGTGATTCGAAAGGAAAAAATGAAGTCCGATAATCACGTATAGGAATAATCTTAGATCCTGATAGCAGTATATTTTCCATGTGTGGTGTTATCTATTATAGATTACCATTTGGTATGAACTAAGTCTTTCCTATGTTGATGAAAAGAGAAAAATGCACTAAATTATGTTCTATGGCGATAGTAAATTCGAAACCCTTTCAATATGTCAAGGGCACTTTAAGATAATTTCATTGCATTTATCATTATGCATATTCATATCATATCAAATTATTGTTTTAGGTGATTTACTATGTGGTTGAGTCTTATGATATATGTGCATTAAGTGAGTGAATGCTAAAAGAAACCCACTTCGGAAGGATGACTTTGGAAACTTAAAAATGAATCTTTGTTATGTAATGCATAATCACATTTTTCTAATAAATTGAAGTGGCTAGGATGATGAGGATGACATTCATAACTTGTATTTGGGATCTCTATTGAGAATTTTAGAATTTTCACTCGTATGTGTTTTTGTTCTCGTGTCATTTCTAGGTTGATCTAAGAACAATGAAGCCTATACGAAAGAAATCGAATTTGAGTAGTTTAATATCTTGAGACTTGTATCAATTATACTTAGTTACATGTTTATGTATGTAAATACAATGAGAACAGATATGTATTAAAGCTCATAAAGCCTCCTCTTGTACTTGACTTTATATTCAATAAATATTTTGTTTCTTTGTTATATATTTAATAGAATTACGACTTAGTTATTACACGAATCACTCAAATTTGCTATAGATATTTAAGAATGGTCTACTAATTTATACGTAACAACTCTTGAGTCTAATGTCATAGCTTGAGGATGATGTTATATTTGGGAGGGTGTTACATTCTCTATCATAATACTTATCTCAAGTGCAGTCTCTAGAGCATTGGCTATGTCGTAACGGAAGTGGTTTCTGATGGGGCTTTGGTTTCTAGAATCAACAAAAATAGGGAAAGAGGTGTACCTAAATTGTTTAGTCATGGGCCTTGATGGTTGGTCATGAATTACTACAAAGGGCTCATAAACTAGTATCCTTATGCTTCTTCTTGAGGTTCTGAATCCCCTTGGCTTGTTGGACTATTTGAATCTCTTCCATTTTCCTCTTTTCTTGAAGAATCTTGCTCTCCATGAGGATTTCTTTAGCATCCATCCTCAAAAAAGTCCTTATCATCGACAACATGCCTTTCTTACTTAGCATCAAGTATATCTCAAGATTAGAGCACTTCTTGGAACATCCTTGGCAGATCCTATATTTGTGCTCTATGTCTTGTCTTCTGATAGGAAGCTTATAGGACTCCTCCTAGGTCCTTCACTTTTTGAGCATTTAGCCTTACTTTTGAAGCTTAAGAAGCATGAAATGGTTTAAGCTTTTGTCTTTTCTCCTCTATGTGCTTTGTCCTCCTTTCAAGATTGATGATAGATACATTATCAAACTCAGTACCTTCATAACCCCGATTATCATCATTGTTTGAATGTAGGACTAGCTTCCTCTTCATTTTTCTTATTTCTTCTTTCTCAGCCTTTTCTTAGGATTTCTTTGATCATCTTTCTTTCATCTCTTCCCTTTTCTTAGGGCTTATTTTTCTAGAGCTTATTTTCTCCGCAGTTCTTTTTGTTCTTCTTATTGTTTTAAATAAGTTCAGAGGGAACTCAATGCCTAGCATGTCTCTGATACCACTCTTCAGCAAGGGTAACCCATAGACTCAAACATCTTAGTCAAAAGCATGCCATAGGGAAGTGAGTAGTCCTCGTCTTCTCCTTAGCAATGGCACTCGCATATAGTCCATTGTGGGCCTCCGCAGATTAACCTTTTTTTGGACAGGAGATAGTATAGCAACATGCAGTCCATCCTTATGACCAATTAAGATGTTACCTAGTCTAGGTAAGGTAGTGAATTGAACAATAGTAAAAACTTTCCTAGCCCTAGCGCTAAGCATGGCAGTGGTAATCTCACTGCGTTTGTGCACAATAGTTGAGTAGATCCCTTGAAACATCTTCATTACGCCCATGGTGCGTGTAATATCTTCTCAAGTATAACATTGTCCTTAAGCCATGATATTAAACTTAGAAGTTGATACTTGTAATTTAGCAAACCTTTCTTAAATATTTATAGCAAAGTTGATCGTATTGGCAATAACTAATTCCTAATTCTATTAAAATATATAACAAAGAAACAATTATTTTTTAATATAAATAGAATCCAAGAGGAAGCTCTTTTATGAGTCTTACTATACCTCTATCTTTTCATATATTTACAAAACACACGCACATAACAAAATAAAATTTGATTAGGGACTTCAAGTATTGAGCTTCCATAGTAGCTGCCTCATTGTTCTTTTGACCAATCTAGAGACAACATGAGAACACAAATAACATAGGGATAAGAATTGTGAAATTTTCAGTAATGTATCCCAGAATACATAGTAAAATCCATGTCATCGTTCTCGTCCCAAGTCACTTTGGTTTGTTTTCGAAAAATGTGATCATGTTGTTAGCTCCAAAACCCTTTAGAAAGCTTTAGTGCTAAGCGTTTTAAATGATAACAAAACCAATTTCGTAAAAATATTTTGAAGAATGACTAATCCGTTACTTGAGTTTCTTGAAGCACCAAACATGTTTATTCATGTTAGCATACAAGTTCTTAAAAGGAGAACATATTCACAATGACATGTGCAAACATATTTAACTCATTGAAAGAGATTTAGAACTCAAAGAAAGTGAAAATAAATTGAAATAAACGTTTATATGCTCAACGCATGAAAAGAGATTTTAACAATAAGAAACCAAGCTTCAAATCTTTAGAAAGTATGCCATAACTTTAGAAATCAAGTTTCAAGTGAAGATTTCAATCTAGTTCTGAAGAAAGCGTGGATACCACCTTCTATCATCATGATCATGATCTTTTCCTTGACAACAAGCTCTGATTGAAGAATAGAAGATCAAAAGGATTGTTTAGAAATTGAGGAGGCACTTTAGAAAGCGTGTTTACTATAAATGTGGCTCTTTACAGAAGTGGAGGGAAACTTTGAAATTCAAATTTAAAGTCAAATTCAATAGGGATTGATAATGATATCTCTTTTCAACTTGGTCAATAAATTCTAAAAGGAAAGTTTAGAAACCTCGTTCAAAAAGCAAAATGTAGTTCTGATATGGACTAGAAACCTCTATTGACAACGGTTTCTCAACTACAAAAAGTAACTCTTGACATGCAAAGCTTCTCTTCTAGACTTCATTCCAAGACACAAAAAGAAGATCAACAAGTGTCACTAGGAAGGGGATCAAGGGGAACGGTCATAAATTAAGATCAAGTATAAAAGGAGATATTGTGCTAACAAGAACTTTGCTCATTATCAGTATCCTGAAACGTTGAAGAAATTTCCTCTCATCTTCTATAAAAACAATTCCAAGCTTGTAATCGGTTTCATCTTTGTAAAAATCTTCTTTCTATGTTCTCGTAGATCATACATTCTTCCTAGGAAGAATAGATAGAAAAAAACTTGTTGGTTTACTGCTCAAATACTATTTTATTATGAGAAAACTTGAGTATTTGATAGTTTGAGTGATCGAACCTAAACACAAATCTCTATAACCCGATTCTGCTAATGATCACTGTGAGTTAGCTTGAAGAGACTAAGTAAAGACTACTTGTAAGTGATAGTAGAGTGAGCTCCTGGTCATGTGAAGATAGCTTGGGAAGGCTATAGAAAGACTATTTAACTTCAGGGTTGAAAAAGGGTTTTTAGTGGAACTTAATGGTGGTTAAGACTGGATGTAAGGTGGTGGTAAATTATAAAAACTCATATAGGGTGTACTCTCTCTCCTAATCTCCTTTATATTCTGTTTTTGTGCTTATTGTATTTATTTCTTTGATAAACTTATTCATTCTTTTGTTTATTACTTGAGATAGTTCATAAAGTTACTTTTTGACGCTTACTAACTCTATTTCCATCACTTCAGGTTCATACTTGATAGTTCTGCTTAAGCTTTCAAAATCAAAAAGGGAAAAAAAGTTAAGGATAATTCAACCCCTTCAATGCACTTTTCAACCTACACATGCAACATATATCTAAAATTCCTTTTAAAGTTCAAAATCATCCTCTAAGATAATTTTTATCATTCAATCCATTAATATGCATACATAATCATCATCATTAATTATAATCACTTAGCACATAATATAAAGGACTACTTAGGACAATTGCTACTTTACTGTCTTAGCCCTCGACTATGGTGGCTTATTCCACTCTTAGGTAATAATTGTTTTCAAGACTTAACTCATACATAATCATTGGATTACCTTCTCCAATTCTCACACAGATTTATTCCAAGTTAGGTTTACTTTCCTGGTGACTCAATTCACTTCTAAAAAGACCTAACAAAACATATTCTCATTCTCTTTCTCTCATATAGACATAATTGTCAAAATTATTCACAATTATATTCACATAACATCTTCACTAAATTCACATAGCATAATGAGACCAATTCATAATCATTCTATGGTATTTTCAACTAGTTTAGTATGCTATCATGATTTTCATTTTAAAGAAAATTATGGATCAACTATTAAACCTCATCACAATAGAGCAATATAATTTTTTAGAGTTAATTCATCATGTCTATGAGACCCTGTAAAAATTTCAAAGCAAAATAAGGTCTCTGGCTATATTAACAAAATTCTACAAATTAAGGGTTAGGAAACTACTCATTTTTTAGCTCGCAAGCTCTGAAGTCTCGATTTTATTACCCTATCAAATGAACAAATAAAATCCTATAAAATTAGGATTGGACTTCAAGATATTCTCAACACTCTGTAAAAATTTCAGCTCAAAATTCAATTATTTGTATAGTAACAAAATTAGACAAATTCAATACTCCAAAATTGACTATGCAAGTAGAAACCTTGATCAACTGGTTTTTGAATTTTTAAAGATAGCAAAAGTGCTCCAAAATGACTCAAGAAAAATATTGGAGACACTTTAACATGTAGCTTCATCATATAAAAATTTTAGCCCAAGATAAGGTCTCTAACTAGGTTCAAAATCAAATAATTTCACTTACTTGCTTGAACTGAGATTTCTAGCAACATAGTTCACAACATATTTTGATAAAAAGGATTTTCTAACATCATCCAATCTCTCCACCAAATTAAACACATCAATATCTATATATTATTAATCAAAATAATGAAACATTTCAAGGCAAATCAATCACCAAATTCCAGAGCAATTTTGGAAAGAAAGAGACCAATGAAAGCCCTACTTGAAACAAGTAAGTGAAATTAACTTGAAACAAATAGTTCACACAAATCAAACAAACAATGCATACACAACCAACCAAAAGGTAACAATTAATTCCTATAACATAGTCAAAGCATTCCTACCTTGTATAGATCTTTGGGTGATGATGTCCCTTTAGCTATTCTAGTGTTGTGGTCTCCAACTTAGTTTTGGATACTTCTCTGGACACTCCCTGATCATATGTCCTGGCTTTCCATAGCGATAGCATACATATTGCCTAGCCAAGCAAGGTCTACTCCCATGATCCTTTCCATATCTTGGGCAATTTTGTCTACGGTTAACTCTTATTGTTGTTTATCCTCATATGGACTTGGTTGAAACTGCTTCTTTAAGCATCCTCGTAGTCTTGGTCTTCATGGAGTCTTTTCATAGGGTTGTTCTTCACAGATTCAATAATCACCAATTTCTTGTTTTATCCTTCCACTAGTCTACATTTGTCTACTAAGGCGTGGTCTCTAATCTCAAAAAGTCCAACTCCAGCTTCAATATCCTTTCTAATCCACCTTCATATTTAATATACTTCCAAGCTTCATTGGGATTGCATTGACAAATGGTGAAAAACTTGTAGAGCTCTTCAAATTTTCCAAGTGTATTATGCCACACTCATGTTTCCTTGCTTGAACCTCATGAATTCTAATTCCTTTGCATTTTGTACTAACGGGAAGTACTTAATAGAAGGCCTCCTTAAAAATATCCTAGTGATTTCATCCTAGAAGTCTTAAGCAACCACCTAGTTCCATTCTACCAAAATTCAATATCGGCTTCCAGTATGTAGGTAGTGAAGGCCACCTTTCGATCCTTTGTACAAGCAAGACCAAATTTCCTCTATTGCCTTGATCCACTCTTTAGCTTTATTCAAATTGAAGGTTCCTCTGAAGGGCATTGGGTTTGCCTTCCAAAACTTAGCAAATTTCTGATATTCTACATCCACCTCTGCTCTCCTTGGGTTTCCTGTTGAATTCTTTCAAGCATTCTAGTCTAATATCTCCATAATTCGATTTGCCACTCAGCTTAATCCCTAAGAAGCATCCATCTCACGAAATGTACCCATCATGTCTTCTGGCTCAATATTCCTATTCCTAGTATGTCTCCAAGTTTGCCTTTGGTTCGTGAACACACCAACAAAAGATATTGAGTTGATCAGGCTAATACTATGCTAAGTGTGATAGCAACCAACTATAGTACTACTTAGATTTTCATGCACATCTAAACCTTATATCTTATCATATATATAGGATTCAAAGCATGACTTACCTACATATTAGAAGCATAGCCGATCCATTCCTCAAGGTCTTACTAGGATGAGCTACTCTAATACCATAGTATAACACCCTCCTAAGTATAATATCATCATTAAGCCATGACATTAGACTTAGAGTTGTTACTTGCAATTAAGTGGACCTCTCTTTACATATTTATAGCAAAGTTGATTGAATCGTGTAATAACTAATTCATAATTCTATTAAAATATATAACAAAGAAATAAGTGTTTGTTTAATATAAGTCAAAAACAAGAAAACATATTCTGATTCTTTTTATCTCATATAATGACAATTGTCAAAATTATTCACAATTATATGCACATAACATCTTCACTAAATTCACATAGCATAATGAGATCAATTCATAATCACTCTATCATATTTTCAACTAGTTTAGTGTGGTGTCTTGATTTTCATTTCAAAGAAAACTATGGATCATATACTAAACCTTATCATAATAGAGCAACATAATTTTTTAGAGTTAATTCATCATGTCTATGAGACACTGTATAAATTTCAAGGTAAAATAAGGTCTATACCTATATTAACAAAATTCTACAAATTCGAAGGTCAAAAACTAGTTTTCAACCAATAGTTCAAAGTCTGAATTTGATTACCCCTATCAATTGAATATGAATTTAATTGGTTAAGTCAAGGATCAATTGGTTAAGTCAAGGATCAAAGTACATGTATGTAAATATCATTATTACGTAATTCCTTACATTTCCATATTGTTTGTATTATTATTATATAGTTCCTGTTATCTAATGTGAGGTGGGTAGCTATTCTGCTCATTGAGTTTTGATGAACTCACCCACTCTCTTTTTCCTCCTCTATAGATGGGCTTCGGGTTTAGTTGCACCACAAAATTCTCTTCATGGTGTCAGCTTCTTTGGTGAGCTTCGCTTTGGAGTGAGACTTACTATAGGTTCATGTTAGTTTAGCAATGCTCCAAGTAATTGTGTAGGTAGGATCGGACATGCATAGTTTTTTATGATTATATACATGAGCTCTAGTTACTTAATTAATTATCTTTGACTTCGGCCCATATTATGGTTATTATGCATTTTTATATTTAGGATTTAAGTTTAGGACATTTTTAGAATTATGAAATTTAGTTGAACTTAAGATATTATAAATATATTTGATTTATTTATGCATATTAGTTCGGTCACGTTACCAAAGGCTTTTGTGGGGACCCGGTCCAGCGTGCCAGTCATGTTCCCTAGATAGGTCGTGATTAAGTGGTATCAGAGCCAAGGTTGGACTCCAGAAAAGCACGAACTTTGGATAGTAGGTGTTGGGAAGAGCAAATTCTGTGGGGGGCCAAGTTAGTCCCCAAAGCAAACAATATCTCCTCTCAAGTGTTACTCACACTAGGGATAGCAATACATAGTGCACCTAGATGTTATAGATGGTATCAGAAGTTCTTGTAAGAGTCTAAGGCCTTAAACCCGCCCTCTCAGGAGAAGTTCAAGAAGGCATTTATGAAAATGTTTTTGTTTAAACGAAAGGCTCAAATGATGAAAGAGCTTCTAAAGCTCCAATTGACCCTTGGCATGACAATAAGGGGTATGATGAGCGTTTCACCTACTTATCACAGCGCATCAGGCATGTTTTTCCAAGAAGCGGGGTGAGGCGATTCGTTAAGGAACTGCCAAAACATGTTTCTCAGCTTGCAACCCTACATAGGGACCATGGACTATGCTTAGATTGTGGATATAGTGATTAGGCTTGAAAGTGGCTTAGCAAAATGAGGGCATTGCTAGAGACTAGCAAAAGGGCCAAGCTTCATGGCTCCTTCTCTAGTGGAGTAGGTTCGAGACGGGGTCTCCATTTGACAAGGTCGGTCAGGTAGGATTTGCCTTCTCAAAGCCCACTTGAATTGGCCCAGGTCCATCAGACTCGAGCAAGGAGACAACATTCAGGATGGCAAGGTTCATTCAGCTGGTAAGTCACATGCAGCCTGTCAGACATGTGGGAAGCGCCACGGAGGCTAGTGCTTCACTACTACAAATAAGGAAATTTACGACACTCCATCCATAGCGGTTTTGAAGGATAGTCGTCGCTGGCCATGAAAGCAAGCATTTGCCTGCGGTTCCCAAGGCGCGCTTGCCAATGAAATTTTGGCGCAAAGCTTTTGCTTTTTTCATCTCCCACGTCACCCCTCTCTCTTATTGTGTGGCTCACTCTTCAAACCCCTCCCTCACTCTTCAAACTTTTCAAAACAAACAAGTACCTCACGCCCACATGTCCAAGGTCATGACTTTCTCGCGTGAGGCGCTCCAACAAGGCCACCGCTCCGAGCTCGCCATCGCTCCCAGCTTGCCCCTCGAGGTCGCCACCAGCTCAGACCTGGCACGCGACGCTCCAAGCAAGCACCTCATGCCCAAGGCTCGAGCTCGCCGCCAGCCAAGGTCTGCTTCCTTTGTGCTAGGCTACGAGGTCGCCGGTTTCTCTCAGCCGCTACAAAGCCACCCGATTGGAGGTCGAATCTTGCTCCAAAGCTCGTTGCTTTCTCTTGCAGCAAGAGGTCTCCAGTTTACTCCAGCGCAAGCAAGGCCACTCGCTCCTAGGTCGCTACCCTTCAGGAGCCGCCAGGTTCAAAAGTTAACATCGTGCATGGCAATTGTAGCTGCAGTGGCCTGGCCTCCACGCTCTCTGATAGTTCCTACGGACTTTCCCTTCCGCTTCCTTTCCTCTCTTCTTCTTCGCCTTCCAATTCCTTTCCGCCTAACCCATCTTTCGCCAAGTGGAGCCTCGCCGCCCAATGAACCAAGTCGGGTTTTGATCGGAATCGTTAGAAGAGGCGCCAAAGCTCTTCGTGAAATCAATAGTTCTCCCTATTATAAACATGCTTTTTCTTTTCTTTTCTATTTTGTTTTTAGCTTTAGATTCTGGAATTCAATTTGTATTTCATCTTAATTCAGCTTTAGAAATGTATCAGAAGTGGAATTTATTTTTGAAAAAATAATAATATTCAGTTTCTCAATATTTGGTGACGGATTGATGATTCAGTGATTTTTTGATGTCACAGATTGTGTAGTTTTGATATACTTGGCATTGTTTTGCAGGTGTTTGATTTAATGCAAAAGCAGGAACAAACTCGCCTTGCCTGAGTGGATGCGAAAAGTTCATTTCGAACTTATTCAATCTCAAGGAGATATTGTAAATGATCTATCATAGATAGGTGGCTCGTGATTCTTATAGTCTTCACTACCAATTCATGCTTTCACTTTGGATTTTTTGCTTCATGCTATTGGAAATTTGTTTTAATGCCTATGGATGTAAAGTATAGTTCCGTCTTCCTGAATAATTTTATCAACCAAGCTATACATGTAAACCACATGTTATATAATTACCATTATCAACATTATCTTTTCTTGGTTCCTGTAGGCCATAAGTGTGATATGAGCAGAGGATATTGAAAATTGATATGCGTTTTGGGGTCTATCATTAAGAAAGATAAGATTTAAAATGGTTTGTCTATAGACATGGTTTATGATAGGATATAATGGCATTGTTTGATAATACAATCGACTCCACCTGATTGGAAAAAGGTTTGCTGATTGACGTTGTTGTTGTTTAGAGTCAGATGGAATCATTTTGGTGTGTACTATCGTAAGTTTTTGTCTTATTTTGATATGTCAATAAATTTTCATTGCAAGAAAGGGCGAAAAATGGCTGAAGAACAACGGAATCTAATACAAGAGCAAGCAGAAGAGACAAGCCCAGGTTTTGCAATATGAAGATGAGTTGGCAAGGAAAAAAATGCAAGTGTAGGCTGAATAAACAACAATATGCTCTTTTATTTAATAGTTGAATTTATAGAGCTTTTACATTACCATTTAGAAATGTTTCTCTGCTAGATCAAAAAGTCACAACTCATAATAGCTTTGAGAATGGTGGATGTAATTAGAAAATATGTGAATAATCATGCTGAGCATGTCTAAACCTTATGGTTATTATATTCTTCTTCCTTTCATTTTTTAAATCTTTTACACTTTCCTTTTGAATATTTTTAATTGAAGAAACATATGACCTTAGTTAATGATTGGCTTGACGTCCTATGATTTTTATTCCCCCTCCTATCTTGGTGTTCAAAACTCTGTAATAACAGGAATTACGATGAAAATTTGCAAAGAGTGGTCTAAATGTTGGTGATATTTTAGGAGTCTATCTCGCCATAAGTTAAGCGGGTCTATAACTCCTGAACCTTGGGAAGCTAGAGCATCTAAGGGTTCTATATGTATTATTAAATTTTGAGTGTACCTACTTTTTCTCTTTACATTGTTACTTTATTTGCTAATTTGATAATATTGTATTTGTTGTAGTGCTTTTCACAACAACTTCTATGGGATAATTCCATCAGAATGTATATATTTACTTGGATTATTTTTGCAAGTTATATTTACTTTGGTTATTTTGGCAAGTTCTTTTCAATGCTTTTATTTTTCTATTTACCGTGGAAAAGTTTCTGCATTTGTCTCAGATGGTGTTGGTATTAGGATCATGCTATTTAGTAAAGTAACATCATCATTTAAACATTTATTTTATGCATGTACATATTAAAATTGCTAGGTTCATATGCTATTTAGCAAAGTAACATCACCATCACACTTTTATTGTTTATGGATGGTCAAGTTAGTGTCATTTCTGACTTTATGCTTTTATTCCTGCTATTGTCTCTGTGTTTTGCCATAATTTTTGTGCTTATTCTTCTATTGGTGTTACTCTTGAAAAAAAATGAAAAATGAAGCTTTCCCTTAATCCTATTTTATTTCAGAATTGCAATCACAATGCAAATGTTGTGTTTGATGGAGAATTGGGAGTATTCTGTGGCTCCTTGGGGGCTTCAAAGTTGTTATGTAGATATAATCTTATACTTTTGAGTATTAGTGTCTTATTGTAGTTTGATGATGGTCCTTTGGCTAAATGATTGATATATCCATTGAATCTTCTTCTTGCTTATATAGACTTGTTATATATTGAGTATCATGTGCACATTTGGCTTAAGACCATTGAATAATTGATGGAGGCAATTAAGAGATCTTCTGTGTTATATTAGCCGCAATCCTAAAGCAAATTTTTGTTTTTTTCAATTGCGGTGGTTAAAGACCACGTTAAATTATTCAAATGATATAGGGCCAATTTATTTGGTTCCTAACTGCCATTATAACTTTAAACATAACCTTTTATGGCCATTTGAATCGCAGTGTTTTTAGCATTTTTTTTAAAATTTTTTTGCGGCGGTTCAAACCGTCGCAATGTTTAAAGTATCATTTTTCATTTAACATTTGGCATTTTACGGATTGAACCACTATGAAAGGAAAATGGCATTTTGCGGCGGTTATTCCGACGTTGGCGCTAACCACCACTATAGGGGTTGGCGATGGTTTGATTTGGTGCGGTTTCAAACCGCGCAACTTGGATTTAGTGAGGTTAGACGTACCAAAAGGTAAAATAACAGCCACTAAAGGTATTTTTCCTGGTAGTGCTTGCTTAGTACATTCATGTGCTACGGTTGTGGTTAATGGGGTCATAAACGAAGGATTGTCTAGACATCCAGCGTCTCCAAACCAAGAGTTAATGAACACCGCACCGCTTCATTCCTTCATTGGCAACCTAGAATGGTACGATTCCTCAAGTCAGAGGAAATGAGTGGGGCCTAAACAACAAGGGCCAGGAGCACGGGGCTAACAACCCCATCTCTAAGCCTTGACTAGTCAGAGCACCAGACAATGTACACGCTAATGAGGTAGACCATCTCTTTAGAGTATACGGAAAGTATTGCATAGTTAAGATATATTCATAAGTGATTTAGTTAAGCAAAGATTTCTAAGGGGGAGTAGAACTTGTGTTTGTTCAAGTATGAAAGTTCATATGTCATAGCACAGAAAGTAAGTTGTTCGTAAGGACCATAAGTAGTGATAAGTGTTTACGAGATTTGGGGATCAAATCTCATTAAAGGGGTAGTATGTAATTTCCCAAAAGTAAAAGCCTTAGGAAGGTTATGTCTAAGTTCTAAAAGGAATTGGAAAAGATTTTCTAATATCAGAATTTTAATGATACTTATTTGAAGATATTATATATTATTTATATTTAACATGCATTACATAAAGATATTTATTTTAATGTAGAATTGTTAGATATTATATAAGAAGTTATTAATGATTAAATTAAATATGAAATTTATTGATTTGTGAATTATTATTATTATTATTTGTATTATTTTAAAAATTAACAAAGTATGCAACATTAATGTAAGTTATGTTGGTAGTTCAAAAGAATATATATGTCTATATCAATACCTTTGAATGTTGAAATGTAAACCGTTATATGTATGTAGCATTAAAGGTGGAATGCGAAGTAGCTTCACATGCAGTTAAAGGAGCTTGTTATTGGGGTTATATTTTTTACTCCTAGTATATATTTGACACATCATAATACTCTTAAACAATTTTCTAAGAGCCCTAGCTACCCAAGAATTTTTCCATAGAGAAAAACGTGATTTCTCTCAATTTTCTGCGATTAATCTCTTCCAATAAATGATCTTCATGGAATTTAATCAGTTTCTTCCTCTTTCATCTAGTTTATGACTTAGAGCATGATCAGGCATGATTTTCTCATAACTTTCTTCATCCACCTTACCAAACTTGGGCTTGGGTGATAGAATCAAATTGTTTATGTTTTCATTATATTGCTTGGCAGTTCCTGGTGTCATTCCTACTCCCAGGGTAAGTTGTCAAGTGGAAGTGCACTCCGGGCTACCAACGATGAGTGGGTAGTTGTTCATGACTATATTTTAGCCATTAAAAGTATTTTAGAACACGATTATTATCATTGTTATCATGAAAATCATATTTTGAAAAACTCATGGGACCATTGTTTATTGCATGATTGTCAAAAGATGTCACCAAGTTCAAGTTATATTATATATATTAGGACCATGTGATTTTTTTTGGCATGATATGAATTTCTCATCAAAAAATAAGTTGACAGTTCTCGTGTTTCACGCTAAAAGTATTATTTAATTATCAGAGATGAGTACCAGGCAAGACATCATAGAACAATTATTACGAATATTAAAAAATGTTATTATTATCTATTTAGCACAATATGACCTAGTTAGTTATGATAAGACGTAAAGAAGATAAAACGTTAATAACTATTAGATAGTTACCATATGGATAGGAGTTAGAATAGCAAGAAGATATGATGTTGTGTAATTTTCAATTAATACATATAAAGCAGAGCCTAGTATTAGAACTCAGTTAAACAACTAATACAATGCCCAATTAAAATATGAAACAGTAATATTTAGCATAATAAGATTTAGTCAGTTGATGGAAAGTAATTAATAGCTAAGTTATACAAATAGATTAATATATATTTATTATTTATTGTATGAATAATAGCCAGGAATATTAAGAATGTCTAAGTAATAGTTAAAATTTTATTTAATAATTATTCATGACATAACTCAGTCAATTAATAGAAATTAATTAGTAGCTTTTGTAACAGGATTTTTTCCTTGTGTAAAAATGACCAAAATGTCCCTAAGGTCATTTCTACCAGAAATTAAAGACGGCTGGTCAGGCTATCCTCAAGGGGTTAGTATAATGTTTGAAGGGAATTATTTGTGTTATGGAAGTGTTAGAGATGAAAATCTCAATTTTCTGGTTTTTCCCATGTGCAAAATTACCAAAGTACCCCTGAGGTAGTTAACGAAGATTAAGTGACAGACTGAACCAACCATCACCAATTTGAAATGTTAATTATAAGTGTTGCATGATATCTGGAAAATTTGGTGGTTCTAGGGAGTTCTCGTGTGAATTTATGGTTTTGCCTCTGGTGCTAAATGAGCATAATTAAGCGGTTAAGGAAATATATGCAATATTATGCTCTAATTAAAGATAAATTAATTTCATCTAGTAATTTTGGGTCAAATTATTTATGTGAGGTTAGTTAAGGCATAAGTTTGTTTAAGGAAGTTCAAATTCCCTCCTTAATTAAAGACATTATGTCATGTCATAGCAAATAGTAATTTCTCTCTCATTCCCTAGTTTTAGGAAATGTTTTGGAGTTTGAATTTCAAACTAATTGAGGTTAATTCAAAGTAAGAGTGAAAGACTAATCTTTAATCATGTCTTGAGAAGCCTTAAACACATGGTTACTAACCCAAACACCTAATTACCAATCCCTAACTCTTTGCCTAATTAAATCTATCTTTAATTCATGTTCTAACATACATGAGAAGTTAGAAATTTCCCCCTAAAGGCGGCCAAGGCGGCGGCCTCCCCACCCAAAAAAAAAAAAATTCTCACCCTCATATTTTAATTTTTACACGTTAACACTCACAAACACTCTCATTTTTCACCATTCACTTTTTTTGGCCAAGACTTTTGTGTAAAAAAAAAAAAAACTCTTGCATCCTTTCAACTCAAGCTTTCTCTTCTTCCTCCTCCACCTTCAAGAAACCTCCACCCTCAACCTACACTCAACCTCAAACCACCACACCTCCTCCATAGATCATCTTTAAGGCATATAACCTTTCCATCCCCAAGCTCAAGAATTTGGTAGGGGTTTTATTTTGAAGCTCTTTCTCTTTTTCTTCCTTTTATTTTCGGATTTGATGATGGTTGAATGTTTGAGTTTTTGTTCTTTTTTTTTTCTCCATTTCAGTTTGAGCTTCTTTTTTCCTCCTTTTCTTTTTGATTTTGTTGTTGATTGGATGGATAAAAATCATAGCTTGATATGAGAGATCTTGATGGTGGTTTTGGATGTCACCATGTGCTTGACCTCTCTAGAGCCCAAGGTTTGGTTCATTTTTGGTTTGAAAGGATGAGACATGTAGAATACTTGTTGGTTCCTTTGAAATATTATTTTGCTTTCTTTGATGTTTGAGACTATGGCTTGATGATGAAGGTTCCTAATAATGATTGTGGAATCATCATATATGTGACCTCTAGAGCTCAAGGTTTCATTTTTGGTTTCATTATTGGTGGTTGGTCAAGGCCATAGCTTGATGATGAGGGTTTTAATATTAGTTGTGAAGCCATCATGTATTTGTCCTTTAAAGCTCAAGGCTTAATTTTTGGTTTCAAAAGAGCATGAGAAATGGATTGTTATTGGTTTTCTTTGGTTGTCTTCCTTGAGCTTGATGGTGAGTCCAAGAAATAAGGTTCTTGGAACCATGGTGTTGATGGACTCTAAAGCTCACTTCCATTTTGTAAGATTGATTGGGGTTAAAGAGTTCATTCTTTAAAAAGTCTTGATTTTGGAGCCTAATAAGATATAAAGGTGGATTTGCATTCATGTTTATGTTTCAAGCTCTAACATTTCATGTTTATGTTTCTAAGCTTTGCATATCATATTTAGATTTCAAGTCATCACTTTAAATCTTAAAGATAATAAAATGGATTTGCATCATCATGTTTAAATTCCAAGTCTTGCATATCATGTTTAAATTTCAAGTCATCATCTTAATCTTAAAGATAAGAAAATAGGCTTGTATTATCATGTTTAAAGTTCAAGTCTTACACACTATATTTATATTTCCAAGTCATCACCTTATAATGATAAAGATTAAGAAGAGGACTGCAGAGCATGTTTATGTTTCTAGACATCACTTAAATCTCTAAGGCTTAAAACTTACCTCTTTCAACTTAAATGGAAACATTGATCATGGACACACTTTGATCTACAAGGGATTAGAATCCTAATAGTAAAATCTTTAGTTTTAATAAAGAGCTTGTTTTGTTTAGTGAAAATGCGAGTATGATTTCAAAAGGAATGTTGGAATGATGCTTTAAAATGATCTTGGAATGAAAAAGCAACTTGTATTGTGTTAAAACTTTGGTTTTTCAAATTTAAGGGATTCTGGTAATCAATTACCATCTTATGTAATCGATTTCCAGACGATTCTTTGTGAGTTTTTAGTTCTGGTAATTGATTATCGGCCTATGTAATCAATTACTAGGATCCTGTTTGTGCCTGGAACAAGTTTTTGATTCTGGTAATCAATTACGGCACATGTAATCGATTACCAGGACCTCTAATGTATAAATAAGTGTGTTCTAAGCGAGATAATGTGGATTGATGACATACATGCTTAAGTTTTGAATTATGTGAATGATGATCCCTAGTATTTCATATATATATATATATATATGTATATATATATATATATGTTAAGCATAGCATATGCATTAGTTAAGTCTGATCCTTGATTCTGGCATACTAGGTAGAAGCATGTTTATTGCTATAAGAAACGATTGATATTATGCTTATGGATGTATGTAAAGAGATGTGATGCATGTTTATGTGATTAATGATATGATAATTTTTGTGGTATGATGAGATTATTAATGAATGATTAAGATGCATGATCTATGAGAACTATGAGCATGATATGTTAAATGATAAATTATGATTACATGCTCACATTTGCATTTGTGAATAGTATATTGAGATAATAGGTGACATAAGACATATGAAAATGATTCTCTAAACTCTAGGAATTAATGGTTAGGAGAGGTGATCCAATAAAGGTGATCCTTTAGACTCAGGAATTAATAGTTATGAAAGGTGAACCTATGCCCCTAACCCGCACTCTAGGAGTTGGGAATTTAACTTATCAAGAGGATAAGTGTGGATTAGTGACGACTAGTTTAGGTATGAGCTCATAACTTAGAACTCTCAAAAGGGGAGAGTATTAGGGTGACCTCCATGGAAAAGAGAATAAGAAATTTAAGTCACCTAAAAGAATAATGAGGAAAGATCATGTTAGAATAATTTGCATTCTTTATGCTATGCCCACTTAATATGATTATATGATATCTAGCTTATGGCAATCGACATGCATTTATGACTTAGTATGCTGCATTCATGCATTAAGATTCATGCTAAATGTACGGGTCTTGGTTAATGGTATTTGAAACTAATAAATGAACCCTATACGTATGCTCCCCATTTTATAATGAAACCTAAAGGTCCTGAGGAAGTAGATGATGACACATCTCAGGAGGTGAAAATCTTCCTGAGATTCTTATATAAGTTTCTCATCCCTTTCTTTCTTCCATCTCATCTTCAGAGGTAGATGGTGACCTTCATGATCTACGTTGATGCTCCCACCTGGGAGATACACTTGACGCGCTCACCAGACTTATCACTTCGTGGGTCGATGTGTTGCTGCCTTTTTGTCTTCATGGAGCGCCCTTTGCACACCTGGTGACCAGCTATAGGTTCTTAAGCCTCCTCATTCCTGATGACCTCATTTTTAGCGTGCCCATCCGTGTGGTGAGCGGATTCCTCTCCCGCACTCCTGCTTTAGCCATTCGCGACATCTTGGTCTATGTTTCACGATCACCACCTCGCCCCACGAGCCATGGTAAACCTATCTAAGGATTCACCCACCCAGCTTCTTCAAATGGTTCTCCCATTCCGTTCCTGTGATGTGGGGAGTGGTAGTGACGGAGAGGCTCCTGTCACGCAACCTATGAAAGGAGCTACCCGCCCTACCAGAGGTGCTTATGTTACCTCCATCATCTTACCACACCTGATGCGTTAGCCAATTAGATTAGATACCTTCCTTCCTCGGGAGCAATAGCAGTAAGAGTCGGTAGTGGACCTTGGAGCGCCAACGCATATGTCATGGATTAGGATAGCCTTCTTTTGCCTTTTTGATTTAGAGGTTATCTACCTAGGCGCACCCTGGTAGGAGTAGCGGGAAGGCAAAGTCTTAGCTAGTTGGTATTTAGCTTTTCTTTTCATGCTTTCTATGGGTGACTGTACTTAACCCAACCTTTGTTGGTGGGTATGATGATATTTCATATATATGTGTGTGTGTGTGTGTGTGTGTGTGTGTGTGTGTGAATCTATGATGATATGTTTTTGCTCATGATTTTGTGTTTTATTTGTAATTCATGTATGCCTATAACACGTCCTATTTCTTCTCTTTTTATACGCGAAATGGATGATGTAATTTATGTTCTCTATGCGCGGCTCACATTTTGATTTTTAAGTTCAAAATAAATTTTTACCCATATTTTGCTAAGTATTTTACAAACCTTGAAGTTAAGAACTAGACAAAATAATAATAACTAATAATTAACTTGAATGCGTCCTAAGTGTGTTGGGTTAAATATTAGGATGTTATAGCTTTTGCAGCCTACGATTAAATTATGACTTAATTATTAAAGTATAAGAAGTGTTCAGTACAACAAGATTAGCTTTAGTTTTATAGTTATTATTTAACTATTATAGATTTCTAAAATTAATTTATTTATATAGCATAAGAAACCCAACGTTTTCAGCAATAATAAAATAGATAAATAATAATTAAAGGTTTGTAGGTAAATCATTGCTATTATTATTAGTATTACTATTATTGTTGCAAGTGGATTAGTATATAGTATAGCATGAATAGTTTCTATGACGAAATATTTAATGATGAAATTGTTATCTCATCGCGCAAATAAGAATCAGGGAATATGATTTAGTGTTTGAATTTATTGTTAATTCTATTAATTTATGTATGTTGAGATCAATATAGTAGAATTCCAAGCATGTTTTGGAAAAGTCGTTAACCTTGGTACACTTGGTGCCAAAGGCGGTGTCTAAGCGGCCATGGAGGTAGTCTTATGAGATCTTAACCTTGGTATACCTAGTGCCAAGGAGGCGGTATACCAAACGGCCATGAGGCAATCCTATAAGACTCTAACCTTAGCATACCTGGCTGCCATGGAGGCGGTTGTAGGTAAGAAAACGCATGAGAATAAGGGGTTGAATCATGCTTTGCCTTTTCTTTCCCTATTTGTCTTATGAAAAACTTACTCAAGATATTATCAAGCTATGAGCTTAAAGTGAAGCGGAATAGCGTTAGTGACTTTAGAAAGTGAACTTTCTAAATTGAATATGAAATAAATGTAACGCCTTGATTTCTCTAGTGTACAAATGACCAAAATGTCCTGAGG
Organism: Dalbergia oliveri; assembly: GCA_030441495.1. NCBI lineage: Eukaryota > Viridiplantae > Streptophyta > Magnoliopsida > Fabales > Fabaceae > Dalbergia > Dalbergia oliveri. The sequence continues at coordinate 30,754,797 of JAMLFY010000003.1, read as the reverse complement.
TCATTTTACCTGGGAAATGAGGATCACCGACCCGGTCGTCCTCAAGGAGATTTTGATGATGATGGGGGATTGCCTGTGTTATGTGAGGTAATAGAGGAAGAATCTCATTTTTGAGTTCAGACGTGTGAAATTACCAAAATGCCCTGGCTTTTTCAACCTGGATTTATGTGTTGCTGAACCAAACTTCACCAAAAGGTTTTAAATGATGTTTATAAGCTATGTTTAGCCGCTAGTTAAGCCTAGTCAGCAAGGTTTGAGGAAGATTACCATTTGCCCCTAGCTTTGTGCATTTTGGGCTTAATGACGCGATTAGTAAAACTAAGCAATATTAGGCTCTAATTAAAGATTAGTAAATTCTAATTACCAATCTAGAGTCAAAATAATTTATTATGGATGATTAGAACCTAAGATTGCTTAGATACACCTTAATCTTGTCTTAAGAATCAAGATGCCATATCATGGAATCTTGAATAGTATTTTCTCTCAAATTCCTTAAATTAAGGAATTGTGATTGTGAAAGGTTTTATGTATAAATTGAGTTTTATCTCACTAATGAAACAAGAACAACTTCTTAATCATGTTTTGATAGCCTTAATTACCCATTACTTTACCTAAACACTTACTTGCAAATTCCTAATCAAAAGCCTAATCAAAGATACACCTAAACACATCTTTAAAAAACAATTAGAAGACACAATTTCCTCTTCCATGGGCTGTCATGACCGGCCATCCTCCCCATTATTCATCACATGTTGATTTATTTTACACACAAAAAACCATACTTTAGGCCATACCTTGGACCATGCTTTGAGTCATACTTCACCATGCCTTGACCATACCCAAACCCATACCAATTAAGAGATATTTCTTCTCTCTTTCCATCCTTTTGACCGTCGGCCTCCTCCCCTAAAAGGCCATCCATTAGTTTCATTCAAACCTTTACACACATTTGCACACTTCAAGTTTTCTTCCTTAAGCTCAAAGAATTCCCTTTTTCCTTCTTCCTTGGCCGAATTCCCTCTTAAGGTTCCAAGAAGATTTTCCTCTCATTTCATCTCAAGAAACCAAGCTTTCTTTCTTTCCTTCAAACAAAACTTGGCAGGGAGTTGTCTTTAAAATTATTTCCTTGCTTTGTTAAGTGTTGTTCTTGGTTTAAAATGATGTTGGATGATCTCCTTCTTGTCTCCTCATTTCGATTTTTCCTTTTCTTTTCTCTCTTGATGTTTTGGCCTTATGGCCTAGATGATGGTGGAACCATGGCTTGATAATGAGGATCTTGGGTGTTGGTTGCAAAACCATCATATGTTTGACCTCTAAAGCTTGAAGGTTTCACTTTACTTGCAAGTCTTGAAGAAATGATGTTGTTATGCTATAAAAATGAAAATCTTGAACTTAGGACTTAATGCATTTATATTAATCTTTCATTGCTTTGACAAGACTTGGTTCTTGGTTTAAAAATGATGTGTTGAAGATTTCCCTTTACTAAATTATTTTGGTTTTCTCTTTTCTTCCTTTTCATTTTGGTCTCAAGGCCTTTAATGGTTTCCCCATGATAGCTTGATGATAGGAGTTTCTAGATGATGACTATGAGTTCATCACAATAAAACCTCTAGAGCTTGAGTTACTTTCTTAAAAGTAGGATGATTATGCTAAGTAGTTTGCTTAAGTATGTTTTACTAAAAGGTGTTGTTATGTTGTTAAAGTGGTAATCTTGAGCCTAGAGCACTAAAATAAAGAAATGGACTTGCATTCATGTTTACTTTAAGTCCTTGCATTCATGTTTATATTTCCTTGTCTAGCATATTTATTTCAAGTTATCACTTAACAACTAATCTCAAAGCCTACCTATCTCAACCTTAAAGTTGAGATGTGATTTAGAGTAAATACTCTAAGAGGCCTTGAGCACTAAAATAAAGAAATGGACTTGCATTCATGTTTACTTTCAAGTCCTTGCATTTATGTTTATATTTCCTTGTCTAGCATATTTATTTTCAAGTTATCACTTAATAACTAATCTCAAAACCTACCTATCTCAACCTTAAAGTTGAGATGTGATTTAGAGTAAATGCTCTAAGAGGCCTAAAGCACTAAAATAAAGAAATGGACTTGCATTCATGTTTACTTTTAAGTCCTTGCATTCATGTTTATATTTCCTTGTCTAGCATATTTATTTTCAAGTTATCACTTAACAACTAATCTCAACGCCTACCTATCTCAACCTTAAAGTTGAGATGTGATTTAGAGTAAATACTTTAGAGACCTAGAGCACTAAAATCAAGAAATGAACATGCACTCATATTTACTTCAAGTCTTTGCATTCATGTTTATATTTCCTTGCATAGCATATTTATCTTTCTTGCTATCAACTTAAAAAGACTAAGAATGAGGCTTGCATTACATGTTTACAATTATGTCATCACTAAAAAGGAATGAATCTAGTGCTCAAGACTCGCCATTTTGATTCACATAATAAGAGGTTTCTTATGAAGTTTAGTTACAGAAATGCCTTATTTTATGCCTATGGGGTTCCTTATGTTTCGGCCTTGTCTACAAGTTTACAGCACTTTTAAATTTTGTTTTAGATGATGTATATGTGTTGGATGACTGTTATTTGATGTGATTAATTATTCTTGATGCTTTGGGCAAACTTAGTAGCTAAAAAGGATTGAAAATAAAATTCTAGAAATCTTGAGAACAAGAAATATGCATTCTATCCAGCACCTTTTAAATTTATGAAAAATCATATTTTACCATGTTTAGTTAGGTAAGAATGACTCATAAATGGTTTAGTAATTAATTTTAGCATCATAGGAAAAGCCGGTAATGAGAAAGGATGAAAATGCAACTTCACACACCGAAAATCCTTGAAATTGTTTTCCTGCCTATGCTGTCCAACATTGTTAAATAATGTTCTCGAGCCATGTAATTAGTGATAATGTCGATAATAGATCCCTTAGATGCATAAGAAGATAAGTTGACAATTAGAGTTACCCGATTTTAGCATCATGTGATGTGTAATGTTAAATGAGTACTTGAACTTTAATTAGTAATTCCATGACTTTCATGTTATAGTTCATTTAGAAGCCTGAAGATGCTTATGCATGAGATATGGGAAAATGTTATGATAATTATGAATTGTGAATTGCATCATGATATAACATGCTAAGACTTAAGGTGACTAAGAAACATGAAAAGATGATCCTTTGGACCCATCAAACTATAGGTGGTAAATCGGTAATTCTTGTCCCTAGCCCATACTTAAGTCGGAACTTTAACTTATCAAAAGGGATAAATATATACTAGTGACGACTAATGAGGTATGAGCTCATAACCTAGAAATACTCTCAAAAGGGTAGAGTATAGGGTAGCCCCAAGAAATAATGATGAACTAACTTAAGTCACCTAAAGAACTAAGATATGCCATTCATGAATCATATTTTGTGCACAATGTGTTGTTATAATGTGGAGATGCATGGTAGGAAGCTAAATTTTGCACAACATGTTAAAGCATAATGTATTACAAGACGCATGATAAAACGAATGGGTCTCGGTAACTAATGTTTTGAAACTTAAATAAATGAACCATTGTATGCTCACCATTTCATAATAACCCAAAGGTTCCTGAGGACGTTGATGATGTCACTTAGTTAGGAGGATGCCCTGAGATTCTTTAGTAAGATTCTCACTCCCATTTCTTTTCCATCACGTCTTTAATTCTGATGCGACATTCATCCTGTTCATTGACACCCACCTGGGAGGTGCATTTTGATCAGAACACCAATCGTATCATTTTGAGGGACGTTACGCCGTCGAGCGTCATGTTTATAGGACGTCCATTTGCACACCCTGTTCCTCAGCTACCGATTTCTCAAACATCCCCTTGGCGATGACATGGTCTTCGAGCGGGCACGCACGCATAATGAGAGGATTCTATGCACGTATCCCTCGGCATCTATCGAGACTTCCAGACTATGTCCCTCGTTCGAGGCATTTCGAGACGATCTCAAAGGATCACCCTCTCACGTCTCTGAGAGCTCTCCCTACTCCCCACGGATAAGGGAGGGTGGCGAGACAGTTGTTTAGCCGAGGTTGGCACGAGGCTATCCATGTATCCAGTATGGAGCATCGCACGTGCCCTCGCTCGAGGAGTTTGCTCATGGATTGGTTACGTTCCACCTTTAGGGGCCAGCGCCATAGCGTTCTTGGAGCCCTTTTTAGTGCACACACACCACTAGCTTAGGCTAACCTTCTTTTGTGTTGAGGTTATCTATCATAGGTGCACTAGATGAGTATGTTTTCCATTGTATTTCCTTTTTCTATGTATTTGTTTTTATGATGATGTACGAACTTAACTCACCTTTCATGGGTAGGTACCCTATTATATATTTCAGTATGGCACTCTTATGGATGATCTTTATGGAGCCTATATGATTCTTTTGTTTATGTTATTCCTCTTTATGTTAACGATTGTTTATATGTGCATGGCTCACGTTTTGTTTATGTTTCAAAAAGAAAAATGGCTCATATTTTCCTTAAGTATATTTTAAGTATGATTAAAGAACTGAAAAAAGAGTAATATCTAATAATCAACTGACATACGTCCTAGGCATGTTAAGTTAATTATTAGGTGTTACAATAAATGCGAAGAAAGTTTTCCAGAACTAACATAGTGAATCAGTCAAATGCAGAAATAAAATAAGAGATGAAGGAGAAAATAGATCCTACTCGAGAGTTTTATACTAGTTCGGCCAACCTGCTTACATCCAATTCTCAACAACCGTTGAGTTCCACTAAACCTTTCTCAAACCAAAGAAAAAAAAATGGTAGTCTTTACAATAGCTTTCCCAAGCTCTTACCAGTGACTAGTAGAAAACCCTTCCTGTCACAAACCAAGTAGTTATTCACCAGCCTCTTCAAGCTGAACCAAGTAGTCTTTGACCAGCCTCTCCAAGCTAGACTAGAACAAGTAAAACACCTTTACCTGCATGTTACAAGTAGTCTTTAACTAGCCTCTCCAAGCTAAGCCTACACGGATCACTCCTGGATCGAGGATACAAAGGTTTGTGTTTGGGTTTGCAACTCAAACTAACCTATACTTAAGTTTCTTTAAGATTTACAAAGAAAGATCTGGAAGCACTTGAATGAATTCTTTCTAAGTATTCTTCCTTGGAAGAACGTATAAACACTAAAAGAACATAGAAAGAAGATTTTTACAACCAAAGGAAATTATTACTAGATGTAATGAACTTTACAAGCAGATGAAGAGAAATTTTCAGAGTTTTTGCTCTTTGTGCAGCATCAAAAATTATTTCCTTTGAAAGCACAACATCTGTAACACCCTAATATTTAACCTAATACGCAAAGGACGCATTCAGTTAATTATTAGCTATTACTCTTTTGTTCAGTTCTTACTTTAACTCTTAAAAATACTTTAATAAAATACGGGTATTTTTTTTTGAACTTTAAAACAAAACATGAGCCACGCATGCGTAAGGAACAACATCTAAAACATGCGTAAAAGGAAAGGGGTAAAGAGAAGATATGAACATACAAAAAATACCACATCATAAACACATAGGCATAAGAAATTCATCATATATATATATATATCATCCAAAGATCATCGTTTCACTTTGTATACCCAGAATATACATGAAAGAATCATATCATGCCCACCAACAAAGGTTGGGCTCAAAATATAGTAATCTCATAATATTCATGAATGAAAAACGAGTTAAACAAAAAGACCTCTCCCCGCTACTCTTACTAGGGGTGCACCTAGAGTAGATAATCTCTAATAATCAAAAAGTAAAAGAAGGCTATCTTGTCTACTATATACGTGCATGGGCACTCCAGGAGGTCAAAAGGACTATACTCCGTTGCTCTTGGGAGGGAGGAAGATTGATCCAGGAGGCCAGCTCGGTGTGGATAGATGAAAGCGGGCGAGCGTGAGCACCTCGGTGGGGTCGGGTGGATCTTCCAAAAGCGGGTACAACTCTCTCGTGAGACTTGGTGTCTCCTCCCCGTCACTACCACTCTCCACTATCATAGGAATGGTGGGGGAACCCTCAGAGTAGACCTGGGTGAGTGAATCCTCGAGGAATTGACAACGAATCGGACGGCGGGTAGCAATAGCGGCATGTAGATTAGGATGTCCTGGCCAAACGCGGGAGTGCGGCGGACTGCTCCTCGTGCGGGTGGGCGCACTCAAAGATGAGGTCATCGAAGAATGGAGTAGTAGTGGAGAACCTGAAGCTGGAAACCTGGTGTGGAAAGGGACGCCCCATGAAAACGAAAGGTGGACAGTACAACGACCCATGAAATGGTATGTCTGGTGAGCAACGTCGTAGTGCATCTCCTAGGTGGGAGCGTCAATGAAGATCACAAACGTTGCCATCAACTTCTAAGACGAGATGGAAAGAAAGAAGAAGGGATGAGAAACTTATACAAGAATCTCATAGGTTCTCACCTCCTAATATGTGATGTCATCTACATCCTTAGGAATCTAAGGTTTCATTATGAAATTAGTAGGCATATGCATAGGGTTCATTTATTACTTTCAAATACTTTTAGCCAAGGCCTATTTATTTTAGCATGAATCTTAATGCATGAGTGCAGCATACTAATCCATGAATGCATGTCAATGCCATAAGCGAGATATCATAGGATCACATAGAATGAACATAACATAACGAATACAAATTATTTCAACATTACTCATTCTTTTAGGTGACTTAAAATTTTTATTCCCTTTTCCTTGGGGCCCATCCTAATACTCTCCCTATTTAGAGTTCTAGGTTATGAGCTCATACCTAACTAGTCGTCACTAGTCTACACTTATCCTCTTGATAAGCTAAATTCTTGACTCCAAGTGCGGTTTAGGGGGCATAGGAACACCTTTCATAACCATTAATTCTTGGAGTCTAAAGGGTCCTTTTGGATCACCTCTCATAACCTTTAATTTGGGAAGTCTAGAGGATCATTTCTATGTGTCTTATATTACCTTAATATTGGCATGTTAATTTGAGATCCAGTGTGAGCATGAAATCATAATTTCACCATGACACATATCATGTTTATATCTTTCATATATCTTGCATCTTAACCAATCAATCATAGTCTTTTCATGCCACAATATCCTCATGTCATTTATTCACATAAACTTGCATCACATCTTTTGCACATATTCCATAAGCATAATATCATTCATCATTTAATAGCAGCAAACATGCTCCTACCTAGTATGCAGGAAGTCATGGATCGGACCAGCTAATACATATGCAAATGCTTCAACAGGTATATATATAAACTTCATACTAGGGGATCATCATCATAAATAACACATAAGCATTAGGATCACCAATCCATTCCATCTTACTTAGAGCACACTTATTTACACATTTGGGTTCTATAATCGATTAGATGTGGTAATTGATCGCAGAATCAAAAACTTGTTCCGAGTCAAAGGGCATCCTGGTAATCACTTACATGGGCATGGTAATCGATTACCAGAACTAAAATTTTGTTCTAGGACAGAAGAACATCATAGTAATCAATTACCAAAGCCAAAAGCTTCAAGGGTATAAAGATCATCCTTGGTAATCGATTACATAGTTTGGTAATTGATTACCCAAGGCCATAACCTTTCAAATGACCATCATGCTAATCAATTACATAGGCTGGTAATCGATTACCAGAATCCATAGAATTTGAGAAATCAAAGTTTTGACACATTCCAAGTTGCTCTTTCACCTCAAGACTATTTTAAAATAGCCTTCTAACATTCCTCTGAAATCATTTTCACATTTGCACAAATCAAAACTAGCATTGCCTCATGACTAAAACACATCCAATAGCCATGATCAAGGTTTCCATTTTATGATACAAGGGCAAGTCTTTTGAGCTCTAGATATTTAGGTGATGACAATAATGGTAAACATGGTATGCAAACCTCATTTTAGATCTTTATCATCATTAGGTGATGGCTTAAAATTTAAATATGATATATGAGACTTGAAAAGTAAATATGAGAATGCAAGTTCATTTTTAAATCTTCAAAATTTAGGTGATGACTTAAAAATAAACATGAAATGCAAAGCTAGAATTTAAACATGGAAATGCAAGTTTATTTCTTTAGTCTTCAAGATTTAAGTGATAACTTGAAAATAAACATGGTATGCAAGACATTGAAACTTAAACATGAGATGAAAACATGATGCAAATCCATTTCTATTATCTTACTAGAGCTCATTTCAAGACTTTAAAGAAATAGAATCTTAACCCCAATCAATCTTAACCCAATAGGAATGAGCTTTAGAGTCTCTTAACACTTTGGTTCCAAGAACCTCATTTGTCTAGACTCACTATCAAGCTCAAAAGAAACTATCAAAGACAACCAACAATAAACCATTTTCCATACACTTTGTGAAACCAAAAGTCAAGCCTTGAGCTCTAGAGGTCCAACACATGATGGTTTTACAACTAAACATTAAGAAACCCTCATCATCAAGCTATGGCTTTGAACATTAAAGAAGAAAAACCTTTCAAAGGAACCAACAACATTTCATCTTCATCATTCTTTAAAGCCAACAAAATAAACCAAACTTGGGCTCTAGAGGTCAAGTGAATGATGGTTTCACAACCAACACCAAGATCTCTCATCATCAAGCCATGGTTCCCCATCATCAAACAACAATAAAACCAAAAATGAAAAGAAAGAAAAGGGAAGAACCAACCAAAATAGAAGAAGAAGAAGAAGAAGAAGAAGAAGAAGATGAAGATGAAGAAAGAACAACAACAACAACAATCACTTTATCCATCATCAAAATTAAAAAAGAAGGATAAGAAATGGAAGGAAAAATCAAAACAAATCCCTACCAAGTTATTTTCTTTGATTGAAAAGAGAAAGCTTATATCTTGGAATGAGATGTTTAGGTGTTTGTGAGTTGAGAGTGGTGGTGGAAGAGGAAGAAGGGAAACTTTGGGTTGAGAGAGAAGAGAATTCTTAGAGAATTTTTTTGACACAAGGTCTTGGCAAAAATAAAATAATAATTGTGTGAATGAGCGTGTTTGTGTGTTAAAAACATTAAATATGAGGGTGAGATTAGGGAGGAGGCCTCTAACACCTCAAAAATTACTTAAAAATTAATTTGAGATTTGTTAGTATAATTTTAAAAATATAACAATTTAGCAATGATGAGGGCAGCCCAACGGACATATAAAAAAATTCGGGGCGATAAATAGTAACCTTGCGGGCCCCGGCCCTCAGGACGCGGAAACCCTGAGTCAGGAACAGGAAATGTCCAGAATTGAAAAGAGAGGGTTAAGGTTAGAAATAGTTAGGAATAAGGATTTTATACCTGAATTTAATTTTCGGGTAATATCGGTCTAATTGGGTGTGGCGTTTACCGTTCGGTGAGATTTCGGTGTGTGATTTTTAACACGAAAGATATTTCCATCACCACCAATGGATGATATCCATCTAGTTAGGACATGTGGAAGGCCAAGATTTAATCTTGGAATCCAAGATTAAATCTTAGCCATCCTTTTTGCTTTATTACATAAATGATTACTACTTTATAAAATATCTTCAAAAGCATTCAATACAAAAGAAACAAGTCATCAACTCCTCCTCCAAGCCACCTAACTTGATCACTTTCTTCTTCAAAATTTCGTGCATCCTTCAAGGGGAAAAGAACCAGCCACCATTTTCATCTTCAAGAGCTTGATCTTGAGTTCTAAGCCCAAAAACCCTAGCCTAGAGTTGTGAAAACCTCAAAGTTCATTCATTAAACTTGTTCTACACCTTGATCTCTACAAATCTAACCGAACAAAATCTCTATTCCTCATCAAAACTTGCCTTGTTACCTCACACCTCACTGATTTAAGAAGGGTTTGAAGTTGGTTTGGGGCTTTCAGTGGAAGGATTCAAGCTTGGATCATCTTGAAGCCAAAGATCCACTAAGTTGCCAAAAGTAGGGTTTTTGTTGCCTTTCTTGGTCAAATTTTTCTGATCTGATTTATATTATATTGATATTGAAGTATTAATTTTGGTGGTGTGTTTGGATGGTGTTAGAAAATGGTTTTTATCAAAAGAAGTTTGAACTAGGCTGCTGCATTTTCGGTTTCCTGCAGGCAGTTGTGGTGCACGAATTTTCTGGTATATTTGTGGGTGTTTTCAAGAGCTATAAAAATTATATGTTGGATTTAACATCTTAAAATAACTACATGAATTTTCTTGGGTGTTGATTTTAAGGTTTACTACCTCAAAAAATAGAAACCAAAATGAGATTGATGCTGCCTGAAATGTTGAAACTGAAACAATAAAGTTATCCGATTTTATTACTATAGCAAATGATTGAACTAGCTCTTGAAATTTTTATAGGAAGTTAATAACATATTGAAATATCACTGTAAATTTTATTGTGCATTCATTCAATCATTTTCTAGGGTTAAAAATTATGAGAACTCTGGTCTAGCTGTGAATTATTGGTCCCTAACCACTAAATTTGTACAATTTACTGAAGGAGTTAGAGAGCTCTGTTTGTTGGAAATTTTAACAGGGTCTCCTAGACATATTGAGGTGTCATATGGAATTTTTGTGGCTCTTGAAATGGTCGTTTGGTATGGTAATTAAATGTTGTGCCTAGGACGGTAAATCTGCCAAAATGCTAGAATGTGAGAATGGTTGAAAAATTGTGGTAAAGTGATATCTAGTCCAAGTGTATTCCATATGAATGCATGCTAATTATTTCAATTACTTATCCATGAGACATGAATGGACCTCTAATATGATTGAATATCTACTTGTAATGTAAGCATGCTTTTGAGAACAAAGTATTTGATGTTAGTTATTTGGCCATATGACTTGTAACACATAATGCATGCTAGAGGAAATAAAGAGTGGTTTATGAGACAATTGAAATTGTATTATGAATGAAATACATATATGTGGCTTATGCGTGCATTTGAGAAAAGAGAATATATATGAACTTAAATTGTGCATGTTCTGACATATGGACAAAACGGAAACAAGACTTAGATTGAATGAGGGAAGGAAACGGAAAGAGGAACCTCCCTAAATATTTGAGTCGATAGACGTATGAGCTAAGAATAGATCTGTGTGTCGAAAATGGAAAAAAATGAAGTTCGATGATCACGTATAGAATTAGCTCATATTGATAAGCTGACTATTTCCCTTGTGTGGTGTAAACCACTCCAGATACCATTTGGTATAAATTATTTATTGTGGAATTGTCCACGACAAATACCCGTTGGGTATAACTAAGTATTTCATATGTCAATGAAAAGAGAAAATGCACTGACTTGATTTCTATGGCCATAAGTGGAACCATGCCACATTGAGATAAATTCACTGCATGTGTTATATGCATACTCATCTTACTCTAGATTGGCTCCTGGGATGATTTATTATTTGTTGAAACATTATGATATATTTGCTCTAAGTGGTTGATTATTAAAATTTACCCACTTTTGGAGGGACGATTTTAGAACCTTAAAATGTATCTTTAGTTTATGTTGCATGCTCACTTTTTCTCAATAAACCAAAGTGGTTGGGCGATGACAATGACATTATAATGGTGTAACTGGGGATTGCCCTCCTGAGAATTGTTTAATTCTCACCCCTATGTGTTTGTGTTTAGATGTCTCCAGGTTAAGTCAAGAGGATGATGGCTGCTACTACGCAGAAGAACTTGGAATGGCAATAGTGTCACAGTAAATGTTTATATTATGCTGTATTTAGTGGAATGGATATGTATGTAACTATATTAGAGAAAAAATATGTACTAAAGCTCATAAAGGAGCTTCCTCTTGTACTCAGCTATGTACTCAATGAATGTAGTGTTCTTTTGTTATATGTTTTAATAGAATTGCGCTTAGTTATTATCTACATTAATCGAGCTTGCTATAGATACTTAAGAAAGGTCGCTAATTAATAAGTAACAACTCTCAAGTATGACGTCATGACTTAAGGATGGGGTTGTACTTGGGAGGATGTTACAGCGGCCTCTTTGGCTATTGGGGGGAAGAAATTTTTCATTTCATGTAGGGTAGGATGTGTATTAGAGGTAGATTTGATTAAAGAGTGAGTTAGGGATTGGTAATTGAGTGTTTAGGTTTGTAATCATGAGTTTAAGGCTTGTAAGACATGATTTAGAGTTGTCTTTCATGTTTAGTTTGAATTAAACTTTATTAGTTTAAAATTCAAACTCCAACATGTTTCCTTGATTTAAGGAATTGGAGAGAAAATACTATTTAGTTTGAAATGACATAATGTCTTTGATTTAAGAAAAGGATTTGAGTTTCCTTAATTCATCTTAAGCCTCTAATAACCTCAACTAATTATTTAGACTCCAAATTAATAGATAAAATTAATTTATCTTTAATTAGAGTATAATATTGTCCATATTTCCATAATCGTTTAATTATGCCTGTTTAGCACCAAATAGGGGCAATACCATAAATTCACACAAAGACTCCCTGGGACCACCAAACTTCCAACATCAAGCAACACTCATGGCTATTGTCTTCAAACTCTTGGGTGATGGCTAATTTACCTATCACTTAATCCCGCGTCAAATTACCTCAGGGGCAAATCGGTAATTTTATGCATGAAAAAAGGAAAAATGAGATTTTCATCTCTAACACATCCATTACATATATAATCCTATTCAAGCACTAGACTAACCCTTCAAGGATAGCCGGGTTCGTTCGATTTCCAAATAGAAATGACCTTAGGGTATTTTGGTTATTTTTGCACTCAGGGAAAATGGGGTTATAGCATCTCTATTTATAGATGGTCTTCCTTGTGACCATTGCCATTGATCAAATCTCCAAGTGACACGTGTTGATCATCCATTTGTGTCTTGGAAAAATAGTCTAGAAGAGTAGCTGTCTGAAAGTTTTTGTAGAAGTCATTGTAAGTTTGAGGTTTTTTATGTCCCTTTAAAACTCTCTTACTTTCTGAATGTGATTTCTAAACTCTTTCTTCTAGAAGCTGGGATAGTTGACCACAATGGCAAAAGAGATGACACGTAAATTCCTAACACTGGGTTTTGACTTTTTCAAGTTCAAATTTGAATTTCAAAAAATTCCTTCATTTTCTTGTAAAGCGCACTGTCAACTAAGTGAGCTTTGTGATGTGCGGTATCCTTGATGATTCTTGGGTCTTCTTGTCTTCAATCATGGCTTGTTGATGAGCAAAACATTGTGAGTGTGATGAATAAAGATAGTAGAACACTTTGGCTTCAGTGTTTGATGGATATCTTCATTTCAGGTGTACTTTTTGAATTCCCATCCTACTTTCTGAAGTCTAGATCTTGGTTTCTTGTACTGATTACTTTTCTTCAAATCGTTAGGCATCTTAAGCTCGCATTTGGAAATAATTATCACTTTCATTTTGTTTATATCTTTTAAAATGAGATAAAGCATGCTTGCAAATGTAAAGTGAACTTATTCTCGCTTAAATAAGCCTTATTATGCCAGCGATAAAACCTATCACTACTCCAAGAAACTCAAAATAAACATTAGTCATTCTTCAAAGTATTTTCTTTAGATTGGTTTTGTTGTCATCCAAAACATATTGTCTTAAAGCTTTCTGAAGGGTTCTCAAACGCGGTATGTCAAGTGGCCATGGAGGCAGGCTTTTCAAAGACAGAGAAGTTTGGGACCTAGTGAGGTGCCCAAAAGAGTAGAATTATTTACAAACAGCTATTATCATTCTTATGTATATATATATATTCATCATGTTTAGAGTATTGTTATTTATGATTCAAATATACCACATAATACGGTCCTTAAGAGGATAAACCTATAAGTGAATGTTCATGATGTAAGTGAATGCTTATAGAATATGAATTTAGTTTTAAGCAAATTTTCTTTAAGTTAGAATTTAATTAGTTAAGTCAAGGATCGAAGTGCATGTATGTAAATATCATTATTAATTACTTGCATTTCCATATTGTTTATATTATTATTATGTAGTTCCTGTTGTCCCATGTGAGCTGGGTGGCTATCTGCAAAGTTTTGATGAACTCACCCCTCTCTTTTTCCTCCCTCCAAATACAGCTCGAGTTTATTTGCACCAGGATTCTCTTCAATAGTGTTGCAACTTCTTTTGGTGAGCTTCGCTTAGGAGTGAGGCTTACTCCAGGTTCATGTTAGTTTAGCAGTGCTCTAGTAATTGTGAAGGCAGGATCCCAGACATGCATAGTTTTTTATGATTATACACATAACCTCTAGTTATTTTGTTAATTATGTTTGGCTTCATCCAAGATTATAGTTATTATAGTTTAATATTAGGATTTAAGTTTTAGGACACTTTTAAAATTATGGAATTTAGTTGAACTCAAAATATTATGAATATATTTGATTTATTTATGCATATTAGTCATTCTCATTACAGGAGGATTTGTGGATCCAGTCTTTCATGTGCTATCATGTTCCCTAGGCAGGTTGTGACAAAGAGGATGAAACTAGTCCCACATCGGTTAGGAGGGGAGCAAAGCATGCCTTATAAGTGTGTGGATACCTTTCCCATGTGGATGTGTTTTTCCTCTATAAGGGGAGGAAATATCTACATGTCAAGTGTTATACTCACACATGACGATACGTAGCATGTCCAATGTGAGATGTTCCAGATGGTAGTAAAGCCAATCCTGGGATTGGTGTTCCGAGGAAGCTGGGTGAGGGGTGGAAGTAGTCCCACATCGGTTTGGAAAAGGAACGAAGCATGCCTTATAAGTGTATGGATACCTCCCCCATGTAGACGTGTTTTCCCTTTGAGAGGGGAAAGCAAAGCTGTGAAGGGCACCTAATTAGGCTCCAAAGCGGACAATATCTCTATAGAATGTTACACTCACACTAGGGATGACGATTCGTAGCACGAACAGATGTGATAGATGTTACAATAAATAAAATCCTAAAAGGTCCAGGGTTGGACTTTAAGATGTTCTCAATATTCTGTAAAAATTTTAGCTCAAAATTTGATCATTTTGTATAGTATCAAATTTAGACAAATTTAGTAATCCAAAATTGACTATGCAGAAACCTTCACTAGCTTAGTTTCAAAATTTTTAAAAATAGTAAAAGTACTCAAAATGATTGAAGAAAAATATTGGAGACACCTTAAAATGTTAGCTTCATCATATAAAAATTTTAGCCCAAGATAAGGTCTCTAACTAGGTTAGAAAAATCAAATAATTTCACTTACTTGCTCAAAACCAAGATTTTCAACAACATAGTTCATAACTTGTTTTGACAAAAAGGATTTTCTAACATCATCCAATTTTTCCACCAAATTATACACATCAATATCTACATATTGTTAACCAAAATAATGAAAAATTTCAAGCCAAATCAATCAACAAATTTCAGAGTAATTTTTGAAAAAAAAAAAAAAGGGACCAAAGAAAGCCCTACTTAGCTCTTGTTCTTGGATTTCTTCAAAAGCTTTACACCCAATATTTGATCTAAACCACTCAAATCCTCTTTTAAACAGCAAGAGTAGCAGTTAAAATTGTTGGTATTATGTGGTGAGGATTTCTTAAAAGGAGTTGATTCAAAGATTTCAAGAGGTAAGTTGGTGTTTGTGTTTAAATCATGGATTCTGATGTTGTCACGTGAGGTTTCTAGTTGGTTTATGGTATTTTATGGAGAAGAAGATGAAGATGGTGAACAAGGAGAAGCATGGCCTAAGTTGAGGAAAGGATATGAAGAAATTTTGTGATTTTCTTTATTCTCTATAATATGTGTAATAATTTTCCATTAGAAAATTGTTTCCTTAAAGATAAATATATGAAATTTTGTAAGTCTTCTATTGGCTCATAAAAAAGACAATGGTGTGGCCTTTTCTAAGCCTCACACTTGTCACCCTAGGTGGCAACTTGACACTGCAAGTTTTATACGGTATAAGAAACTATACATTATAATTTAACCGAACAGGTAAAATATCATACCCGTAAAACGAAATTACCCAAAATTAAATTTCAGGTCTAAAATTTTCATTCCTAACCCTTCATAACCTTAATCCTATATTTTCTTAGTCTCGGTATTCCCTTATCCTGATTCTAGGGTTTAGTGGTCCAAAGAGTCTATGGGACCCACACTATCACTATTCACAATTTTTTTCACTAAGATGTTCTTATCAAGGCTAATTTTATCCAATTCATGAAATTCTGATAATAAAATTCAAATAAAATTTTTTGAAATAAATTTCAGAGTGTTACAGTGCGGGCAGGTTGGAAGAGCAAGCACCCAATTCCTTTATAGGGTGCTTTGATTATCTTTGGTAATCATGGAGGCCTTACATCAATGGCATAGTCTCTGATGGTAGAACAAAGAGGAGTTTCTAAAGTGCCTTCAAGTTGGGAGTAGAAGGCCGTTACGATACCAAGGAACTCCCTTTCAAAAATTCAGAAAATTTTCTTATCCTTGGAATGAGAAAACTTCTTTGTAGATAGGAAATTCATTGAGGAGTTCCCTTTTTAGAGTCTTTCCTGAGGCAACTCTTTTGAGAAAAAGTTCTCAGCATAGTTCTCTTGCATATCAAGTTCATTGAACATGTGAAATCCTGAGCGTCTATTGAGGAGATCGAGTTACTTTCCTTCAGCCATGGATATGGAGTTTGAAAATGGGTGAAGTGTTTGATCTGGAAGAAGATTGAAGAAAAATGAGGACTTGAGGTCGAAAATGAGATGGTTATGGTAAAAGTATTTAAGGTTGAAGATGAAAGGTTTAAATAAGGTTTAATGGATGAGATGAAGGTTATGGTATGTGGGAGTTTTTGGGATTAGTGAAGAGTAACTAACACAAAGTGGGAGGGAGAAAATAAAAAATGGGAAATTATACCGCTATTAATAAGACTTCAAAAACTCCAGTGGTATTGAACTTTCAAAAACCAAAAGTGGTATCTGAACAAGGAATAGTTTCTAAACCATTTTCTCTCAAATCAACGACTTCTTAACCTTCAAACCATTTTTCTAACATCTTCTAAAAAAAGATTATCTTGTGAACCCATTCTCTGAACTTCATCTTTGTATAAATTTTCACTTTCTAAATCCATATAATAACTTTTGAACACATTTTTGAACTTTTACCCACTTTCTGAATTTAAACTGACTTCTAAACTTGATTTGACAATTTTTGGAAAAAGCCTTAGTTTAAAGTCTCTTGAGGGACTCCAGAAAGTGTTATATATACATGAAATGCAAGTTTTTTCAAAGGCTTTTAAGATTCAAAAGCTTTTTCAATAACAAAAATGATCTTCAGCTAATGGTTTAGTAAATATATCAAATACTTGATCTTCTGTATTCACAAGCTTTACCTCAACATCACCTTTCTAAACATGATCTCTAATAAAGTAATGTTTTATATCAATATGCTTGGATCTAGATGCTGAATGAGATTCTTAGCAATATTAATAGAACTATTATTATCACGTAGAATAGGGATTTTAGTGTACCTTTGGTGATAATCCTTTAGTTGATTTATGATCCATAGCATTTATGTGCAATAATTTGTTGTTGCAACATATTTTGCTTTTGCAATTGATAAACCAATTATGTTTTGCTTCTTGCAAAACCAAGTGATGAGACCATCACCAAAGAAGCAACAACATCCACTTGTACTTTTTCTATCAACTTTATCTCCAGCAAAATCAGCATCATAGAAGCCTACAATCTCACTAGAAGTACCTTTCTCATACTAGATACCAAGATTAGTAGTACCTAATAAATATCTTAAGATTCTCTTAACAGTATTTTGAGTGTGATTGCTTTGAATTAGATTGAATTCTAGCACAAATACCCACACTTAATTGAAAACCAGCTTACCTTGCAAGGTAAAGAAGTGAACTAATCATGCCCCTATAATTACTTTCTAAAACCTTTTCACCATTCTCATTAGCATCAATGACTTGAGAAGGATACATGGGAGTGCTTATAAGCTTGGCTTGATCCATATTGAACCTTTTTAGGAGTTCCTTGGTGTATTTTTCTTCGTGGATCAAGGTTCCCTCATTTTGTTCTTGATTTGAAGTCCTAGAAAGAACTTCAATTCTCCCATCATGCTCAGCTCAAACTCACTCTGCAAAAGTTTAGAAAACTTTTCACATAGAGAATGGTTAGTAGCACCAAATATAATGTCATCAACATAAATTTTGACTATCAAAAAGTGATTATCTTGCTATAAAGTAAAGAGTGTAGTGTCTGCATTATCTTTTTTAAACTCATTCTTAAGCAAGAGAGTACTTAGTCTCTCATACCAAGCTCTAGGTGCTTGTTTGAGACCATAAAATGCTTTTGTTAGTATAAAGACATGCTTGGGAAGGACTTCACTCTCAAATCCTAGAGGTTGCCTTACATAAACTTCTTCAGAAAGAAATCCATATAAGAAGGCTGGCTTCACATCCATTTGATATAGAGTGAATCGCTTGAAGGTTGCAAAAGCAAGTAGTATTCTAATAGCTTCTAGCCTTGCTCCTGTTGTAAAGGTTTCATCATAATCAATTTCCTCTTGTTGATGATAGCCTTTCTAGCCTCATCCAACTTGTTTCTAAACACCTACTTGGTTCCAATGATGGATTTTCCTTCTGGTTTCTCCACAAGTGTTTAGACCTTTCTTTTCTCAAATTGATCTAGCTCTTCTTGCATAGCATCCACCTAGCTTCGGTCATTAAGAGCTTCTTCAATGCTTTTTGGTTCTATTGTGGATAAGAAAGCCAATTGGTTTCATTTCTAGGGAGGATCTTATTTTGACACCCTTAGAAATGTCCCCAAAAACTTGATTTTGAGAAACCGCCCTTGATCAGAAACTCTTTTGTAGTTCTGTACCCTTGTTGATTCCAGTATCTTCTTGATTTTCATAATGTTCTTCTTCTTGTTCAAAAAGTGAGTCCCTTTCTAAAATGTCACTTTCTGAATGCTTTGGAACCTAGGTAGCTTTTTGAAGGTGCTTTCTTAGGTTTATTTTCTAAAGCCTTTCCTGTCTTGTTTTTTGAAGATTTCTTGATACTTAGTTTCTCAAGGTCTTCTTCTAGATCAACCAAGTCTCGAGCAAAGTCCTTCTTATACTTTTTGAATTTGATGTGGATGGTCTTTTCAATACATAGAGTGTTGCAATGGTTGAAAAGCTATGGGAGTGTCAATAGGGTGGGCAGTACAAAGAACTAACTCGCATCATCTATGAACTCTGGTAATTGTTTTTGCTTATTGTTGAATATCTAATATTTAATAGCATTGTTTAAAATGTAGTAAGAAAGGTAAGGAAGAAAGATCTGAGTCCATTTTTTTTTTGCATTATTTTGATTAGAAGGGAAACAAATAGCATGGTATAAAAAGTAGCTTTAACTTTGATTCTTGATTGTAGCACAGTTTTAACATCCATTCTCCATAACCATGTAATGGGTTAGAAAGGAATTTTATTGCACACTTATTTTGTTCTATATAAATTTTGGTCCCAGACACATTTTTTCTTCTCCTCTTTTACACATACCAGTAAATGTCATTTTAAAGTGTGATGTTATTTAAGCCCAAATTGAACTGATTTCTTTGGTTCATCATATATGATGTTTTTATTCACTTAATATTGAACTGAAAAAAAATAAAGTCTCATGCTATATATATCATGATAGGAATAATCAACTTGAACAATTCTGATCATTTCAAGTATCCTCCATTGTGTCAGATTATATTACTTATGATTTATGCTTGCTTTTATTCACATGCAATTTTCTATTTGACAGTTTCGATAGTTTTCTATTCATGTGCAGTTTTTCAGCATCGGTAAGCTAAGCTAGACCTATGTTCTTTTTAACATTTTTCAAGTATCTTGCTTTCCCAAAATCAATGTATTAATGTTTGTTTTGCCATTTTCAAGTGCTTCAATTCATGGTTTGATTGTGGATTTATAGCTGCTTATGGAAGGCAATATATATCGTATGATCTAAATGTCATAAATGTGGGTTATGCCAAATTCTTTGCTCCATTTCCAATAGGTACTATTTTAGTGATTCCAATTAGAGACCGAAATGAAATTTCACTGAACTTTTTGGCATGCATAATGGCAATCTTGTATTACATTAGAAGTTAAGTAGAGATCTAAGACACATGAATAATTCGTATTATTATTACAAGTTAACTAGAGATGTAACATGCATGGCAAATTTTGTACATTGTTTTGATCTTTTTGCAATATCTTTTGCTGCTTCCTATCCAATTAGAAATTGATATTATAATATTCTGGTCCTTTTTGGAACGTGATCAGACACCATCTTGGCATTTCTTTCCAATAGAACTATAAAATAAAAGGAATGCTTAAACAAATTAAGTTTATATATGAAGATGACAGTTAATGATGTGTTGGAATAAATGATCTATAATCACAATGTCATAAAGGTTTCTTGGCTACTCTTTTATAAGAGCAAGATCAAATTAATAGTCAAGCTTGCTTTGTATAAAAAAAAGCAAGAGTCCAAAATGTTGATAAGAACTGTGAATAGTAACAGGTGTGTTCTAAATTATGCTTTCAATCTTTGCAGTAAATTGTATTTGCTTAGTGGTTCTTTGGTTTTTTGTTTCTGTATTGTTCTTCTCTTTGGATCTATTTCTGGGCTTATAGGTTGTGTGAAGTTAGCATTTTCTTACACCTCTTTCTTTTGAGTTGTGATATTTTACGATTCTTAGTATTGCTTAAAGTAGATTTTTTTTCCATAATTGTTGATTTGGGCCCAAGATTATTTTGGTCAGATTTTATATATAATGTCTCGCAAGTGATCCTCTTATAAATGATACTATGATGTTTCTGAAGTTGATGTTCAAGCCTACAGCATGAATGTTGAAATAATGGTTGAGTGATATTTTGTTAATGTTAACAATCAGTATAAGAAGAACAAGAGTCATGTGAGCAATTTGATTGTCTATTACGGGTGAGGATGCAATTGCAGTCTTTACACATTAAGATGCTATCAAAAGAGTGGGGCGTGTCATTTTCCAATTTCAGATTATGGAATTTGGCCATGACCAATGGAGTCAACCTCAACTATTAACTACTTTATGTCTAATGTGTGTTTTTTATTTTGTCGGGTTTGTTTTGGAAGGCATTTGTTAGAGGTAGGATGCTTAGCTCATATCAGATAAAATTATCAGTATTTTCCTTTAGGAGTAGCGGTTAACATGTTTTGGTTTCGTTTTCTTGTTTTTATTTTTAAAGGTGTAGTCTGGATATGGACTGTGTATGTTCTGTTTCTCCCATGATCGTTCTATGGGTGAGCTTGAATAGTCTATTAAAAAAAAAAAGTGATCTGTGTTACTGTGTTAGAGCATTTCATGTATTTCGAAGTTGTTATTCTCTTACAGGTCTTAGGTGAAATTCCTTCAACATTATGAACAGATTATATTGATATTGTGCTTGAAAATGTGATTTCCAAGAATTCACATAATAATAAATTTAACGTATCTCATGAGGCCTTGAAGTGCGGCAACAATTATGTTATTAAGGGAGATTGAGGTGTCCACTTTCCTACAGGCTTACTGATTTACCGAATTACAATAAAAGTTTTTGCTTGATTATGGAGCCAATGAACAAGTAGGAAGCGCTAAGGATGGCAGTATTCTAGCATAAACAATGTGCTGATATGGGAGGAAATTTATAAATTCTGGCCTGGCTGCATAGTTTTGACTGAGGTCGCTCCATTGTGGCTAGCAAAAGTCACAACTACAATATGATAGCAAATCACAAGGAATTGTGATTGATTATAATGTTCGGGTGTGGTAACACGCGTCTAGGTGTCAATAATTGATGATCTTTAACAAAAATTTTCATTTCAAGAAACTTTGTATAATAATTCAAAATTTATTAATTAAATAAAATAAATTCGTTATCTCATATTTTATTAATCCATATCTCAATAAAAACTTATACTTGAATAATGAGTGATTATATAAATAAATTTACACAAATTATAATTCCTCAAAATAATTTATTTAATGAAATACATATAATATTTTTTATTTATATAATTATTTCATCATACAAAATATTAACTTTATAATATTTTAAGTAAAATTTATATACTTTACTTTATTTTTTAAAGTCTATATATATAGTTTTATTCATATGCTTTTTAATTCTAATTTCATGATATTTTGATAGATTTATAAAATAAAGTAAAAATATAACACTAAGTTATATTATATGTATTGCTAGTGAATAACTTTTAAGCTTTTGAAAATCATCGATAAATTTTTTGATTTTGTTATAGTGTTGTGGATCAATATAAGCATTTTGTTAATTTTTTATCAATGAAAATATCATAAATCTGATAAAAAAAATTTGACAAAAATCTTTTTGTTCTATTTTGTAGAAGATGGCAAAGGAAATTATTGAGAATATTATTTCTTCAAACAAATATTGTTTCAGTGCAGTCTTTATGAGTATTATTAGCTTTTTTATTTTTATCCATAGTTAATAATAATTATTATTCTCAAAATGTGTCAATAAAAAAATTATTCTCAAAATATAGTTATTAATTATTATCATTTTCGTGTTTTGCAGGGTCATCCTAACAATCTTTTTGAGTATTATTAATTTTTAAAATTTCTATCCAGAGTTAATAATTATTAGACAAAACACTTATTTTGGTCCCTCTAAAATTTCAAGTTGAACAAAAAAAAAAAACTCTCAAATTGACCCCTGTAAAATCAAATATTTGACAAATTAGTCCTACAAAAAAAATCTCTCAAATTAGTCTTTACAAAAGTGAATTATCAAACAAATTAGTCCTCCTTATCCAACTTATCAGAGGGGCTAATTTGGTCTATTATTCAATTTTGTAGAGATCAATTTGTCCGATTTGAAATTTTGTAGAGACCAATTTGAGAGATTTATTTTTTAGGGATCAATTTATCTAACTATTTAATTTTGCAAGAACCAATTTCAGAGTTTTTTTCTTTCAAAAATCAATTTATCCAACTTGAAATTTTAGAGGGAACAAAATGGATGTTTTGTCTAATTATTATTATTCTTGAAATGTGTCAACAAAAAAATATTCTCAAAATGAAATTATTAATTATTATTATTTTCAATCATATTATTTACTTTTCATCTAATTTGATTAACATTCTCGTGCATCAAATGAGTTACTACACTAGTTGTAAGTTTTGATGTTAGATGTGAGGCTAGGGGCATAAAGGGTTTGTATTCTAAAATTTTACTTTATATGCCTTTTCTTCTCGTCTCTTTCCTTTCAAAATTTAAACTCTCATAAACATATTCTTAGAGTGTGTTGTTTGGCAATGCTAAATTAAGCTTGATAGTATAAGCTAGCTAGTTTATTAATAGGGATGATTAATAGTAAAAAATGTCTATTAAATATTAAATTTATTTTATTTTTTTAAATATTATGCACCATATATATTCATATAATTAAAAAAATGCATTCCTTTAAATAATTAAATATATATATATATATATATTAATTTCTATAAAATGCAATACAAAATAAATAATTAGAAAAAACTGGAGTACAATAGTAAATAAATAATTTGTCCGATAACATTCGCATAGCATACATATTATGAATGAAAGATAACCATAACTAATAATCAATTTTACGATGATAATAAGTTATAATATCATAATATCATCCCTTCATATTCTACAAAATAGCAATATATTTAGATATTATTTAATCAACATCTGACATTATTTTAATGCATATAAGATATAGATAATAACATATTAATTAAATCAAAGTTAAACATCTTTGAGAAATAATTATGCTACAACTATTCTCATTTCTTAAAACTCAATTTTAATATTATATATATAATTTGAATCAATTATATTTATCACTATATAATTTGAAATAATTTATTTTGAACTATAATATAATTTTCGATAATGAAACATATTTTTTTTAAAAAAATTGATTTATTTTTAAATCCTATTTTAAATACTAATCTTTAAAGCAAATATCTAATCTAAAAAAATTAGTATATTTGATTTAACCAAAAATCAGGAATCATGATTGATAATTAAACTAGAATAAATTATAATAAATTATATTTATTATTATAATTAGTATATTCTTGACATAAATAAGTTAAGTAATAATTACTAATAAAATTGAAGTGAAATATTGAAATCACTTATAATTAATTATATTTATTATCATAATTATTACAATTATTTATTTTATATAAATTATAATTAATCTTACTTATTACAGAAATAATATATTATCATTTAGTGCAGCGAGAAATTCAGTTATTGATATAAGAAAATATAGTTAATTAAAGAAATAACATGTTATATTCTCTAAAAAATAATTTAATGAAAAATATAAAAAATATGAATAATGATTGGTAATATAAAATAATTAATTATATTTATTACACTCATTATAAATGATAATTCTTTAAACAAATAACCTAAAAAAACTAATACAATTTTTCTATGTCCTATATAAAATATTATTCTTTAAAATAAATATCTAATTTGAAAGAAAATTGGTATATATGACACCATTATAAAAAAAGTCACATTACCCAAAAAAGAAAAAAAAACCTAATACATGATCATTTGAATCCTTTCTGTCAAAATCAATTATTCAATTATGTTTCAAATGATTTTAAATCAACCTGATTTCGTTGAATCAATTTTTTTAATTGACTTTGCTTCAATATACGACCAATCAATTCTTTAGTTCTTTAATTAATTAAAGATCAATATTTGATCAACTTCAATAAATAAATAATTTTAATCAATTAAAATTTTCTAATTATTTTCCTTATTTGATATCATTTTGATAAAATCAAATACAATATTTCTAGAATCAAAATAGTATTACTGACTAACTTTATTTTAAAATCAACATAGTATAAAATATTAAAAAGAAATTAAATATAATATTATAAAAAAATGAAGATATGATATCCTAATGTTATAAAAAACAGATATAATATTTTTATTTTAAAATAGATATAATATTAAAGTATCACCTGCTAGTGGTTCAAGGAGCCACATTTGAGGCTCTCAAACTTAATCCGTTAAAGTTTGCTACTTTGTTGATCACTTTTATCATGTGTGTATCATATGTAGATCCCACTAAATAGTATAAAGGTGGTTAACCTATTTTTTATAATTTATCAATTTTTCACTTCAAAGGAGCCAGGTTTGGATGTAGAAGTGATACTATTTTTCCAAATAAATTCAGTTTTATTTTAAAATTAATTCAAAAATTGATGTGGAGTAATTAAAATATGTGGAATGATCTTCATGCTTAATTATTTTTAATGGCTAGAATGGAGTAAAGGTTCATATTGGTCCCTGAAATTATATGTGTAATTTACTTTAATCTCTAACATTAAAAAAGTATCACTTTAGTTCCTAAAATTTTAAAAAGTGATTTAACTTAATCATTTTGGTGATTCAAGTTATCCTAGGAATAGTAGTATTAGGATTAATTTGAAGCACTTTAAAATTTCAGGAACTAAAATAATATTTTCTTAATTTTAGGGTTTAAAGTAAATCACACATATAATTTTAGGGACCAAATAAATATTTACTCGGTTAGAATGCGTACACTTTAATTTATAAAGTGCAAACTGCGTTTTAAAGGAGCCCTATCCTGTATTCCTTAGGTCGTGCCAACATTTATATCACTAAAGCTTTACAACATGTTTGGGTAGCAATGGTTTTCTCATTGCAAAAAAAAAAAAAAAAAAGAGTTGGTAAAAAGTGAAGTTGTTTGATTTGTATTTTTATTTTTGAACAAAGTGTCTCACTTTAATAAAAATTGATTCTAGAGAAAATTTGGTTTCTATTTTTATTTTTTGTATTTCTTGTTTTCAAAATTTTGAAAAGAAAATAGTGAAATTAGAAAACATGATTTTATTATTTTAGTTGTTTTAACTATTTCCTTTACAAAATCTTGTGAATGAAAAACACAAAAACAAAAAGAAACGGGAAATAAAAACAAAAATCAAACAAATTTAGCTTCTGTTTTTCTATCTCAAATTTATTCTTCAAAATTCAATTTTTTATCATTATTTCCAGACATAAATTAATTATTTTAAAATTAATTATTTTCAAATCAATTTTACCAACTTTAATTATTTCAAAAACAGTCCTATCAAAATCCAAACCTACAGAACCTAAAATATTCTTTCAACTTCAATTACCCATGCTACCTTAAAATACTCTCTTATATCCATCTTTTATGATGTACAGTGTGATCTAACTATTAAGATCATAAAATGCATTAATGTACAAAATTATTGTGGTGTGTTAATAATTTTTTAATTTAGTCCGACTTAAAATATTATGACTACATATAATTTGAAAGTAAACAAATATTTCAAAAAGTTATCTTTAATTTAAAGATTACACATAAATTTTGATCACTTTTAAAATTTATTTGTCGCCATTTTTTAATGGATATAATTTTAATAGTGACTATATTTTATGTTAAATACTTTAATAAATTTTATTTAATCTCAACCATATAAAATTTAGCCACTTTTAAAATATATTTAAGACTTATATATATCTTTTATCTCTGAAAAATAAGTAAACTTTAATTTTTGTTGTTAAAAAGTTTTGGTTGATTTTGATCCAAATATTTATAAAATTGGTTTTAATCCTTATGTTAGACCAGCTACGTTAAATGTTAAACTATCTAAAAGAGGGTCAAGTCAATCAATCTTAAATGACAACCAACCTATAATTACATGTGATAAGAACTAAAATCAAATGCTTTAAAAATGTTTGGACCAAATCAAGACCAGATATTTTTCAAGAACCAAAAATCAAAATTTGCTTAAAGTTTTAGGGACTAAACATATTTAAGCCAATATTTAACTAATTTTTTAAAATCTGACTAAAATGAAAATTACTACAATACGCCATACACTATGTCGTTACACCATAGACAACTTGGTAATCCCATGCATCTCATGATCTTTGCCCTTGGATTACAAGGTGGGCCAGAAAAGTTGAACTCTGATACACAGTAGCACTTGCCAATATTGAAGGAACTTCTCCTAATTTAATGTTATGAGCCCAATTATATGTTTCTTGTGAAAAACTGAAAATCAAGTAAAGCGCAGCATGCACATACAAGAATGCGAACAACTTGAATGACGACCTCAACTAAAATTCAATGTGATGAATTACTGTGTATTTAAAAAAATCAGAGATCAATCCCCAGACTTTGAAACAATTAACTATGCAATTATGATCAGAGATATCTTTACTAAAGTAGGGTTAGGTTGCCCCTTGACTAATAGGTAGTCAGCAAAACAGTCTACATCAGATAAATCATCTTGTTCCAATCACCAACTTATCCTCATGCCATTTACAGAAGCATTCCAGAGCATCCCTCATCCATGCATGCCGGAGGCTTCCAAGTGCCTCTGACACAGCCACCCAACTCCTATTTCTGGTACTTTGCTCGGGCCATAGCTCAAGTTCCTCCTTGACAAACAAGGCAAACATTGCTGCTTTACATAAACCTTCTGGACTGAACTCATCTTGGTGGGTCTTACTCCTAAACTCATAGTACCCAAGAAAATCCTGAAACCCAGTAGCCACAGGATTCAACCATTGATTTGCAAGTATGCATCCAAATAATAAGATCAAAGACAATGCAAAAATATCCATCAGCCTAGTTTAAAGTGTAAATATTAGATGTTAAAAAAAAAAAAACAAGGTATCAAGAATCAAGAGCAGGCCAAAAGCAAATACAAGCCACCAGAATCCAAGAAAAACAATGGAAAATAAACCCAAAAAAAAAAAAAAAAACCTGATACTAAAATCAATTAACAGTAATACCCACTGACTTATGCTCAAAAAGGAGAAAAACATTTTAAAACGTGATAATACTACAAACTGTTCTAGAGTCAGATCCACCAAATTTAAATGTTAATGTTGCCTCAAGTTATATTCACAGCTTTATAGCCATTATCAACAACCACAACTCACAGTAACATAGAATACCATGAGAAGATTATTTTTACGTTGGCGGAACCAACAGAACACGCACAAACGTGAACACATCACAAGATTACAGAAGCTCGGAAGTAATGTAATATACTGCAGAAGCTAAAATTAAATAAATTCATATATGTGGAGAAGTTTTTCACCATTAAGTCTCCACGAACTCCTGCTTCTTCAATAGCTTCTCTCACTGCTGCCTCCTCAACAGTTTCATCATTCTCCCAACCTCCCTTTAATGGAAAAGCAACATCATAATAATTAGAAAAAAACATCTCCATAGTCCATTCAGAACCCCTTAAAAAGAATTCACAACTGATATTGACCATAAAGGTTACAAAACAGAACAGAATTGAGTAGGAGAAACAATTTTAAATGGACCCTCAGTAAGAAGGTGCAGTCAATTTTTGAGAGGCCAAATTCTCTTTAACACCAAAAAACGCAATTTAACCTGTGTCTCATCAGTATAGGTACTCAAAAGAACTTACAAGGGGCTAATTTCTCGTATTGTTTAAATTTGGAGATGTAAAACTAGTTGATTTGCCATCCATAATGGTGTCATTGAGAATAGAATCTATGATTTACCATCTCATCCAAAAGCAAAGAAAATTTAATTTAAAAAACAATAATTGATTGGCATAAATATTGGAACCGAAACTGGTCTAGCAGGTCATAGATGTCCTCAATATTGATACACATTATGGAAGTTAGTCCCAATTATCATAACCATCATGCATATATATAATAATACTGACTCAAGTCTCCAATTCAACTTATTTTCATTAAAACAAGAAGATATCCATATCACATAAAATATGTCCTACAAAGTGTTTCAAACCCGAGATTATAAGAATTTACATTAATCATGATGCATTTTGTCCACACTTTGTAAACTCTATATCCACACTAAAGTAGTGTCAGACACAACCTAATTAACTTGGCATTCTGCTTTCTAATCATTCAAGTAGCAGAACAATGTGAAAGAATTTCACTTATTCCTTTGGAGCGATTCACTCCATTGGATATGAATGAAAAATTTCTTCAGCGAAGTTGATTGAGGTCATTCTACCAACGTTTTTAGAAAAGGGGTCATTCTACCAACTTATCTTCTAAAACCAACTGCCATCAGAAAATTGCTGATTGATGCTCCATGCACATTAGGTTGCATTGCTCGTCAATATAGGCCAAAAGCCTAAACACTTAAGCAACTTGGGTTCCCTAGTAAGGGTACTAACTTTACTCCAGTAATGGCAGCTACAATACAAGCTGCCACTCATGTAAGGTCAACTTAAAAAACTATTCATGTACATGAGAGAGCTATGTGTGGTACATAAAAAAAATATGGGGTGAAAAATAACAAGCAAGAGATGCAACACCAATAGTTTGTGGTTCTTTCTCCCAACAAGCCACTATGATTAGTATCAGTGGAACAAGAACAGCCAATTACATTTCCCAACACAATGAAAACATGAATACTAAAAGCAAACAAGCTGCATTGATTTTGCAAAACATAGTTTCGGTGACCATTGAGTTGACACAGCGACACTAATGATGTCTAGGGAACTACAATTTGCTGAAACGAATAACAAAGAATGGATTGTTTCTTGAAAAAATAACTTAATATCATCAAAACGAGTCGAGTAGATATAAGAAAACACTGGAATTCTACTCCATCACAACCATTTCTTATAATCTGATGCTTCCAAAATAATTACATTATTCATCAGAAGAATCTTAATCATGTATCACTGTTAAAATCATAGTAGTCAGCGCCTTAATAGAAATGTAAGTAAAATGAAAGAAAAACACGTACTAAGATCTATTCAAGAAACATAAGTAACAACTTTATTCAAACAATATACCTTTGGAAACAAAAGACCTGGTCCACTAGGTGAATTAATCAGAAGAACTTCAACAATCTTCTCAGAATTAGAGTCTTCACAATCATCAGAACTTTTGTACCTAAACGGAACACACCTGCAACCCAATTAGCATTTTCAGATCAGATCTTTAAATGTATATACAAATCAAAATGAGTAAATAACCAAAAAAAAAAAAATTCAATTGTGAAGCAATTCACAGCTGAAAAGGTATGACTAACATAATAAAAGCTGCTTAAGTTAAAAGGTTAGTAAGTTTAGTCAGCAAACATCTTCATATTACTAGAGTTTTACATATTTCAAATTCATTGTGAAAGTTTCATACAAGATTGTATCCAACAGTATGTCAACAATTTTAGACTTAAAAATTGATTTATTTGGATTAGATAGTCATTTTTACCCCCACAAGAAATCGTACATTTTTATCAATAAAACTGACGATATGACATAACTTAAAAGTATTTGCAACAATATGATAATATAAAACAATAAGTTAATGCAACAAATCTTGGAATATGTGATTTCATCCACTTTTGTTATATAACCACAAATCTTTGGCAGCAATGCTTAATTTCTTAGGATTAGAAAGACCACATGCTAACGGAAAAAAGAAGACAATAACTAGAGAAGAAAGTCAATACATCAAAGAATCCTAATTCTTAGCCAACAGGAAGATGGTTGCAGTATGGTTATAACTAATATGCTAGTTCAAAACAGCAGTGTAAAAGAATCATGGTAGCTTATGATCTGTATATTTACTACACTTTCCAAGTGTTGATGCACAAAAATGCAAACCATCAGGGACCAAAGACTTGGTCATCCAACAAAACCATAAAAAAAAGGGGGGAATACATATCTCATAGAGCAAAGAAGGCAAAATAAATTTACTGCCTATCAATCCATACTTTTTTACTTTTATAATTTCTTTTAATTTTTTTAACTTCTTTCTTTATTTTTGTAACTTCCTTCAACTCCTTATGTATTAAAGGTATTTTAGAAAATAAGAATTCTGGACATTAAAAAGTAATTAAAGAGACTATTCCTTTTTATATATATATATCTAGAGTATAGATATAGACTAATGACTTGCCAAGCAATTCATAGGATCAAGCCACATTTTTAATTTGTTTGATATTATATTAATATAGTTAAATAGGTTTATAAATAGAGTATAGATATAGACTAGTGACTTGCAAGAATTTCGTACCATCAAGCTGCATTTTTAATTTGTTTGATATTATACTAATATAGTTAAATAGGTTTATATATATATACAATTTTTAAATTAATATGTCATCAACTGTTTTTGTGTAATCGCTTTTAAAAAATAAAACACTTTATCAATTATATATTTCTTCATTGTTTTTTTCTATGTTCATGGTCTATTATCATTTACCAAGTGTCATTCTCTTCTTTTTTGATAAGATATATATATATATATATATATATATAAAGAGGGGACTTTTATGCATGCGCACAGTTCCGATTGAAAATGACATCTTTTCCGTCAATAACAATCACCAAACAACAAAAGTCGACGAATTTTTTTTTGAAAAAATCGAAACAAGAGAAAAATTGAAACAATGTGATTGGGCAGTGATGAAGAAAAATAATGTACCCGGCAACAAGGCGATAACCGTCCTGGTACCGTTGCTGATGCCGACCCGTGCGGGCCACCAGTTCAGACATAATAACAGTAACAATCACCAAACAAACCCCAATCCCAATTCCAAATGAATCCCCAAACCCAGAAATCTCAATCTTCCTTAACCGTGAAACCAAACGATGCTCTTCCCATTGGAATTTGTGACTAGTGAAAAAGCACGAGGCGGAATCCCCCAAAGCCAGTGGTGGCGGTGGTGGTCACTAATCAGAGGCGCACTAATCCTAGAACGGTCACGCCCGCACCGGATACCAACCCATAACCATAGCGGTTGTTTTCTCTCCGTCGCTGCTGCGTAGCATCACATCACACGCTTCGCTTTCTTAGGGTTTGCGGAGAAGAGAAAGTGGAGGTGGAATGAACCAATGAGGATTGAGAGAGAGATAGAGAGAGAAAGAGAGAGAAGTCGAAGGGGAGAACAAGAAGCGCATAGAACGGATCAGAGGGTCAAAGTCACGTGGATTGTGGTCAACATGTGGGGCCTTACATTTTATAGCACAATGTCACCTATCCTCTACTCGGCAGACCACACCATGGAAATACTGTATCCAATCATATGGCGCCACGTGCACAAATATTTGTCTCGGCTGTTGTTTTTAATAATAAAAAAATGCGGAATTACAATTAAAAAAGAGATTAATTGATATAGATTGACGGTGTAGATTCATTTTATATTGTCAATCAATTAAAACTTGATATATCAATTTATTTATGAGAAAAATTAAGAAAAAATGGTGCAATTACTAAAATTATAGTGAATGTCAAATTTTAATCATTTCATAAAATAAGTTTATATCATCATATCATTAATTTCATTAAAAAATAGTAATTTTTATGCACTAAACATGTGTGATGATTGAGTTTAATTTCAATACATTTTATATTATCATCTAATTAAATCTCCTATTTTGGATGACTTTTACATAGTAGGATAAAAGTTAAATATATTTACTAAAGTAACATTATATGATTAGATAATAATATAAACATTTTTTATACTTTGTATTCAAATTAAATCCATAATTATTTTATAATGCCAATCATTAAAATTTTAAAAGTGTGAAGTCATATCAGATAATTATTCATTATTTATAAAAAGAGTTGTTTATTATAATAATTATTTTCTTATTGACATTTTTTAATTTTTATTTTTTCACACTATAAAATTTGAAATTAAACTTAAAAAATCCAAGGAGGAAAAGTATTAATATGGAAATATGATTCCTTATAAATAATAATAGAAATTATTACCATTTTAATTAATATAGAGATTAATTATATATATATATATATATATATATATATATATATATATATCTATATATTACAATTAATTCATCAATAACAAAAACAGATTAATCTTTTACATAAAGAAATTTATTATTAAAAAAATAGAAGAACAACTTACAACTGATAAATTACAAAAAATTATAAACCATTTTAGAGAAAAAATAGAAAAGAAATCTGTAACAACAATCCAATGGCTTTTCATCATAGGAAAATCCATGAAGTATCTTTACCCTATGAAGATGGATTTAAAGAACAAAATATCTACCAAAGCTAGACCTATCAGATGAATGAAGAGTACTTGACATCCTAAAAAAGAAATCCAAGAATATTTAGAAAAGGATTAATTAGACCTTCTAAATCACCTGGAGTTGTTAAGGATTTTATGTTATGAAAGTATTAGAAATAGAAAGAACCCTAGATTAGTAATTAATTATAAGCCATTAAATAAGGTTTTAAAGTGATTAGATATCCTTTACCCAATAAAAGTGATTTAATTAAGAGATTAAATAAAGCTAATATATTCTCCAAGTTTGATATGAAACTGGATATTATCAAATGTCAATAAAAGAAGAAGATCGATATAAAACCGCATTCGTAGTACCCTTTGGACATTATGAATGGAATGTAATGCCACAAGGACTTAAAAATGCTCCAATGAATTCAAGAAATAATGAATAATATTTTCTATCCATATATGAGCTTCTCTATAGTATATTTAGATGATTTTGATCTTTTCCAAAGGAATTAATTCAGCATTAAACATTTAGAAAAGTTTATCGAGATAATTAAGGAAAATGGATTAGTTTTATGCTAGAAAAATGAATTTTTCAGACTCAAGTAAAATTTCTAGGTTATGAAATACATCAAGGAACATTTACACCAATTAAGAGATCCATAGAATTTACAGAAAAATTTCCAAACGAGATAAAAGATAAAAGACAATTCCAGAGATTCTTAGGTTGCTTAAATTATGTAAGATTTTATTCCAAATATTAGAGTTATATGTGCCCTTATACAACGTCTTAGGAACCCTTCCATGGGATAAAGAATGAGTCAAACCATCATTAAAGTCAAAAGTATTGTTACAAGTCTTTAATGTTTAAAATACCAATCCTTCAACCTTCCTATTAGAAAGAGATGCTTAGATATAGGATATGGTGGAATCCTTAAGCAAGTCCTCCAGATTCAATAAAGAGCAAGAAGATACCATTCAGGTATTTGGCATCCAGCACAACAAAAGTATTCCACAATTAAAAAAGAAATTTTATCTATAGTATTATGTATTACTAAATTTTAGGATGACTTATTTAATAAAAAGTTTTTAGTAAGAACGGATACAAAGCGCCCAAATGTTTTACAAAAAGATGTCAAGAATCTTGTTTCTAAACATATCTTTGCTAGATGGCAAGCACTTTTGTCTTGTTTTGATTTTGATATCATACACATCAAAGGGGATAAGAATGCTTTCGATTTCCTTACAAGAGAATTTTGAGGCTTTCCCAGCATGAGTCAGAATCTAAACACGAGAGATAATTATGGTCCTCAGGAACCATAAAAAATCATATGTACCAGCTTAAATACGCCTATGACCATGTCACAGGTTGTTAAAAGCTCTATTGATATATCTTCTCAAGATAAATTTAAAAGTCCTAGCCAATAACACCATCTCAATTATTCTTGAACAAGCCCACATATCATGACCATCCCTATATTGAAAAACCAAATTCTTTACCAGTTATGGCCATAGAAAAAGAATGGTTTACCTTACCGAAAAACCATGTATAAGATATTTCCAAAGCCATTCCATTATGTACCAACCCATCCTCAAAAGACCCAAAAATTTTATGAATATATCCTTGTTGATCCTGTTCTGTAGAAGTTACCCATGTAATTGATAAAAATGATCCGCAAAATCTCCCATTCCAAGCTTAAGATTATAAAGATCTTGACCATAAAAGATTGAAATCAGCCTCTCTACCAACTAAAGGAATTTACTCGAGAATTTGAGCCTCAGTATTATAATTACTTTGATTACATAGAAGCCTGGCATCATGTACTAGACTTCTCACCTAATCCCCATTCATGGTTCTTTTGGTTTAAAAAGGGAATCTCTTTACAATTCCCTAAGTGGTTTCTTAAGTGGTTTCATGATTTTGGACCTATTCAGCCATCTTCCCAAAAGAGCAATGGGATATGAGTATTGGAAAGCTATGACATCCTTTGTACTAGAAATAAAATTGATCTCCTTTGTCACTTGTGTAGGTGTACCTGGATAATGCAATGGGAATATAACTCAGCAAAAATGGAAGAAGATAACAGCATACAATTCTTAGTAAAAATCATAAAGGTCAAATGGTGGGGAGTATTTGATTTAAAATTAATCAGTAAAAAAGCTATTGATGCATGGTTGTCTCATTCGCATGATAAAAGGCCCCATCCTCATCAAGCACCTCAAAGACAGCTGAACTTCAAAAGGAATCCAGTTTTAGCACAAAAGCAACAATTATTGGCAGCACTACTCAAGCCACTTCAGAAGAAGAAATTCAAGAACAGATTAAAGCGATATCAAAAGTCAGAAGACGACGAAGAAACTTGTTCTAGTCCAGGTCATTATTTTGAAGATACGGAAGATTAATACAATTTGTAACAAATATCTGGATAAGATCAAGCAAAAGTGTTGGCATCCATGAACAGTAAAAGACAAAATCACAAAAGGAGAACAAGCCAAGAGTGATGATGAAGCAAACACCAATTTGTCAAAAAGAAGAAAAAAAAGAGACAAGCTTACGAAGAAAGCAAGAAGATTGTCAAAAAGCCTAGATATATAGCTAATTATTACAAAAATAAAAGTCAAAAGGCTATAAAGTAAAAGTTACTAGCCTTGTCCTTTGTAATCATATAAGAATCTTATGATCTCATCATGATGTAAGCAACATAGTACAATTGGCCTCTATAAAAGGCTAGGCCAAGGTAGTAGCAAGATATCGGAAAAAAAATTCACTAAGCCTTAGAATAAGCTCTAGAGTAATAGCCTTCACCATTTCAAGTCCTCTACAAAGCCCCTTTTGTATCATATTTGTGCAAATACTACTGAAGTATTCAATAAAGTTTTGAAGTTTACCAGTATCATTATCTTGTAAGTTTTATGTTAAATTATGTTTCCTTGTTATAGATTACGAAGAGCATTGAAAAGCAAAACATGAAAAAGATATATTAGATACTATTGAAGAATTTGAAAATCATCCTTTTCCCCAAGACCAAATATTATTAGATCAATTATATGATATGTTTTTAACTGTTGATGAAAGAAAAAGCTATATTAAAAAGATTTTAACTAGTATGAGTTATTGTTAAATGTATCCTTTATATGTTTTGAGAATACAACTTAAAAATTTACATCATTGTGGATTCAAACTTTATCTGACATATTTGATTTAGAACGCCTACAAGCTACTTTTGAAAATATTAATCACTTAAACAATCTTTATCTTCAACTTTCAAGTATTGAATATAAAATAAAATTAATTAAATACGATTTGTCTATCCTCGCTGCCTAATATTGCCCCCTTATTACGAATTGAGCAAAAGTGGTATCGAGCCAAAAGTGCGGGAGAGAGGTAGGTTATTTCAGTTTTGTCTCTATTACTGTTAAATTATTTCTTTAGCTAAGTTTGTTATTTAGATTCTGAGTAAGTGTTTGTTGTTAGTCTGGATTAGAGTGTAGTGTAGCGGTGAGAAGCTGTGTATACGTTGGTCAACCAGATAGTGGTCCGAGTAAGGCCTAAGGAGGAGGCGTGAGGTTGGTCAGCTAGGTGGTCCGTAACATAAAACTTGATAGGATTAATGGCAAGACTTCTTAGAACTCTAAGTAATCTAAACTTAGGAAGAAATAATGAGATAGTAGTTAGGACAAATAATGAAGAAGCTTCCTCCTCTAATAATAATAGTTCCTCATTAGAATTACAAATAGCTAAAATCGAAGAAAGATTACATAATTGGTCGATACCTATAATTAGGAAAAATGAAGTATACAAAAGTCAACATCTATGGCAAAGGAGAGATGAAGAAATACATATGTTAGAATATAGTTTCTGTTACAAGTAATAATAACATCATAAATATATTAGAAAATGAAAAGTTAAAAGAACATAGGGAGAAAGGATTTAATTTTATTCACATAGGATTAATCCAAGTAGAGCAAAACCAAACTTTAAGTTAGGAGTAAACACTCCCATATTAGTAATATTGAGAGATATAAGATTTAAAAATTTTAAAGATTCCTTAATAGCGACCTTAGAAAGTAATTGCCATGATGGTCCTATTTTTTAATTGTTACCCTAATTTTGCCATGAATATAAATAATGATTATACGGTAGAAGCTATAAAATTATATGTTAAAACCCCTGATAACATAATAGATGAAAAGTATGATCCTCTTCAAATAATATATAGAATATATTATAAAGTAACAAAAATAGATTATAATTTTAGAGCCTTGAAGCAATCTCCTAGAGATGAAACCATACTAGTCCAAGCTAATTTGAGCAAGACCACGGTACAAGTTCCTAAAAAGTTAAAACACTCGGAAGTAGTAAAAAATATTCCAGAAGAATGGGTGTTACAAGATGTAGTACAACCCAAAAAATAGAACATACTCAAGTAAGGGAAATAATCCAAGATGGAAATAATATTAGATTAAGAATGAATAGATCAAAGTCTATACAAATACCAGAATCTCATACTATCAACTCAGAAATTTCTAGACATTCAATAGATAATTCAACCATTAATATTGACTTAGTAGGAATAAATAATAGTAGAGCTAGAATTGCAACTCCAGTTTATGAAGATACTCAGATATTCCCAATAACTTCCCAAATATTAAATACTTTGACCAGAAAAGAACCTTTTGAAATAGATAAAGAATGGATAAGAAAAGATTTTGAAGCTGAATATAATAAAGAAATAAGAGAATGGTTTTTTAATACTTTTAGTACACAAGAAACCTTAGAAATTAGAAAGATATTTTATCAATATATGGAAGATAACGAAATTAATCTATATTTCTTTGATTGGTTAAAAAATACTTATAATAAAGGAAAGGAATTTTGTCCTTTGGTAAAAACTACTATAGCTTGGGAAACTAAAGCTGGAAAGATAATAGAATCAGAATATCCACCAAAAGAACATGTATTAGAGACTTCTGAAAACACTAATATAGAATTAGCCAAGTATAAAGATATTGTTAGTGAAAGTGGAATAGTAGATAAGACGGATATAAGAAAGATACATCAACAGCTGAATTATTCTAATACTATGTTAGAAATAATGAGTAATCATTAACAAGAATTGAAGGAAAAAGTGAACAAAATAGTATTAGTTCAACTAGTTCAAGTTAAAAATAATTCAATCCCAAAATTAATAGAAACTCCTATTTATAAAATAGAAAGTAGTTCAGGGATTCTAAAACCTAATAGAAAATAGAAATGGATATAGAAGACATTAAAGAAAAACTTAAAGGATTAAATATTACTAAAAAAAGATAAATACTTTAGACTTCAGAAATAATGAAATTAACTACTAGAGTAAATCCTAGAATTCGAAATTATTATCCTAGGCCTACCCTACGATATAGGTTATGAAGAAAGAGGTATGCAGTATCAAAATACTTATTCAGGTGGAAACATAGAAGAATGGAATATAGATGGAATGAGTGAACAAGCTATATTAGATCAAACCTCCAAATAGCTATGTTTTCTAAGCCTTAAAATCTAGCGGATTATCTGAAAGAAACTACCATAATTATAATACATGGATTTAGAGACAATTAAAAGGATGGTGGGATAATTTCTTAACTCAAACTAATAGAGAAACCATATTAAATAGTGTAAAACAAGAAGGAACAGAAGTAATCTTAGATGCGGTAACAACCTTAATTGTTTCTATAATTAAAAACTTTATAGGAGATCCCAGTATTTTAGAGAAAGGATAGGAACTCAATTATTAAATTTAAGATGTCCAACTATGTCTGATTATAGATGGTATAAAGATGTATTTATATCTAAAGTTATGATGAGAAATGATGCTAATAACTCATTTTGGAAAGAAAGATTTGTAGGCTTTACCTAATCTATTCGCGGTAAAAGTCATACAAAAATTACAAACTCATTATGGTAGTCAAATCCCATATGATACCTTAACCTTTGGACAAATACATAATATTGTAGTTGAAACAGGAATAGAAGTATGTCCTGATATGAAGTTACAAAATAAAATGAAAAAAGAAAAATTAACCAATAAAAGGGAATTAGGAACCTTTTGCCAGCAATATGGACTAGATCCTTTAAAAGCTCCAAGTAGACAACATAAGAGACAGATTAAGAAACAAGGAAAATATGTAAGAACCAATAACCCTCGAAAATTTTATAAACCACGATATGCTCAAAAAACCCCCAAAATTATAATAAACCTTATGTAAAGCCAAGACCTAAGAAAGTTATTAAAAAGGAAAATGTATGTTGGAAATGTGGAAAACCCGGACATTTTGCAAAAAATTGGGTACAACAAAAATAAATGAATTAACTAATGAAGAATTAAAACAAACATTATTAAATATATTTATTAATTCGGAACCAAGAACCAGAATTGAAGAAGAAATGATTAGTGAAGAAGAAACTGAAGATAATGAAATTTTCCAAATAGATAGGATTTCCTAGAAAAATCAGAAGATAGAAGAAGAAGAAAAATATTGTTTAGGACCAGGACTTTGTAATTGTGAGAACTGTATGGTTAAAAGCTTAAATGTATTAAACAATGATCAAACCTCGGTCTTAATATCTATAATAGATAAACTAGAAGATTCCCCATTAAAAAATGAATTTCTACAACAGTTAAATGAATTAATTTCTAAGGAAGAAAAGCAAAGAAAAGAAATAAAACCCACGGAAATGAAAGAGGTATTTAATAGGTTTAAATCTCCTAAGGAGAACGTATTGTAAAAGATCTACCAGAATGAAATTAAGAATTTAAAAAATGAAATTTCAGAACTTAAAGAACAAGGTATTAACTTAGAATATAGACTATTAAAATTAGAAGGAGAACAAATAATAAATAATCAAAAGTCAAAACCTATAATTATAAAAGAACCAGAAGAAAGTTCTACCCCCTTTATTAATATATTAAGTCTTATAACTACGCATAAATGGTGGACACAAATTACTTTGGTAATTAAAAATGAAAGGTTTGATTTAATAGCTCTAGTAGACTAGAGCTGATATAAATGCCGTACAAGAAGGAATAATACCAACCAAATATTATGAAAAACTCTGAAAATGTAAGAAGCAAGTGGAACTGGATTAAAAATTAAGTATAAACTTTCAAATGCCAAAATTTGTAAAAATAAAATTTGTTTTAAGACATCCTTCGTATTAGTAAAAAATATTGTAAATACTATAATTTTAGGAACCCCTTTTATATGTTTATTATATCCATTTTGGACTCCTGAAGAGGTGTAGAAACACATGTAGTACAGATAACCCAATTCTTTTTGAATTTCTAGAACCTCCCAAGAAAAAAGAATTAAATCTGTTACAAGAAGTTTCCATATCAGAAGAAAAATTAGTTCATCAGAAACAAAGACAGATTAATCTTTTACATAAAGAAATTTATTATAAAAAAATAGAAGAACAACTTACAACTGATAAATTACAAAAAATTATAAAGCATTTTAAAGAAAATAGAAAAAGAAATTGTGATAACAATCCAATGGCTTTTCATCATAGGAAAATCCATGAAGTATCTTTACCCTATGAAGATGGATTTAAAGAAAAAATATACCTACCAAAGCTAGACCTATCCAGATGAATGAAGAATACTTGACATACTATTAAAAAAGAAATCCAAGAATATTTAGAAAAAGGATTAATTAGACCTTCTAAATCACCCTGGAGTTGTTCAGGATTTTATGTTATGAAAGCATTAAAAATAGAAAGAGGAGCCCTAGGTTAGTAATTAATTATAAGCCATTAAATAAGGTTTTAAAGTGGATTAGATATCCTTTACCCAATAAAAGCGATTTAATTAAGAGATTAAATAAAGCTAATATATTCTCCAAGTTTGATATGAAATCTGGATATTATCAAATATCAGTAAAAGAAGAAGATCGATATAAGACCGCATTTGTAGTACCCTTTGGACATTATGAATGGAATGTAATGCCACAAGGACTTAAAAATGCTCCTAGTGAATTTCAAGAAATAATGAATAATATTTTCTATCCATATATGAGCTTCTCTATAGTATATTTAGATGACGTTTTGATCTTTTCCAAAGGAATTAATTAGCACATTAAACATTTAGAAAAGTTTATCGAGATAATTAAGGAAAATGGATTAGTTGTATCAAGCTAGAAAAATGAAGATCTTTCAGACTCAAGTAAAATTTCTAGGTTATGAAATACATCAAGGAACATTTACACCAATTAAGAGATCCATAGAATTTACAGAAAAATTTCCAAACGAGATAAAAGATAAAAGACAATTATAGAGATTCTTAGGTTGTTTAAATTATGTAGGGATTTTATTCCAAATATTAGAGTTATATGTGCCCCGTTATACAAACGTCTTAGGAAGAACCCCTCCATGGGATAAAGAGATGAGTCAAACCATCATTAAAGTCAAAAGTATTGTTACAAGTCTTCCGTGTTTAGAATACCAATCCTTCAGCCTCCCTTATCGTAGAAACGAGATGCTTAGATATAGGATATGGTGGAATCCTTAAGCAAGTCCTCCAAATTCAATAAAAGAGCAAGTTGTTGATACCATTCAGGTATTTGGCATCCAGCACAACAAAAGTATTCCACAATTAAAAAAGAAATTTTATCTATAGTATTATGTATTACTAAATTTCAGGATGACTTATTTAATAAAAAGTTTTTAGTAAGAACGGATTGCAAAACGCCCCAAATGTTTTACAAAAAGATGTCAAGAATCTTGTTTCTAAACATATCTTTGCTAGATGGCAAGCACTTTTGTCTTGTTTTGATTTTGATATCATACATATCAAAGGGGATAAGAATGCTTTACCCGATTTCCTTACAAGAGAATTTTTGGGCTTACCCCACATGAGTCAGAATCCAAACACGAGAGATAATTATGGTCCTCCTAGGAACCATAAAAAATCATATGTACCGCTCATTAATACGCCTATGACCATGTCAAGGTTGTTAAAAGCTCTCCTGATATATCTTCTCAAGATAAATTTAAAAGTCCTTAGCCGTAACACCATCTCAATTATTCTTGAACAAGCCCACATATCATGACCATCCCTATATTGAAAAACCAAATTCTTTACCAGTTATGGCCATAGAAAAAGAATGGTTTACCTTAGACCGAAAAACCATGTATAAGCAGATATTTCCAAAGCCATTCCATTATGTACCAACCCATCCTCAAAAGACCCAAAAATTTTATGAATATATCCTTGTTGATCCTGTTCTGTAGAAG
The DNA here is from genome assembly GCA_030441495.1 of Dalbergia oliveri. NCBI lineage: Eukaryota > Viridiplantae > Streptophyta > Magnoliopsida > Fabales > Fabaceae > Dalbergia > Dalbergia oliveri. The sequence goes on along the minus strand of JAMLFY010000003.1, from coordinate 30,712,447 downwards.
TTACCCATGTAATTGATAAAAATGATCCCAGTAAAATCTCCCATTCCAAGCTTAAGATTATAAAGATCTTAACCGTAAAAGATTGGAATCAGCTCTACCAACTAAAGGAATTTACTAGAGAATTTGAGCCTCAGTATTATAATTACTTTGATTACATAGAAGCCTGGCATCATGTACTAGATTTCTCACCTAATCCCCATTCATGGTTCTTTTGGTTTAAAAAGGGAATCTCTTTACAATTCCCTAAGTGGTTTCTTAAGTGGTTTCATGATTTTGGACCTATTCCAGCCATCTTCCCAAAAGAGACAGCAATGGGATATGAGTATTGGAAAGCTATGACATCCTTTGTACCAAAATGAAATTGATCTCCTTTGTCACTTGTCTAGGTGTACCCTGGATAATGCAATGGGAATATAACTAAGCAAAAATGGAAGAAGATAAAGCATACAATTCTTAGTAAAAATCATAAAGGTCCAATGGTGGGAGTATTTGATTTAAAATTAATCAGTAAAAAAGCTATTGATGCATGGTTGTCTTATTCGCATGATAAAAGGCCCCCATCCTCATCAAGCACCTCAAAGACAGCTGAACTTCAAAAGAATCCAATTTTAGCACAAAAGCAACAATTATTGGCGGCACTAGCCTAGCCACTTAGAAGAAGAAATTCAAGAACGGATTAAAGCGATATCAGCAAAGTCAGAAGACGACGAAGAAACTTGTTCTAGTCCAGGTCATTATTTTGAAATACGGAAGATCAGTACAATTTGTAACAAATATGGATAAGAATCAACAAAAGTGTCGGCAGCATCCTAGAACGGTAAAAGACAAAATCACAAAAGGAGAACAAGCCAAGAGTGATGATGAAGCAAACACCAATTTGTCAAAAAAAGAAAAAAAAGAGACAAGCTTACGAAGAAAGCAAGAAGATTGTCAAAAAGCCTAGATATATAGCTAATTATTACAAAAATAAAAGTCAAAAGGCTATAAAGTAAAAGTTACTAGCCTTGTCCTTTGTAATCATATAAGAATCTTATGATCTCATCATGATGTAAGCAACATAGTACAATTGGCCTCTATAAAAGGCTAGGCCAAGGTAGTAGCAAGATAAAAAAAATTCACTAAGCCTTAGAATAAGCTCTGAGTGATAGCCTTCACCATTTCATCCTCTACAAAGCCCCTTTTGTATCATATTTGTGCAAATACTCCTGAAGTATTCAATAAAGTTTTGAAGTTTACCAGCATCATTATCTTGTAAGTTTTATGTTAAATTATGTTTCCTTGTTATAGATTACGAAGAGCATTAAAAGCTAGAAACATGAAAAAGATATATTAGATACTATTGAAGAATTTGAAAATCATCCTTTTCCCCAAGACCAAATATTATTAGATCAATTATATGATATGTTTTAATTTTGATGAAAGAAAAAGCTATATAAAAAAGATTTTAACTAGTATGAGTTATTGTTAAATGTATCCTTTATATGTTTTGAGAATACAACTTAAAAATTTACATCAATTGTGGATTCAAACTTTTTGACATATTTGATTTAGAACGCCTACAAGCTACTTTTGAAAATATTAATCACTTAAACAATCTTTATCTTCAACTTTCAAGTATTGAATATAAAATAAAATTAATTAAATACGATTGTCTATTCTCGTGCCTAATCCCCTTTCATTACGATTGACAAAAGTGATAAAAAGGGGCTTTGTCAGGATTGAAATGGTGAAGGCTATTACTAGCTTATTCTAAGGCTTAGTGAATTTTTTTTTCATATCTTGCTACTACCTTGGCCTAGCCTTTGATAGAGGCCAATTGTACTATGTTGCTTACATCATGATGAGATCATAAGATTCTTATATGATTACAAAGGACAAGGCTAGTAACTTTTACTTTATAGCCTTTTGACTTTTATTTTTGTAATAATTAGCTATATATCTAGGCTTTTGACAATCTTCTTGCTTTCTTCGTAAGCTTGTCTCTTCTTTTTCTTCTTTTTGACAAATTGGTGTTTGCTTTGTCATCACTCTTGGCTTGTTCTCCTTTTGTGATTTTGTCTTTGTTCTCAGATGGGACACTTTTGATTCTTATCTAGATATTTGTTACAATTGTCCTGATCTTCCGTATCTTCAAAATAATGACCTGGACTAGAACAAGTTTCTTCTTCGTCTTTTGACTTCCTGATATCGCTTTAATCTGTTCTTGAATTTCTTCTAAAGTGGCTAGCTAGTGCTGCCAATAATTGTTGCTTTTGTGCTAAAAGCGGATTCCTTTTGAAGTTCAGCTGTCTTTGAGGTGCTTGATGAGGATGGGGGCTTTTATCATGCGAATGACAACCATGCATCAATAGCTTTTTACTGATTAATTTTAAATCAAATACTCCCCACCATTGACCTTTATGATTTTTACTAAGAATTGTATGCTGTTATCTTCTTCCATTTTTGCTGAGTTATATTCCCATTGCATTATCCAGGGTACACCTAGACAAGTGACAAAGGAGATCAATTTCATTTCTGGTACAAAGGATGTCATAGCTTTCCAATACTCATATCATTCCTTCCTTTTGGGAAGATGGCTGAATAGGTCCAAAATCATGAAACCACTTAAGAAACCACTTAGGGATTAAAAGATTCCCTTTTAAACCAAAAGAACCATGAATGGGGATTAGGTGAGAAATCTAGTACATGATGCCAGGCTTCTATGTAATCAAAGTAATTATAATCCTGAGGCTCAAATTCTCTAGTAAATTCCTTTAGTTGGTAGAGAGGCTGATTCCAATCTTTTACGGTCAAGATCTTTATAATCTTAAGCTTGGAATAAGAGATTTTACTTGGATCATTTTATCAATTACATGGGTAACTTCTAGATTCAGATCAACAAGGATATATTCATAAAATTTTTGGGTCTTTTGAGGATGGGTTGGTACATAATGGAATGGCTTTGGAAATATTGCTTATACATGGTTTTTCGTCTAAGGTAAACCATTCTTTTTCTATGGCCATAACTGGTAAAGAATTTGGTTTTTCAATATAGGGATGGTCATGATATGTGGGCTTGTTCAAGAATAATTGAGATGGTGTTAAGCTTAGGACTTTTAAATTTATCTTGAGAAGATATATCAATAGAGCTTTTAACAACCTGTGACATGGTCATAGGCGTATTTAATGTAATGGTACATATGATTTTTTATGGTTCCTAGGAGGACCATAATTATCTCTCGTGTTTGGATTCTGACTCATGTGGGCAAAGCCTTGCAAAATTCTCTTGTAAGGAAATCGGGTAAAGCATTCTTATCCCCTTTGATATGTATGATATCAAAATCAAAACAAGACAAAAGTGCTTGCCATCTAGCAAAGATATGTTTAGAAACAAGATTCTTGACATCTTTTGTAAAACATTGGGTCTTTGCAATCCGTTTTTACTAAAAACTTTTTATTAAATAAGTCATCCTGAAATTTAGTAATACATAATACTATAGATAAAATTTCTTTTTTAATTGTGGAATACTTTTGTTGTGCCTATGCCAAATACCTGAATGGTATCGGACAACTTGCTCTTTTATTGAATTGGAGGACTTGCTTAAGGATTCCACCATATCCTATATCTGAAGCATCTGTTTCTACGATAAGGAGGCTGAAGGATCTGGTATTCCTAAACACGAAGACTTGTAACAATACTTTTGACTTTAATGATGGTTTGACTCATCTCTTTATCCCATGGAGGGGGGTTCTTCCTAAGACGTTTGTATAACGGGGCACATATAACTCTAATATTTGGAATAAAATCTGCTACATAATTTAAACAACCTAAGAATCTTTGTAATTGTCTTTTATCTTTTATCTCGTTTGGAAATTTTTCTGTAAATTCTATGGATCTCTTAATTGGTGTAAATGTTCCTTGATGTATTTCATAACCTAGAAATTTTACTTGAGTTGAAAGATCTTCATTTTCTAGCTGATACAACTAATCCATTTTCCTTAATTATTTCGATAAACTTTTCTAAATGTTTAATGTGCTGATTAATTCCTTTGGAAAAGATCAAAACGTCATCTAAATATACTATAGAGAAGCTCATATATGGATAGAAAATATTATTCATTATTTCTTGAAATTCACTTGGAGCATTTTTAAGTCCTTGTGGCATTACATTCCATTCATAATGTCCAAAGGGTACTACAAATGCGGTCTTATATCGATCTTCTTCTTTTATTGATATTTGATAATATCCAGATTTCATATCAAACTTGGAGAATATATTAGCTTTATTTAATCTCTTAATTAAATCGCTTTTATTGGGTAAAGGATATCTAATCCACTTTAAAACCTTATTTAATGGCTTATAATTAATTACTAACCTAGGGCTCCTCTTTCTATTTCTAATGCTTTCATAACATAAAATCCTGAACAACTCCAGGGTTATTTAGAAGGTCTAATTAATCCTTTTTCTAAATATTCTTGGATTTCTTTTTTATAGTATGTCAAGTATTCTTCATTCATTTGTATAGGTCTAGCTTTGGTAGGTATATTTTGTTCTTTAAATCCATCTTCATAGGGTAAAGATACTTCATGGATTTTCCTATGATGAAAAGCCATTGGATTGTTATCACAGATTTCTTTTTCTATTTTTTCTAAAATGCTTTATAATTTTTTGTAATTATAGTTGTAAGTTGTTCTTCTATTTTTTATAATAAATTTCTTTATGTAAAAGATTAATCTATCTTTGTTTCTGATGAACTAATTTTTCTTTTGATATGGAAACTTCTTGTAACAGATTTAATTCTTTTTTCTTGGGAGGTTCTAGAAATTCAAAAAGAATTGGGTTATCTGGTACTACATGTGTTTCTACACCTCTTTCAGTAGTCCAAAATGGATATAATAAACATATAAAAGGGGTTCCTAAAATTATAGTATTTACAATATTTTTTACTAATACGAAGGATGTCTTAAAACAAATTTTATTTTTACAAATTTTGGCATTTGAAAGTTTATACTTAATTTTTAATCCAGTTCCACTTGCTTTGATACATTTTCGTAGTTTTTTCATAATATTTGGTTGGTATTATTCCTTCTTGTATGGCATTTATATCAGCACCTAGACTACTAGAGCTATTAAATCAAACCTTTCATTCTTAATTACCAAAGTAATTTGTGTCCACCATTTATGCGTAGTTATAAGACTTAATATATTAATAAAGGGGTAGAACTTTCTTTGGTTCTTTTATAATTATAGGTTTTGACTTTTGATTATTTATTATTTGTTCTCCTTCTAATTTTAATAGTCTATATTCTAAGTTAATACCTTGTTCTTTAAGTTCTGAAATTTCATTTTTTAAATTCTTAATTTCATTCTGTAGATCTTTTAATTTCTCCTTAGGAGATTTAAACCTATTAAATACCTCTTTCATTTCGTGGGTTTTATTTCTTTTCTTTGCTTTTCTTCCTTAGAAATTAATTCATTTAACTGTTGTAGAAATTCATTTTTAATGGGGAATCTTCTAGTTTATCTATTATAGATATTAACCGAGGTTTGATCCTGTTTAATACATTTAAGCTTTTAACCATAGAGTTCTCACAATTACAAAGTCCTGGTCCTAAACAATATTTTTCTTCTTCTTCTATCTTTGATTCTTAGGAAATCCTATCTATTTGGAAAATTTCATTATCTTCAGTTTCTTCTTCACTAATCATTTCTTCTTCAATTCTTTCTGTTCTGAATTAATAAATATATTTAATAATGTTTGTTTTAATTCTTCATTAGTTAATTCATTTATTTTTTGTTGTACCCAACAATTTTTTGCAAAATGTTCGGGTTTTCCACATTTCCAACATACATTTTCCTTTTTAATAACTTTCTTAGGTCTTGGCTTTACATAAGGTTTATTATAATTTTGGGGGGTTTTTTGAGCATATCGTGGTTTATAAAATTTTCGAGGGTTATTGGTTCTTACATATTTTCCTTGTTTCTTAATCTGTCTCTTATGTTGTCTACTTGGAGCTTTTAAAGGATCTAGTCCATATTGCTGGCAAAAGGTTCCTAATTCCCTTTTATTGGTTAATTTTTCTTTTTTCATTTTATTTTGTAACTTCATATCAGTACATACTTCTATTCCTGTTTCAACTACAATATTATGTATTTGTCCAAAGGTTAAGGTATCATATGGGATTTGACTACCATAATGAGTTTGTAATTTTTGTATGACTTTTACCGAATAGATTAGGTAAAGCTTAAAATCTTTCTTTCCAAAATGAGTTATTAGCATCATTTCTCATCATAACTTTAGATATAAATACATCTTTATACCATCTATAAAGACATAGTTGGACATCTTAAATTTAATAATTGAGTTCCTATCCTTTCTCTAAAATATGGGATCTCCTATAAAGTTTTTAATTATAGAAACGATTAAGGTTGTTACCGCATCTGAGATTATTCTGTTCCTTCTTGTTTTACACTATTTAATATGGTTTCTCTCAGTTTGAGTTAAGAAATTATCCCACCATCCTTTTAATTGTCCGTAAATCCATGTATTATAATTAGGGCAGTTTCTCTTTAGATAATCCGCTAGATTTTAAGGCCTAGAAAACATAGCTATTTGGAGGTTTGATCTAATATAGCTTGTTCACTCATTCCATCTATATTCCATTCTTCTATGTTTCCACCTGAATAAGTATTTTGATACTGCATACCTCTTTCTTCATAACCTATATCAAGGGGGTAGGCCTAGGATAATAATTTTCGAATTCTAGGATTTACTCTAGTAGTTAATTTCATTATTTCTAGTCTAAAGTATTTATCTCTTTTTTAGTAATATTTAATCCTTTAAGTTTTTCTTTAATGTCTTCTATATCCATTTCTATTTTTCTATTAGGTTTTAGAATCCTAACTACTTTCTATTTTATAAATAGGAGTTTCTATTAACTTTGGGATTGAATTATTTTTAAACACTTGAACTAGTTGAACTAATACTATTTTGTTCACTTTTTCCTTCAATTCTTGTTAATTGATTACTCATTATTTCTAACATAGTATTAGAATAATTAAGCTTGATGTATCTTTCTTATATCCGTCTTATCTACTATTCCACTTTCACTAACAATATCTTTATACTTGACTAATTCTATATTAGTGTTTTCATAGTCTCAGTAATACATGTTCTTTTGGTGGATATTCTATTCTATTATCTTTCCAGCTTTAGTTTCCCAAGCTGTAGTAGTTTTTACCAAAGGACAAAATTCCTTTCCTTTATTATAAGTATTTTTTAACCAATCAAAGAAATATAGATTAATTTCGTTATCTTCCATATATTGATAAAATATCTTTCTAATTTCTAAGGTTTCTTGTGCACTAAAAGTATTAAAAAACCATTCTCTTATTTCTTTATTATATTCAGCTTCAAAATCTTTTCTTATCCATTCTTTATCTATTTCAAAAGGTTTTTTGGTCAAAGTATTTAATATTTGGAAGTGTTCAAATCCTGAGTATCTTCATAAACTGGAGTTGCAATTCTAGCTCTACTATTATTTATTCCTACTAAGTCAATATTAATGGTTGAATTATCTATTGAATGTCTAGAAATTTCTGAGTTGATAGTATGAGATTCTTGGTATTTGTATAGACTTTGATCTATTCATTCTTAATCTAATATTATTTCCATCTTGGATTATTTCCCTACTGAGTATGTTCTATTTTTTGGGTTGTACTACATCTTGTAACACCCATTCTTCTGGAATATTTTTTACTACTTCAGAGTGTTTTAACTTTTTAGGAACTTGTACCGTAGTCTTGCTCAAATTAGCTTGGACTAGTATGGTTTCATCTTTAGGAGATTGCTTCAAGGCTCTAAAATTATAATCTATTTTTGTTACTTTATAATATATTCTATATATTATTTGAAGAGGATCATACTTTTCATCTATTATGTTATAAGGGGTTTTAACATATAATTTTATAGCTTCTGCCGTATAATCATTATTTATATTCATGGCAAAATTAGGGTAACAATTAAAAAATACAGGACCATCATGGCAATTACTTTCTAAGGTCGCTATTAAGGAATCTTTAAAATTTTTAAATCTTATATCTCTCAATATTACTAATATGGGAGTGTTTACTCCTAACTTAAAGTTTGGTTTTGCTACTTGGATTAATCCTATGTGAATAAAATTAAATCCTTTCTCCCTATGTTCTTTTAACTTTTCATTTTCTAATATATTTATGATGTTATTATTACTTGTAACAGGATAACTATATTCTAACATATGTATTTCTTCATCTCTCCTTTGCCATAGATGTTGACTTTTGTATACTTCATTTTTCCTAATTATAGGTATCGACCAATTATGTAATCTTTCTTCGATTTTAGCTATTTGTAATTCTGATGAAGAACTATTATTATTAGAGGAGGAAGCTTCTTCATTATTTGTCCTAACTACTATCTCATTATTTCTTCCTAAGTTTAGATTACTTAGAGTTCTAAGAAGTCTTGCCATTAATCCTATTAGAGTTTTATGTTACGGGACCACCCTAGTTGACCAATGGTCTCGCCTCTCCTTAGGATTCCTGGACCACTACTAGGTAACCAACGTATACACAGCTCTAATTACTACACTACACTGATTCAAGAACAACAAACACTTACTCAAAATCTAAATAACAAACTTAGCTAAAGAAATAATTTAACAGGTAATCCAGACAAAATAAAGAAATTAGTTCATCAGAACATATATCTAACTATGTATTACACATATATCTAACTATGTATTGCTAGATCAATAAAAGTATTTAATTCAATTATATGTTATTTTAAAAGTTTTTCAATTTTTATTTTTCATACTATGAAATTTGAAATTAAACTTAAAAAATGCGGAGGGAGAAAAAGTATTAAGTTGGAAATATGATTCCTTACAAATAAAAATAGAAATTATTACCATTTAAATTAATATAGAGATTAATTAATCTATATATATATATATATATATATATATATACACACACTATAAAAAATTAAACTAAATTTATACACATATCGATATATTACATAGATATCTAACTATGTGTTGCTAGATCAATAAAAGTATTTGATTCAATCATCTGTTATCTTAAAAGTTTTTTCAATTTTATTTTTTCATACTATAAAATTTGAATTTAAACTTAAAAAGTGCGGAGGAGGAAAAGTATTAAGATGGAAATATGATTCCTTATAAATAAAAATAGAAATTATTACCATTTAAATTAATATAGAGATTAATTACAATATATATACACACCACTAAAAAATTAAACTAAATTTATATACATATGATATATTACAATATATCTAACTATTTATTGCTAGGTCAATAAAAGTATTTAATTCAATTATCTATTATCTTAAAAGTTTTACTTATAAACATAAGATTAAATGACAATGTTTTACATTGTTAGTATATCAAAATTAACATAAATGTTTACATTTTTATTTCAATTAAATTATACAATATATTAAACTTTTAAGATTATAGATGTAATAGTCAAATAGTTAATTAAATGACTGTATACATTAAATTTGTATTAAATATATGTTACCAATAAATTTATTAATATATTATATTACGTGTAGCTCTTATTAAATTTTGTTTAAAAGTAAATAATTTATTACTTTTAATTTTATAAATGATCTTTCTTAAAATATTTGAATCTAAAATATTTTGAAATAACTTATTTCTTAAAAAATGAAAAAAGATGGATTTAAATTATACTATCATCCAATTATATTATTTTGTATGTATGAATGTTGAAGCAATAGAGTGAAAGTCAAGCTTATTTTGTTTATGTGATAATATATAATAAGATGAGGGATTTTATTTCTATACACTTATAGTGCAAAATTTTTACGAGTCATCAAACCATATATTATTATATTAACCTTGATAGTTGACTCTTTATCCACTACTTAAAAGTCATGTAAATAAAATGTTTTGATTTGATTGCAAAGCAAAAGTGTTTTACACTGTGAATACATCAAAATTAAACTCATAAGTGTAGGTAGAAAAGTGTACGAGAAGGAAGGTTGAATAAGTGTACATTTCTTTCCTTTTTGTTTCTGAAAACTTGGATAAATACTATCAAGGGTATGTTTGGTTAGGGGACAAAATAGGGGATAAATTTTCATGGATGAACTCTGTGTCTAAAATTATATATGAATTCATCTATGAAAAATTTACTCTTTTTTACTCCCTAACCAAATACACCCCAAGTATTAAACTTGAAATGCAGTGAAAACAATGTTAAAATACATAGAAAGTAACTTTCTAAACTATAATATTGATGTAGAAACATGATTAAAGAGTTTTCTAGAAAACACAATATACATAGCACAAGGCGGAAAAATAAAATAAAGTGAAAGGAGAAGATACTACAGGGGGTTTTTATCCTGTTCGGCTAACTTACCTACATCCAAACCATCGTTGAGTTCCACTAAAACCTTTCTTAGCACGAGAAAGTTTGATAGCCTTTAAGTAGTCTTCCTAAGCTCTTCCTGTGACCAATAGCTTACTCTCCTGTCAGACCAAGTAGTCTTTGACCAACTTCTCCAAGCTAACACTATGACCAATAGCTCACTTTACCTCACAATTAGTATTTAACGGCCTCTCCAAACTAACTCTCTCAACTAGTAGCTCACTTCCTCACGTTATAAGTAGTCTTTATAAGCTTCAAACCCTCCAGAAAGCATTAATACAATATATTTTGAATAACACCACAACCAATTTAAGGAAAATATTTTGAAGAATGACTAATGTCGTCTAGTTTCTTGAAGTAGCAACAGGTTATATCGCTAGCATCAAAGTATTAAAAATTGGCTCGGGTAGCGTTGAATAAAAACAGAAACGATCATAAAATTCCAGCCACTGTTTGATTGAATCTCATTGGAAGTGGTGCAACTCAATTCAACTTGGCAGGGTTTGTCTCAAGTGACTGAGCTGGTTGAACAAGACCGGACAAGGTCATTTTTTTATTTTGCTTTTTCTTACTTTTTTTTTGCTTTTTTTGCTAAATAATATCTTTTTTTAAAACCTTCAAAAAATTCTAATGATTTATAGAAAAATATAGTAACATTATTTGTATTGTCATAACTTATGAGTTTGTGATATAAAACTTTGTAAGTTTGCTTGTGTAATTATGTTTTAAACTTGTCAATTGTTATTCGGTTTGTGAAATGTGAACAATATTTATGAATTTATGTTATTTATTTATGTTTTTATATTTGGACCCTTAAAGAGTGTCAAATTGTTAATTAATTGTCATTTTATTATATTTTATTTAAATTTTTATATATTTTTATTTATTTATTTTTGTATAAATTCTGTTCAACCAGGTTCGACCAAGTGATGCATTGAATGATACCCTTTCCTTAGTCGATCACTAATCCAAGTTTAAAAGTTGGTTAGCATAATGCGGCTCCTATACCGAAGATAATTTTACTTTACATGTGTAAATATAATTTATCCTGTTTGAAGAATGGAAACTAAATGAAAGTGATCATTATATAGTGAAATAAGCGTACAAATGCCTAACGGGTTGAAGAAAATTAACAAGTACAAGAAACCAAGACACGAGTTTCAGAAAGTACACTTAAAGTGAAGATATCTCTTCATTCTTGAATATGTTCTACAACCTTCAATCATCATGATCGCAACCCTTTTATCATCAACAAGTCCTGATTGAAGACTAGAAGACCGAAGACATATCAAGGAACTGATTCAATCTCTAGAAAGTGAATTTCAGCAAAACATTGTACTTCTCCTGGAAAATGAGGGAAAATTTGAAATTCCAATTTAAGTCAAACCAGTTATAGGCGCATGTCATATCTTTTGTTAACTTGGTCAACTATGTTTGCTCAACCTTTAGAAAGCATCAATGTAATATGTTTTGAATGACAACAAAACCAATTTAAGGAAAATATTTTGAAGAATGACGATGTTTATCTTGAGTTTTTTGAAGTAGTAAAGAGGTTTTCGTTGGCATAACATGGCTCATTAACATGAAAAATTTCACTTTATATGTACAAACATGATTTATCTCGTACAAAGAGATGGGAATCAAATGGAAGTGATATTTACATCGTGATTTGAGCATATGGTAACAGATTGAAGAAATACAATCAATACAAGAAACCAAGTCAAGGATGTTAGAAAGTAGCGCTGGACTTAAAAGTAAGCTTAGATTGAAAATATCAATCAAACTCTAAAGCCAACGTGCTTTACAATCTTCAATCATCATATTCACAATCTTTTATCAACAATAAGCTCTGATTGAAGACTAGAAGATCAAATTTTTATCAAGGAACTAATACTGCACATCAAAAAGTTTACTTCATTGAAAAGAACTTTACTAGAAAAGGAGAGGAAATTTGAAATTCAAATTTAAAGTCAAACCCATACAGATTGGCATGTCATCTCTTCTATCAAATTGGTCAACTATCCCAGCTTCTAGAAGGAAAAGTTCAGAAACTATGATCAGAAAGTAAAAAGTAATTTGAAGGACCTAGAAACCTCAACTTTATAATGGCTTTTGCAACGGTCTGAAAAAAGTCTAGCTACTCCTCTAACTCCTATTCCAAGACACAAACAGATGATCAACACGTGTCACTTGGAAAATAGATCAAGGGCAATGGTAAAAAATGAAGACCATCAATAAATAGAGATGTTGTACTTTCAAAAAGAGGAATGATTGACGCTGCACAAGTGTTGAAACTCTGTGAAAATTTCCCCTCATCTCTTGTAAAGTTCATTACATCTTGTAATTAGTTTCCTTGTTTATAAAAATCTTTTTTCTATGTTCCTAAGTAGTTTATATGTTCTTCCAAGAAAGAATCATTAGATAGAAGTCATTCAAGTTATCCAGGTCATTCATTGTATATCTTAAGGAAACTTGAGTATAGGTTAGTTTGAGTTACAAACCTAAACACAAACTTTTGTATCCTCGATCTAGTAATGATTGGTGTGAGTTTAGCTTGAAGAAACTAGTCAAAGGCTACTTGCAACGAGATAGTAAAGTTGTTTTCCTGAGTTTAGCTTGGAAAGACTGGTTAAAGACTACTTGGTTTAGCTTGGAGAGGCTGGTCAAAGACTACTCGGTTCAGCTTGAAGAGCTGGTAAATAGCTACTTGGTTTGTGACAGTATGGGTTGTTTCCTGGTCACAGGTTAGAGCTTGGGAAGACTATTATAAAGACTCTAACTTTCTGAGTTAAGAAAAGTGTTAGTGAAACTCAATGTGGTTGAGAATTGGATTAGGTAAGTTGATGAACTAGTACAAAAAATATTAAGTATCTTCTCCTCCCTTATCTCTTTAACTTTTGTTACTCTGTGGTTATCTGTTTAATATTTACTTAAAGTTTATCTTTTTAAGTTCTGTAACTAACACTATTATTTAGAAAGTAACTTTCTAAAACCTCTAACATTGTTTCCACTGCATTCAAGTTTGAAGCTTGATAGTATTGTGTTAAATTTTTTAGAAGCTAAAAAGGGAAAAAGAAGCGAAGCACAATTCAACCTCCCTTCCCGTGTCCTTTTTTACCTACAAGTGGTATTAGAGCTTAGCCTCTAAGGGGTTGAACATTCTAACGATTGCAAGGAAAACGATACAAGGGACAAATGACAGAGTTTCTACATAGCAGAAGGACACTCCATGACAGACCACCATTCTTTGATGGTAGGGATTATGCCTACTGGAGAGACCGAATAGAGTTGTTCATAAAATACACAAGTCTTAACTTGTGGGAAATAGTTCAAGGAGGTGACTATATTCCAATGAAGAGGTTCCGGAACTAATGATGCACCTTCATCTTCAAGAGAAGTCCCTAGGAGTAGGTAGATAGAGCAACACAAAGCTAGAGTTAGCTGACTCTAAAGCTAAATACCTCTCACGTGTGTACTAAGTAAGACTGAATATGACAAAATCATTGCTTGTGACACAACAAAGAGACATGGGACAGATTGCATATGTTCCATGAAGGTACTGATCAAGTTAAAGAAACCAAGATCAGTATATGGTTCATCAATATGAGATGTTCAAAATGATAGATCAAGGAAATATTGATGAAATGACTACAAGGTTTATGCCCATCATAAACCAGCTAAAGGGACTAGGCAAAAGATACTCTAACTCTGAAATGGTTAGAAAAATCTTGAGAAGCCTCCCTGTCAAATGGTTGCCTAAGGTCATAGCCATTATAGAGGCTAAAAACTTTCAAATTCTGGTTGGATGTACTCATTGTGTCTCTTAAAACTCATGAGGTTGTGCTCTCTGAAATGCATGGTGAATCCATCAAGAAGAGCAGGTCCATGGCCTTAAAGTCGTCTCATCAGAAGTTGAATAAGGCTAAGGCAATGAAAGTTGTTGAGAATTTCTGATGAAGAGGAAGATTAATGATGACAGAAGAAGATGGAGACGAACTCTCCATGTTGGTGAAGAAGATATCCAAAGCTTGGAGGGTAGAACAAAGAGAAGAAAGGATATCAACCTCAAAATGAGAAAAGGCAAGGTGAAGTTAGAAAGTGTCACCTGCTACAATTGTGGCAAGAAGGGACACTTCAAACCAGAATGTCCTAAACACAAGGGTCCACAAAAGAAATTCATGCCCAAGAAGAAAGGCATGCTGGCCACCTGGAGTGAATCAAAGGAGGAGAAGGAAGGATAGAAGATTAGGAGGAGCTAGACGTTGCAAACCGATGCTTCATGGCAAACTATTCATCAAAAGGTGAACCAGGGTAAATAACTCTGACTCTGATCTCTCCTATGATGAACTTTTATCTTTGTATGAAGAGTTGCTTGAGGACTCTCAAAATCTTTTCTCTCATTATCTCAATCTGAAGAAACATCAGAAAATTATTTTGGAACTTGAAATGGCCAAAACAAAAGCTGAAAGTCTAAGGCTTGAAAAGGAAGAATTAAAAGGAGAAAACAAAGTTTTAAATGCAAAATCTAATGCCTTAGAATCTGAAGTCTCAAGTAAAAATGAAAACACTCAGAAAGTCATTTCTAAGCTAGAGAGAACTTCAAAGTTTCTTAAATTTGACCTTGAAAAAGTGGTAAATGGATCAAAGAATCTTGATCTAATGCTTGGAGGTCAGAGGCTATATTTTCAAAAGACTGGCTTGGGATATGAAGAGAAAATTGATGAGAAAGGAAAGCTAACTTAGTCTAAAAGTAAAGAACAAGGCTTCTTGTACTTTCTATTACAAGAAGGGACATCCACTAACAAATGCTTTATGAGAAAAAAGTCTATCAAAAGGGTTGAAAAACCTTATTCTTAGAAGACTAACCCAAAAGGATCCAAAAAGTCTAGGAACCTAAATTAAAAAATGTGTTTGTTGCAGGTGTGCTTGAGAACACATGTGGAACCTAATAACATGTGGCAAGTGGTTGCTCCAGGCACATGTTCGATCCAAGAGATAGTTCAGATCTACGGCCAAAAAATTCTAGATTAGTAAAATTTGCCAATTGAGGTAAGGCCAAGGTCACAAGCATTGGAAATATTGGTAAGGATGACTTTCACCAAATTTATGATGTGTTGTTTGTTGAGGTCTAGCTGACAACTTGTTAAGTATCAGCCAGTTCTGTGATCAAGGCTTTAATGTTGTTTTTAATGCACATGCATGCAAGATGGTTTAATGCACATGCATGTAAGATAGTAAGTCCTACCTAAAGACAAGTCATCTTGTCTGGCAAGAGACATGATAATACATATTTGTTATTCTTCGATGACCTAAGAAATCAAGATGTAAAATGTCTTGCATCCTTTACGAATAAAAAGTGGATATGGCATAAGAAGTTGGGTATGCTCATATGAAGCTCATCTTTGAGCTTTCTTAGAAGAGCTAGCTAAAGGTCTACCAAAGATCAATCAGCTTGTGATTTCTCTAAGAAAGGTAAGCAAACTAAAGCTCTTTCCATGAGAAGTATGTCATTTCAACCACTAGACCTCTTGAGCTTTTACATATGGATCTCTTTGGACTAACCAAGACTGCAAGTCTTGCTGGGAAGAGATATTGTCTTGTCATAGTGGATGACTAATTTAGATTTACATGGGTTATCTTCTTGGCTTCTAAGGATAAGGTGGTTGAAAGATTCAAAGTTTTTACAAAACGTGTTTGCATAAAAAGATTCCAAAATCATTTCCGATCTAATCATGGAGGAGAATTTGAAAATCATGTTTTGAAAAATTTTGTGAAAAACATGGCATCCTTCATGAGTTTCCTACACCTAGAACTCCCCAACAAAATAGGGTTGCTGAAAGGGAAAATAGAAGGTTGCAAGAGATGGCCAGAACTATGCTTTTGGCAAGTGGTTTGTCAAAAGGTTTCTAGGTAAAGGCTGACCACCTCGTGCTATATCCAAAATAGAATCTTTCTAAGGCCTATCCTCAAGAAGACTCCCTATGAGCTATGGAAGGGTAGAAAACCCAATATTTCATATTTTCACATCTTTGGCTCATTATGCTTTATCCTTAACACCAGGGACAAACTCGTAAAGTTTGATCCCAAGTCTAATGATGGCATCTTCTTAGGTTACTCCTTAGTCTCTAAAGCTTATAGAGTTTATAACAAAAGGACGCTTTGCATAGAAGAGGCTATTCACATAAAATTCAAGGAGCTTAAGAAGGACTTTGATGATCTCGAAGAACTGAAGAAAATCTTGAGAAAATAAGTCCTAAGAACTTCTGAAAGCAAGGAGATGAAAGTTAAACCCTTAGAAAGTAGACTCCAAAACATAGATTCATCAAAAAGCTTGCCCAGAACTCAAAAGAAATTAGAAAGTAATACTTTTTAACACCAGAAGAGCAATTGAAGATGAAGGAGAAGTTGCAAAATCTCAAGGTCAAGAAACTACAAAGGAGTTTATGATTTAAAGTCAGTTCTTTGAACAGAGTTCTTTGAAACATTTCCAAGGGTGTAAGAACTAGATCATCCTTTAGAAATATGTCAAATGCGCTTTCATGTACACTATTGAACCTGGATGCATTGAAAAAGCCTTGAACGATAGGTGGATGCTATGCAAGAAAAACTAAACCAATTTGAGAAAAGAAAGTCTGGATACTTGTTTAAAGACCAAAAAGGAAGACCATCATAGGTAGTAAGTAGGTGTTCAGGAATAAGCTTGATAAAGCTGGGAAAGTCACTCGAAACAAAGTAAGATTGGTTGCACAGGGTTATAATCAACAAGAAGGAATTGATTATGATGAAACCTTTCCACCAGGAGCTAGGTTGGAAGCCATTAGAATGCTACTTGCTTTTGCTGCCTTTTAGGGATTCATTCTCTACCAAATGGATGTTAAGTCTCTCATTCCTAAATGGATTCCTCTCTAGGAAGTATATGTGAAGCGGCCTCCTGGTTTTGAGAATGAAGACCTTCCAACCATGTCTTCAAGCTGACAAAGGCTCTCTATGGTCTAAAACAAGCTCCTCGAGCTTGATACAAAAGACTAAGCACCTTCTTGCTGAAGAATGAATGGGTTCAAAAGTGGTAATGTTGACACTACTCTTTTTACTCTTGAATAAAATAATCATTTTCTAATAGTTCAAATATATGTTGATCACATTATATTTGGGGTCTCTGATAATTCTCTCTGTGAAAAGTTTTCTAAATTGATGCATGGTGAATTTGAGATAAGCATGAAGGGTGAACTCAAGTTTTTCCTAGGTTTGCAAATAAAACAACAAAAAAAGGACCTTGATTCATCAAGAAAAATATACAAGAGAACTTCTAAGAAGGTTCAATATGGATCAAGCCAAACCTATGAGTAGCCCTATATATCCATCTTAAATCATTGATGTTGATGAGAATAGCAAAAAGGTATCAGAAAGTAATTATAGAGGAATGATTGGCTCACTTCTGTGTCTTAGCTATAGACCAACATTCAACTAAGTGTGGAAATTTGTGCTAGATTTCAATCAACCCAAAGCAATCACACTTAAATGCTATTAAAAGAATTTTCAGATATCTATACGGTATTACTAATCTTGGCTTATGGTATGAGAAAGGTACATCTTGTGAGATTGTAGGTTACTATGATGTTGATTTCACTAAAGATAGAGTAGACTGAAAAAGCACCATGATCGCTGCTTTTTCTTTGGAAAAAGCTTGATCACTTGGTCGTGTAAAATATAGAATACCATTACATTCTCTACTGAGGCTGAATATGTAGCTATTGCAAACTGCATCCAGATGCTATGGATAAGGAACTAGCTAGAAGATTATCATCCAAGGTATTACAAAATCCCTATCTTTTGTGATAATACTAGTGCTATTAATCTTTCTAAGAATCTTATTAGTACTCTAAATCCAAGCATATTGATACTAAACATCATTTTATGCAAGATCAAGTTTAGAAAGGATATGTTGAGTTAATGTTTATGAATCCTGAAGACCAAATGTTAGATATATTCACAAAACCATTAGCTGAAAATCATTTTTGTGTTTTAAAAAGGCTTTTAAACTTAAAGGTTTTTAAATTTGCATAAACATTCATACACAAACATCTTTGGGTACTCTTTCTCTGTTCACTACTATATGAAGCAAAAAAAAGGGACATCAGTTTGCAAGGCAACATAATTCAGTTTGAAGAATTCAGTTTTCAAGCATAAAAAGAAGGAGGGATGATTAGAAAGGAAAGTTGAAAATTAGAAAATAAGGATTGAATGGCCTCATGAAGTTTAGGATATGAAGATGAGTTTTTGATGAAAATATGATGAGACTCTGAAGGAGTCAGAAAGTGTAAATTGAAGTTCAAAAAGTAATCCTTAGAAAGTGATGTCAAGCATAAAAAATCACTCTTTCTGAATGAGATGAAAAAGGTGGGATAATTCCTACTCTTTTGGGTGTCTCTCACGTCTCTTAACCTTCAATCATGTCACGTCCCATCACTTAAATAACTTCCCACTCCTCACACGTCACACTTTTACCGTCATCTTCTACCATAGCTTCCTCAAACCGTTTCACTTTTCTCCTCTCAAACCCTTCTATAACCGCACCATCCCTCATAAACCTTCATCCTCCAATCCTTTCAAGCTTCAACCTTTCTTGTTCTATTCTTACACATATCTTGAAATGGCTGAAGGAAAAGAACTCAAACTGTTCCTCTACAAAAAAGGGACTTTTGTCATGTTCAACAAACCCCATTTCAGGAGTTTTATGAAGAAAATTTTTCGCAAAGAATGATAGCCTGGAAAAAGGATAAACAACTCCTTGCAAAACAGGTTTAGATACTCAAAGAAGTTTTTACCTTTTAGGGATGGAGTACTTTCTAGACATCTTTGATAAGGTATTTCTAGGAATGGTGACTGCTTTTCTATGCTCCTCTTGGGACGAAGAACCCAACCACTCTCAAAGCCACTATTCGAGACACCTATATGGAGATTAGGTTGTTTGACCTATCTATAGTGGTTGGGGCTCCTCCTGTTGGAGTAAATTGGTTATCGTAGGAAGAATTTTTCAGTCACTCGGGGTAAGTGTTGAGGAAGTATTAAAGTGTCTTACGGATTCTACAAAGCATCAACTGGGCGATGTTACAACTTCTATGCTCAATTCAAGGGCAAGAAAGGTTTTCTTTGTTGTCCAGGTTCACCATTCTTCCAAGTGAGGAAGTGCGGATGTTCTTTGGGTATGGATTGTATGTTACTTTTTGCTTCCTGTTTAAAAGAAAAGTAAATCTACTCAAAATGATAATGGACTACATGAGTGCCATTTCTAAGGATAAAGAAGAATGATTGGAGTTCCTATGGTATGTTACTGACAAAGATCTTCCAACATGTAATACCCTCTTACTCAAAAGTGGTTTAAACATCTCACTGGCATAGAGTACTCCATAAACTCCTTCAAGATAATAAAGAAAACTCATTCTATACTTGTGAAAATAGGCTCCAAAAGAAAAGCTCCTGGTTAGGGATACCAAAGTGGAAGAGATCACTCCTGAGGTTAAGAAGAAGAAGGTTAAGCAAAAAAGGGAGGAACAAAAGGGAAGGTTATGTCCTGGAAACGCCTGAGAGTTCTAAGATAGAGAGGAAACATCTAGAGAACCATATAGAAGAAGCTCCTCTCAAAACTAAACAAAAGGACAAAAGAAGGAAAAACAAGAAACAGCAAGTAGATCTCAAGAGCTTCTAAACTATCAGAAACTAGGGTTGAGTCCTAGAAATTGAGCTTCTACAAGGCAGACCTACAAACTTCCTCGGAGAAAAGCCATTGAGACAAAACTCAAACATTTGCCAAAGGGAATAAATACACACTTATTCTAAAAGACATGTGTGATGCTACTCCAATAGGGGATGCTGAATCCTCTGAAGTTGAAGAGGAAGACAAACTAATTCTCAAAGAAAGAGAATT